>JABMCL010000715.1:1360000-1525895 GCA_018857735.1 Alviniconcha marisindica
AACTGAAGGACAGCCGTGCCCAGCCAAGTCAGTGTTTGTGTTCAGTTATGTATTCTGTTTCAAATCAGGCACCACTGTGTGCGTGCCCATTGAGTCCTTCAACCATGAAGGGCAGTGTGTTTCAGCTTTGCTCCACTTCACACAGCAGGTGCGCAGCAGGGAAAGTTGACCCCATTTTCTGGCCATTGCTACTGTGTGGAGGAATGGGCTGAGTTGAAAAAGAGAGATTCCAGGATTACAGATTTCCTGAAGTTGCCAGGCTCAGTGTGGAGTACAAGTAAAGCAGGAATGGTAATTACTTTTCTTTGTCTGCATTTTGTTGCTAGGCTGGTCAGCTGATGACTGCGCAGTGATACAGGGGCATCATGCCTGCTCACAGCTAATATCAGACCACATTCTACGACAGCAGCGTGGCAGCACAGCCAGCACTCCTCGCAGCACTGCTGGGAGTCGGTCAGCCACTCCTCGGGGACCTTCCCCCTTTGCCTTGCCATCGCCCAGCCCCACAGACCGTGACAGTGCCAGCTTTGGTCTGCCCGCTGCTGATGCTGGTGGTGAGTTACAAATGGACATCAGCAGATCTCTACACACATGTAATATGCTGTAACTTGTAAATGTAGACCAACAAGATCATGCAAGTTTCTTTTTGGTAGTTTATTTTGACAACAGATCAAATGGAGACTGATGAATTTTGACAAATCTGTCGGTCTGAATTCAGGTTGGTTGCTAACATTTCTGGTAGAAACACTGTGGTGTTGATGTTTTTTTAACATAGGAAAGAAAGTGCAGAAGCAGAGAAACTGCATTGTATATTGTGATATTTTTGTCAGAGTGGCTGATAAACATGTATATGAAGTATTGTTTATTGAACTGGTCCCACTGGCAGTACTCGGCAATTCAAACCAGTTCAGTAGGCTATATGGCATGTCAAACATGGCTCAGTCCAATAGTGTCTGTCTTTTTTATTTATTTTATTGTAGAACTAAAATGAAGACAGAACTGACGATCCAGACTCAGACCTCAGACGTGATGATTTGTAGATCTGTGGCAGGAATGCTGTGTTCTGCTTTGCGACTGGCCAACAACAACCCCTCTCATCTGCTTCAGCCTCAATTTACATTGCTTGAAAAAGATATGCCAACATTAATTCAGCAGCATGAACCAGAATATTCACACAAAAAGCAGAGATATTACCATACCGCGTGAAACTGTATACTTCTTCCTGTCAAGGACTGGGCTCTTTCAGAGCATTGCAAGTCCTGCAGCAATGTATATTTAAAAGGTGGTCACAGTCAATGCCTTGAGTGTTATTAAAACAATAAATCAGACAGCTAATCTAATAGAACAGATCTAGGGAAATGTACTCACCTATATGACGAAACACAAGGAACAAAAAAACACAAGCGCTTTCAACAGAAAGTCTTTGTCAGGTGTGAGAAGGTAGATAGATAATAATAAAAGAAGAAGGAAGCAAAGCAAAGCTAATCTAATGTTAAAACTATGTACATGATCTTCAAACTCATTCACAGGTGAGGACTAACTGCAGGTTGTGAAGACTGCGGTCTGGTCGAGTCTTGGAGGACTCGAGGGAAGGGGCTGAAGAAATAGGTGTAGGGAGGAGGTTCCATTCAGAGACTGTACTGGGGGAGGAGTGAAAGAGGACATGGTGTTGTGCCTGTTCCTGGTGCAGTCTGTGTGCTCCTCTGGTCCTAGGGTCAGCATGGTGGAAGAAGCTTGCTGAGTTTGTGTCTCCAAAGCCATTGTTGATTTTTCAGAGCATCCCCAGGTGAGTCTGTCATCTTCATTGTTCAAACTTGTCCACTCCTGATCATCTGTTGATGTGTCCATGTAGTTGTTGGGCACATACCAGCCTGCACAGCATTGTACTTTTTCCAGTAGTTGGATGTCCTTGTGCCAGCAGAGAGAAATGTGCTGCTGTGTTTCAGGGGATGAATGGGAAAGTGTGCAGAGAGAAATGTGCTGCTGTGTTTCAGGGGATGACTCAGGGGATGAGACACTGAGCAAAGCCTCGGCCAGAGGGGCAGGCTCAGACTCCTGGGGTGACGACACTGACATTAGCCTGGCTGAGGACAAGAAGACCAAGGTATACATCAGAGAATGACACAGTTTTGTAGAACTTTATTACATCCATAGTGTCAGAAGAATATAACCTGATACCGGCAGCTGAGCATGGGACAGGGCTTTTATCTCCACGCAAGCCGGTTGATATTTTCACAAATCCACAGGCTGAGTGAAGATAGCAGCTGTCAAGTGTGGGGATAAGAGTCCTGACCCATGCTTAACTGAGGATATCAGTTATGTGCCACAACTTCAACCCCAGCTCAGAAATTCCCATGCTTATTGCATCCCCAGAGACACTGCTTCAGTCCCCTCATGCACAGGACAAAAGCTAGAATTCTTAGTCAAGGCTCATTGTTTTCAGTTTTAAGCAAAAGAACAAAATATGGTTTATGATGTACTGACATGGTTTTGATACATGGTTTTGGTGGCAGCGGCAACAATTGCTTTAAGTCAAGATAGTCCAGAACTGCACAAATAAAACAACACTTGTACATGACTAGTAGGAGCGCAAAAGAAAACAGCAATTTTGTTTTTAACTCAGTGTTTTGTACATTTATTTTGTAATTTTTTACTGAATAGAGGCATTCTTTTCTCATTGCCACTTTCTTGCAGTTTGTTTACTTGCATTAATCACACTCAGTGTCACTGGCATCACTGGAGACTGAACTGCTTCATTTTCTGAACAATCAGTAGACTACTGGTGGTCTGTGTTGCTGATGGCAATGGTACAAAAACTATGTGGGAATTATTTTGGATGGACATGTTCGGCAAACTGTGTTTCTACTTTAAGGCTCCTTCACACCTGCTCTCTATGGAGACTGACACTGAAGGTTAGTTTTTGCACCTTTTATGAAATTAGTCGCGCCCACTGCTTCGATCATGCTCCAGTAAAGTTAATGGGTTACTTGGATATATGCAGACAACAACAGACTGTAAAGTAGCTGTATTTGCTAGGCCTTTCTCTGAAATTGCTTCCCTTACTTTTTAGGCCTAAGAAACAGCCCATTCAGTTCTAAACTTGGAAGTTGCATTTCTCTGTTTCATTGTATAATGCCTTTCTTTGATAGACAGAAACTCTTGTGTGCGTTTAGTTTATCCACTTCCATTAACTCGGGGGGGGGGGGGGGGGGGGGGGGGGGGGGGGAGAGGATAGGTAAAATTAGAAAATCTGACATGATCAGTGTTTAGACATTGAAGATTTCAGCATTTGGTTTTGGGGGGGGTTTTGTTTTGTTTTTTCTCCACTTGTTTTGGTAAGAGTAAAGAATGAATTTGTAGGCTACATGACGTAACTCACTTTGTATATATTCCCAGTGAACACTACTACATACATTTTCTTCCTGTTCTCAGAGAACACCAGTGATGTTTGTTCATGTTCCCAGAGAATGACACCACACATACTTTTTTTAGAAGAACAAGGACTCTCCCTTTCTCTTGGAATCATTTAGCAATGACAGATTATTGCCATTAAAGTTGAGTTCTTTTTTGCCTTATATACAGTTAAGCTATCGGAGGCCGGTGACTTCCAGTTAATACAAACTCAGATATGTTGTTAAAAGAAATTTATTGTTTTTTTGTATCAAGGCAAATGTATATCAACATGTTCACCCTGCGAAATTCAACACATGCTATTTTGCATTTTCTTGCTTCTTTATAAGGAGGGAGCAGTATCTGAAACGGTAGATACAGTTGTTGAGAAGGAGGTTTGTGTAATGTTGTTTGGGTATTATTTCATCACTGTTGTGTGTGTTTTTTATTTATTTATTTTACTCATTTAGTATCATTTCATCAGTGTTGTTGTTCTTTGGGGGGGGTTTGTTTAAAAAATTATTATTATTTAGTATTATTTAGTCAGTGTTGCGTGTGGGTTTTTATGTTTGTTTTTGTTGGTTTAAATTTAAAAAAATCACTCATTTAAAAATATGGGTATTTGTGTGGTCATCTTTCCCACTGGAATATGGGTATTTGTGTGGTCATCTTTCCCACTGGCTGGCTGTCTAGGTCTGGCTAAAACTTAAGCATGGCAATTTATTTTCTTTGACACTAAAATATGTGCAGATCTGCATTCCATTCTCTTTGTGTTCAGAATACATTCTCTGTGTACAGATAATTCAGATTTGAAACTGGAAAGCAGATCTTGATGTACAAGCTCAAAATTCTACAGTGTTTAGAATGGGCAAGTTAGCTCTAAAGCAAGGAGGCGATATATTGAATGAATTACTTCACATTTAATTTTGCAGTTGATTATCTCATTATCTGTGATGCCAAACCAGACCTGTTTCAGTACAAATTCACCCATGAAAACTGTTGTGTGTGGTTCATTTTGAGTGGTGTTTGTCTCAGCATTTGTTCTTTTGGTATTACTTTTCTCCCCTTGAACAAAATGGCTGTTTGAAAAGAAGGGGGAATATTAAAAGGATTTTCCTTTTTGTGTGCTTGGCCCTAATGTGATGTAAAACACCAGGTTACTTATTACCCTAATGGGACCTGCTTGGTTGATTGGGCATTAGTAAGCCTTCACAGTACTGTTCAGCGGGTGTTGAAAATCAGTTATCTATAAGTAGTCCCCTTTAAATAACGTTCTCCCTGCTCTACGGGTTTGTGACCACCCATGGATTTTACATAGGCATAACACTACAAAGGTATGGAGCATGTACTTCACTCTGAATTATGCAGTCCCTTTTGTATGGGTCTGCGTTTTGTAACAATAACAGACCATTGGAATGTGAGTTACGTGAGCTTCGCTCTCATTTTGTTCCTTTGAACGGTGAATGTGGAGAAACATGTTTTCTCCTTAGAGGTTTGACCCTGATATAACCCACACAACTGACTGGTCATTAGCCTTGACCAACTTCCCTTTGAAATACAAACGCCCTACTTCATAGGACCAATACTTTTGCAATGTTGGTCCAGTCCATCTGGAAATGAAGTGTGTCCTCACAACACCCCAGCCTCCAAGGTGGGGACCATGTAGTTCACTCAGAACTATACAGTCCCTATGTCATGGGTCTGTGTTATGTAGTATCAAGTAACAAAGCCTTGAGTGTGAGTGGTCTGAGCTTTCACTCTTCTTCTTCTAACACTGAATGCATTTTTGGTGTAGCTGTATGGTTTTGAGATGGTTTCATCAGACACTTTTGAGCTATCTGCAGAACTTGTCATAGCCACAGTCTTGGTCAGAATATAGCTTTGCATGCTTTGCCTTATACTGCCAGGAATTCTGCAGTTTAGTTGTGTGTGTTTTTTCTTCTCATTTAGACTTTTTACTTTTGAAGTGTTTCATCCGGATATATATATATAATACACAAAGTTGATAGCACATTTCATTTTAAAAGACAAGGCAGTATGTGGGATCACCCTCAGTTGGACTGGTTAATTGATGTTACTAAACTGTTATGTTTTATGTTGTGACACACTGACTGGTTTCCCTGTTATGTTTGAACAGTGGCTATAGCATAGGAAAGATGTTTAACAGAGGAATTACCGGAGCTGGGGGAAACACTCCTAGGTCATGAGTACCTTCAGTGATTTTCATGGACTGGACTCTTACACTGTTATATTTTTTCTTGCACCTTTGATGCAGTTTTGTGTGTATGTTTTTGTGTGCTTCTGTTGTTTTGTTCTTGATGTGACACCCCCCTCCCCCCGCACCTCCCCCCCCCCAGACACACACACTCCCCCAGCACATATATCTCCATTTTTGTTTTTCTGGGAGAATTTCTGTTGATTGTATTGCTGTGCAAATGTTAAATGTGTTTCACTGGTTAGAACATTATTTTATGTGGAAGTTTTTGCATGGTGCATTTTTATTTATTTATTCATTTTGTGTTCTACATAGGGTGATGCAAATATGTCTACTGTCAGTTACCTCAGGGTGTGACTGAAAGTTGTGTTTTATGGCTTAGTATCAGCTGAATTCAAACTTTGTACAACTGTGGCATGAGCTTATATTTATTTAAATAGTATATATTAAGGAGATACAGGTTTCTTCTTCTTTCCATGACAGAAAATGTTTTTATTGGTATGTTTCTCAACATGCCTTAAGTGAGATCTTTGAATTGTGCATGATCATAAGTAACCTCTATTACGTGATGTTGATGTTGGTTTTGATTACCTTAATTGGTCCAATTGAAAGTAACAGGAGACTAGTGCAAATTCCACTTTTGAATGTTAGCATATTGCTTGCTTTTCTTATTGTAATAGATTTTTTATCCTTCACGATTAGTCTCATATTTCTGTAAGAAAATTTAGTTTTAAGGTATGATATTAATATGAAAAATGTTTTTTTCTAAACTACAGTAGATTAACCACAGACAAGGCCCTGAACAGTTTTTCAAGTTGTTTGAAATACTTTCTGCTTTTCAGTTTTATGAAGGTTTAAGTGCTGTGGATTTGTGTGTGCAGGTTGGAGCATCAAAGATCAATTTGGCAAAACTGGTTGGTCATCTCCCTTCTGAGAGTGATGATGGAGGTAAGACGTTTTAGAATTGAAGCCTTTATCAGTTGGTACATCATCATAAGCCAGGTATGTGAAAAAATTGGATTGCAGTGTTCAAGGTCAAGGTCACAGTGATGGTTCAAAACTAGATTGAATGTTTGTCAATCCTATATTTTCTATACTACTGATATCTTTGCAACCAGACTAGGTGTGTGGATATACTATTACTAATAACCAGACTTAGTGCAAGCAAGTGGGCTGGTATGTATGTATCTATCTATACATTGTATAATAGTATGCTGACAACAACAGTGACTTACAGTGTCGGGGGAGGGGGGCAAGTCAACAGACTGGTTTCTACAAAAGGCTGTATGTGTGCATTGTATCTTATGTTGTTAACTTGTTTTCAGCCATAACTGTAATTTATTTAAACACTTACAAAAAAATGTATATATGTCTTGTGTTGAATTACCATATGTTTAATTTGCATTTTTATTGATTTACTTGTTACGTTGATCATTTGATGGTATGTTTCAAAGCAGATTTCCTTTCACAGTACAGTAAAGTATTATTTTATCTTATCTAGCTTTGCAGTTCATTGTGATTGTCTAGCCTGCTATTCTTGCTTTAGTTTGTCTCCCAACAGCAGGTCATGAAAAGCTGCCTGATGGAACAGTTGGCAGGGCTCTAGATGTTTGGTGTCATGCGTTTTGCTATTGCTCAATTAGGGAATGTAACTTTTCTGGCCTTTTGTGGGAATTGCCTTGCTGTATTTGTGTTTGGGTTGAGTTTTAGAGCTGACTTGGCAATAGTTTTACATAGAGGAGGAGCTTTAAATGAGTAAGTTCATCCTGACCCAGTGTCATCCCTTTACTGGCTAATTTATGGTGTATGGGCAGTGTATGGATCACTTTGAACTACACAGTCCCTGCATCATGGTATGAGTAGAGTAAGAAATCCTTTGAATATATTTTACCAAGCCTTTGCACCTGTTGCTTGTGCTTCAATGGCTTGTGTTTTATCCTGAGATGGCATTCACATGCTTCTTAAAATGTTACTTTTAGTTGTACATGCATTATATTTCCATCTGAGATGACCATTAAGAATACTAATAGTGGTCATCTCTATAGCACTGTATCTCACTGACAAGGTGAGCACACCGTACTGTACAAGATCAACAAAAATGTATACATTAAAACCTCAAAAATAATATATAGTCATTATATTGTGTTCCTCACACACCACCACACCACACACACACACACACACACACACACACACACACACACACACACACACACACACACACACACACAGGTTCACAGAAGGAATGTAAGGAGGAGTGAGGGAGGGTAAGGGGGGAGGCAAGCAAGACAGAATTTGAAATCACTTGCTGTGATATTGTTTGTAGAGTTGAGTTTTTAGTGCAGTTTTGAAAGCATGGGAAGATTGAATGTGATGGATGTCAGAAGGGAGAAGATTCCATTGCTTTGCAGCACAGCAGGAGAAACACTGCACTGAGAAAAACTTTTGCATTTGGTTTAGTGTTATTGATAAATATCAAGTAAGAAACTGACTGGATAGTTTGAAATGCTGAACCTTTTGTTACCAGATAGTCTGAAATGCTGGACCTTTTGTTAGTAGACAGTCTGAAATGCTGAACCTTCTGTAACCAGATAGATCAAAATGCTGAACCTTTTGTTACCAGATAGTCTGAAATGCTGAACCTTCTGTAACCAAATAATCTGAAATGCTGAACCTTTTGAACCTTTTGTTAGTAGACAGTCTGAAGTGCTGGACCTTTTGTTAGTAGACAGTCTGAAATGCTGAACCTTTTGTTAGTAGACAGTCTGAAGTGCTGGACCTTTTGTTAGTAGACAGTCTGAAATGCTGAACCTTCTGTTAGTAGACAGTCTGAAATGCTGAACCTTTTGTTAGTAGACAGTCTGAAGTGCTGGACCTTTTGTTAGTAGACAGTCTGAAATGCTGAACCTTTTGTTAGTAGACAGTCTGAAGTGCTGGACCTTTTGTTACCAGACAATCTGAAATGCCGAACCTTCTGTAACCAGATAATCAGAAACGCCAAACCTTCTGTAACCAGATAATCAGAAATGCTGAACCTTTTGTAACTAGTCTCAGTGTGCTGGTTTAGGTTAACAATGTAATCTGAAGTTTGTGTTGTTTGACGATCAAGGTCACAATGAAGGGTTTGATTATTCAGGAGAATTCATTGCATCCAAAGTCTGAAAATTAGTACATCATCATCAGGCAGCATTATCTCTTCCATCTCCCAAGGTCAAGGTCATAGGGAGGGCTCAAACTATTTCAGAATGTTTGTACATCTGGTATCTTATGAACTTCTGAAGCTTTTGCATTTTACAGTTTATATGCCAGTTTGTTATTACCAAACAAAGTGCAAAGAAAGTGAGGATAATATGTTTATGGCAGTCTGCAATATTTAAGGTTTTGTTTGTTGAAATGTATGTTAATGTGGTTTTTGTCATGAGTTGTTTGTACCACACAGTGAATTTAACTGGTTAGAGAATATCGCTTTATAAGAATTATTTATTATTAATATTTTCTGATCTGACAGTGTACTTCATTCCTTTGCCAGGTTCTCAGAAAACAGGCCATGAGGAAGAAAGGGGGGATGAGGATCCTACAGGGCCACAGATTTCAGCCAAACGAGCCTCAACCAAATCTCTTCAGTCCCAGAGCTCCACGGAGGACAACTCCTGGGCTGCGGCTGACTCGCCAGTCTCCACCCGCAGGACTGCTGTGCGCGTGTCCTTCAAGGGGGACAAGGAGCTCTCCGAGGTCCATGACATTGTGAGTGATTTTAAGTTTCCTCCAGTCACTCGGTCATCTGTCTCATAGTGTACCTAAAATCTCACTTGTACACTTACACACTTCGACCTAAGCCACACAGTGCTTTGCACCTGCTGGAAAACTGATGATGTTGTTGTGCAGTTAATGTCAGATGTGTGGCTTGTCCTCAGATTGTTTGCTTATGGGCTGAAAGCAAGTCACAGTCACATCATGGAGTTTAGAAACCATTCTATATCTGCACTAGGGAAGCACACTTTTGTCCAGTCAACACAGGGTTCCAAGAGGTTGACTGAAAGAAGGCCAAACAAATATAGTGAACTCTTTGTTTTAAATGCCTTCTGTTCTTTCATTTGCCTTTAGTGCACAAATTCCAGGCTCCTGGTAACAGCAGTGAGGAGAAACACTTCGTCCTGGCTCTTAGAGCTTGAATTTGTCACCATACAGGACACCATTTTAGGTATCCTGGGTGAAGTGAGATCAAGGCAACAGCTTTTTCAATAGACCTGGCATAAACATCCAGTCAAGCTTCAAGCAGGTGGCCAGCACCTTGCGGCTTATCAGGCACTGTGCTCACTGCAAATCAAGGCAGACTGCAGATCATCACAAGCAGACGTTGCAAAGCCTCATGTGATTTAGCTGTTCATCTCTTCCATCAAGGCAAATATTTAGTGATAATAGAATTTTTTTGTTTGCTGCTATTCTCTGGTGTACACAGTCACTGCTCTGTACACTCTCCAACATTTTCTAAGTTAAGAGAAAAAAAAAGTTGAAGGTAACATGCTCACAAAAGTAATACACTGTATATATATCCACAAAAAATATAAAGCGCATATGCCATATGAGAAGCAGTAATATACAAAGAAAAAAAATCATTACTACATACCCATAATTCCGTCCCTCCCAGTCCCCACCCCTGCCCCCAACTCGCATGCACGCACACATGCATGCACACACACTCACACACACACACACACACACACACACACACACACACACACACACACACACACACACACACACTATCCAGCTCTCGCCAGAATGCCCACCCCTTATCTAAAAATTAAAAAAAATATATATATACACATTACAGTCTGGACATTATTCTACTCTGTGTTTGTGTGTATGTATGTCAATGCTCCAAAGCAGGATAGGAGTTGGAAACAAAAGATCATTTAATTGTTGACTTTGTCTCTCTGGTAATAAAAGGGCATGTTTGTTTCATATCACAGACAGCAACAGAGTCGGAAGGAGAGTCTGATCACTACAGCACAATCCCAGCTGAAACTCAGGTCTGTATTACTGTTTACATCATTCAGCTTACATCAGTGATACTGACTGGTGTTAGCAGGACTGTGATTGTGTCACAAACTGATGTGAACAAAAAGCCAGATAATGGGTCACAAACAGCTGCAAACACAGAGCCAGACATTGTGTTACATTATCTGGCTATGAACAAAAAGTTGAAGAGTGTGTCACAAACTGATGTGAACAAAAAGCGAGATGAGCCAGACATTGTGTTACATTATCTGGCTATGAACAAAAAGTTGAAGAGTGTGTCACAAACTGATGTGAACAAAAAGCAAGATGAGCCAGACATTGTGTTACATTATCTGGCTATGAACAAAAAGTTGAAGAGTGTGTCACAAACTGATGTGAACAAAAAGCCAGATAATGGGTCACAAACAGCTGCAAACACAGAGCCAGACAATGTGTTACATTATCTGGCTGTGAACAAAAAGTTGAAGAGTGTGTCACAAACTGACGTGAACAAAAAGCCAGATAATGGGTCACAAACAGCTGCAAACACAGAGCCAGACAATGTGTTACATTATCTGGCTGTGAACAAAAAGTTGAAGAGTGTGTCACAAACTGATACGAAAAAAAGACTGAAAATGTGAGACTGCCAGTAAACTGGGCTTTGGTTTATTAGGTTGCTGTTGCCAACTTTTTTGAAAAAATTAAGGATAAGGAATCGTGGCAGCTGGTGAATCCTGAATAGAAAGTGCTATAACACTGAATGTTCTGCTCTTTGTTATATTCCACAGCAACACAACAGTGTTTGAGTCATGTCTCAGTGGGTGATGTCAGTCACAGGCTACCTGTCATTTTGGACCATGCTTTTTGCCATAATCTGTTCTTTTATTAGGATGTTTTGGCATTGTTGGCTTCTTTCAATATTTTTTTCACAGGAGTCTGCATTTCCCATTTGGAAATTTGTGTTTGTGTGTATATGTTAGTACCCACATGTATGTGTGTACGCACATGTGTGTGTGTGTGTATATGTGTGTGCCTGCATGTGTGTGTGCATGCACGTATGTGTTTGTGTATGTGTGTGCATGCATTTGGGGGTGTGTTGTGTTGGCTTCTTCTAAAATTGTGATAACATTTTGAATGTTTGGCAGCAGACCCATGTGTTAAGATGTGTGTGTTTACCTTGATAGTCTGTGCTCTCAGCCAGGTGTTCATGAGGCAGAAGGCTACATACCATCTGCAACTTCCCAAGATTCTGGTCTGCAGCTGTCGCCTGAAAAGCACAGAGGTACGGTATTTTACTGACTGTTCTTTTTCTCCACAAGTCAGATGTACATTTCTGGATTGCATTCCCGTCTACTACCTTTCCAGATTCTATTCTCAAAGTTTGTACATTTCCTTCAGCGTCCCTCCCCTATTCTCTGATGGTGCATTAATGTGAACATTCTGCTCAAGCAGCTCCATATGTCTCCATTCCTCTCTCTTGTCTTGCTTACCAGCCAGCTAGAATCCTCTTCCTCCCAAACATGAACTCTCTCTCACACACACACACACACACACACACACACACACACACACACACACACACACACACACACACACACACACACACACACACACACACACACACACACACACACACACACACACACACACACACACACACACACACACACACACACACACACACACACACACACACACACACACACACACACACACACACCTCAGCAGGGCGCAGTTTTGTTGATTTTGTTGCTGCAAAACTGAAGGAAAAAAGTCACTGCAGCTGGGGAAGCCCACATTACACTCCACACTGTCCCTCAGAAGTTTCCTTGGTGTTGCCTTTGAAACCCTGTCAGGTGCAACTTATCCCTCCCCCCCCCCCCCCCCCCATCGCTACCACCCACCCCCCCTACTTCTTGCCCCCCCCCCCCCCCATTTGTTCTGCACTGTTGGGTTGCCTGCTGCAAACCACCATTCCTCCCCCTGGCCAGTAACATTTTCTGTAACATTCAGTGCTATATGAAGTGTGTGTGTGAGAGAGAGAGAGAGTGTGTGTGTGTGTGTGTGTGTGTGAGAGAGAGAGAGGGAGAGAGAGTGTGTGTGTGCGTGCATGAGTGTGTGTGAGCATGTGTATGTTTGTGAGTGTGTGTATGTGTGTGTCTTACCTGATCTTTGAGCCATTAAAAAAGCATATTCTATGTGTTCTTGACAGCAGCATTTATACATTGATCGCAGATAAATGTGGTATTCAGCTCAAGAAAACATTTGATTAGGAAATGTTATGGAAAGAAGAATTGCTCAAACTTTATATATATATATATGGGCTTTTAAAAATGCATCTGTGGCATGAAGATCAAATGCTCAAAAGGTCAAACCTGACCGCTTTGTATTATAGCATTTACAATTCACAGAGTTGGTTCACGTGGATGCTCGGAAAAGTGAAGCATGAAAAAAGAAAAAGAAACTGACAGCCATGTGTTTGCCACTTATTTACAAAATAGGACTGTATGTAGATACATGGTGGATATTTTTTTTAAACATGCTATAAAAGGCTGCAGTTACTTATTGATGTGAGTACATGCAGTGGGTTTGCTCAAGAGCAGAGAATAACGCTATTATATATGCATTTGTTTAACCTTTTTCCTGGTTTGATCTTGTATTGTAAACATTGGCAGTCACCTCTATTTTAGTGGGGTTTTAGTTTTAAGATGTAGCCCCAGACTGGGCTATAATGATCACCCCCACTCAGAAGTAGCTCTACTAGCTGGTGTGTTATGACTTAACAGCATGATGATGCTTTTGCTAACTGACCCAACAGAGCCACACAAGGCAGGTATGTATCAGCTTCAGGTGTGCAGTGGCTGGTAGTGGGCTTTGCTTCCTGTGTATCACTTTTTGTTGTTGTTGGTCTTGGTGAATTGTTTTCTCTGTGTGTGTGTGTGTGTGTGTGTGTGCTTGTGTGTGTGCTTGTGTGTGTGTGGACGTTACTCTTGCTGATACACCTATTCTTTTTTTCATAGATTTTATGGGAGAAATAATCTGTTCTGTTCCTGAATCTCAAATACTCTTAATATTAGCTTTCTTGTTAAGATCATTTCAGTAAGACCTTTTCAAATTTTGCATAGTAATAACTTCCATCAAACCTTACTCTTTTGTATGAGACCTGCAGACCTCTGAATTTGATCATGTTAATCTGATGGTCAAAATCAGGACCTCATAGCTGTAAAAGCGAACATTTTACGGTTTCACTGATATGCTCAATCACAATGGTAAAAATGTTATGTTATTAAAATAACTGCACTACACATGTAGACTCAGAAATGAGCAACTGACGGCAGTTTCCTAAATCTACTGATAGTCTTTTGGCTGATAAACCCGGACCATTTACTCATCAAAATTCCCACCTGTAGGACTCAGTGATTAAGATAACAGTTTGTCCAGTTTTGTCATTTAGTATCTCTAAATGTAATAGGTCAGCATACCTTTTGAACACAATATTAGACCTGTTCTGTGAAACATCTGGCTAGTTCCTTTACTCTGCAGAGGTAACACTAGTGCCTTATTTGCTTTTGTCATCTCACTCAGTTATGTACTCCTGGAGCAAGTCTTCACTGTGACACAAAATGATGTTGCCTGTGAGGAATACTTGTGTACTTGTGAAGAAATCCTTACTCTCTTTCAAGACTGTCATGGCTGGAGATTCAGAGGATCATACTTGGGTAATAAATCATTGTAGTTTGAAACAGACCAGTCAGGCAAGCTCTATTTAACACTATATATTTATTTTAAAAAAATTGATGAATATAATCATTGCAAAACATTGCTGTTGAAGATTTTGTGACCCTAGTGGCAAGACCAGTTTCCTTTTGTGGATTAACTTGCAAAAAAAGAAAGAATCTCAACTGACAGACAGTTAAGGCTGTGGACACAGAAGTACTGCATTAACAGTTCTGTTGATGGAATTTTCATACCAGGTAAAAGTTTAACCTGAAATTGTTCTCCTTCATCAGTTTCTTGCCTAATTGACATCACACCATGATTATGTCAATGTTGCATACAAATAAACCTTAGGTAGAGTTTTTCATGTGCAACATGATGATGACCTTGAATTGTGCTTTACCATCTTGTAATAGTTTTATGACCATGGGCCATTTTCAAGGCAATGGGAGTTTTGTATTTTTCTGATTTGAATGACTTGATTTTTCAGAGCATTTGCTCATATTGTCTAACTTGTATGTTTTTATTCAGTGAAGTTGAAGCTGTGCTTGTTGTTATTAATACAGTAACAAGGTTGCTGACTTTTAAGATCAAACTGCAGTGACACAGTGGTGTCTGAAAACTGAAACAGATCAAGTATTTTAACAAATTAGTTCCAGCTAAATTTAAACTTTGTCTGATTTTTCATTGTGTATGGAAATTATCATGAACTTAACCTGCTTTGAGTTATATAACAACATAATATATTTTAAGGCTAATAATTGACCATACATTTTGTGTCTCAACAAAAGTCTGATCTTTGGCATTTTTAAGTTAGTTAGTTATGCAATATCTTTGTAATTCTACATGATTCTAATATGTATTCAGTTTTACATAACTTACCAGTTTTAAAATTGATAATAATAAGAAATGATACATTAAGACCTCTTTAAAGTGCTGTCACAGAAGTGCATTATTGCATTAACATTAACAGTTTCAGTAAAAGTGGCCCATTTTCAGCTGCTCATATGAGGTTTTCCTCCTTTAAACCAGTTAGTTGACTGAAATGACATCTGCTTAATCAAGAACTTCATCATTTATCTGTGACTTGCTCTTTAATTTAAAAAAAAAGTGAAGTGTAAAGTATTGCTACTATTAGTGTGTTAGAATGATGGTTGGCATTGGTAGCACATTGCAAAGCCTCAAGTCACCTGTTGTCACTTCATTGAGGTGCATTTGAGACTGTTAGTCACCTACTGTCATTCAGTGTGGTGCATTTGGAACTGTAGGTCACCTGATGTCACTTCACTGAAGTGCAGTTGGGACTGTAAGTGTAAGGCATCTATTGTCACTTCAGAGAGTTGCATTTTAGACTGTAATTGTCGCACATTGTCACTTTACTGTGGTGCAGTTCCACAGACTGTAAGTCACCTATTGTTACTTCATTGAGGTGCAGCTGGGACTGTAAGTCATATTGTCACTTCACTGAGATGCAGTTGTACCGACTGTAAGTCGCATGTTGTCACTTCACCGAGGTGTGCTTAGGACTTAATCGCATAATAATTGTCACCACAGTAAGGTGCAGTTGTATGGACTGTAAG
This sequence comes from Alviniconcha marisindica, assembly GCA_018857735.1. Lineage (NCBI taxonomy): Eukaryota > Metazoa > Mollusca > Gastropoda > Provannidae > Alviniconcha > Alviniconcha marisindica. The sequence continues at coordinate 1,375,904 of JABMCL010000715.1, forward strand.
TCGCCCATTGTCACTTGATTGAGGTGCAGTTGGGACTGCAATTCACCTACTGTCACTTGAATGAGGTACACCTTCATGGACTTTAAGTCACCTTTTGTCACTTCAGTGAGGTGCAGTTGCATAGACTTAAATCACCTATTGTCACTCTGGTGAGATGCAGTTGGGACTGTATATCTTTTCTATGAGGTGCAGTTGCATGGACTGTGAGTCACCTGTTGTCATTTCAGTGAGGTGCAGTTGGGACTGTAAAAAAAGAGCAAGTCACCTAAGGTCATTTCATTGATATGTAGTTAGGACTGTAATGAGTCGCCTATTGTCACATCAGTGAGGTGCAGCTAGGACTTTAAGTCACCTGTTGTTACTTCACAGGTGTGGTTGAGTCACCAGCTGTCTTTTCCATGAGGTGCAGTTGCATGGACTGTATGTCACCTATTGTCTCTTCAGTGAGGTGCAGTTGCACAAACTGTAAGACACATATTGTCACTTCAGTGAGGTTTGGTTGTATGGACTGTATGTCACCTATTGTCACTTCAGTGAGGTTTGGTTGTATGGACTGTGTGTTGCCTATTGTCTCTTCAGTGAGGTGAAGTTGCACAAACTGTAAGACACATATTGTCACTTCAGTGAGGTGTGGTTGAGGCTGTTTCCTTCCCAGGTGCATTATATTACATGTAATTGTATAATAATATGAAATCATCATGGTGTGTAGCATAGTACAGCATTCATTGTCAACAACGGACACAGTCATGCTGTTTCTCCCTGACATTAGCACATCACTACCAGGGCTGACTGCTAGAACTGGGTCATTAACTGCTGTGGAAATAGGAAAAGCAGCATGGGGTTCTGGCAGCCAGCCTTACTGTACCTCCTAATTCTGATATCGATACATGTAGTTAGTGACATCCGTGTGTTGCCTACTCTGCCAACTCAAGATATCTATGTAGGTAATATGTTTTACTGTGAACTGCATGTTGGAGCTGAAGGTGTATTTCAGTTTCATTTCAGCTGAGATACTGGAGCTTTTGTAGACTGGTGATGTGTGAGCTTGTTGTAGCCTGGTCTTAACCACAATTTGTAAATTATTTAGTGCTGAAGGGTGCGCTCTTTTATTGGAGAATATATTCCACAGCTTTCACTGAATCCAGCATTTTGATACGAACAAAATACTCAAAATTTTGTTTTCTAGTCATATCACTGGATCTCCTTTAGTGCAAGCTGAATTTGCCTCAGAGTAAATCTGTAGCATTCCTCATGTATGCTTGATAGTTGAAGATGTGGTCATGGTGGATTTTTTTAATTTATTTTGTGTTTGCTATTATTCCATGTGATAGTTATCATAGGTGACTGAGGTTTTTGTTGATGTGTCCTGTGTAAATGACATCAGCTGAGTGCTATGTGCTCCTTTGTTGCTCCCATTTGCATTTATTTGAACAGCTTGCCCTCTTATGCAGCTGCATTTTGGATGTGATGCTGTTTGTGACTGTCACTTGCCTTGGGGTACTTAGACCTTCAGTAAACATACACATTGAGGCTTTTTGCCAAGAAAGAGGAGTAACTTGCATCCAGTTATTTATACAAATGGTTGTGTCCTATGCACATGATTGATACCAAGTGAAGCAGAAATTGATCTGTTGTCATCAGTTGTCATGATAATAATGTAGCTAGTGGTAAACATTTCTTCCACATAATGATGTGAAAGCTAGGTAACATGTCTGTGAACCAAGTGATAGAGCAGTGTTGGTGGTACTGGGACATACTGCTGCACTGGGACACAATTATTGGGTAAACTGTTTAAACGAAAGAAAATGAAACAAAAAACAAATTTATTTTTATAAAAAGTTGGTCTCAGGGTTGAATTGCTTTCCACAAACGGTTGTTCATATTGTGTATGCACCATGGACAATAGAAAATGTTCATTCAACAAAAGTGTGTCACCAGGCACTTTTTTTACTTTAATTTTGGCAAGAACTTTCTCTACTGCTTTTTTTGTTGTTGTTGAAATTCCTGAGCCATGATGCAGCTTCACTTCTGACATGATAAACAGTCAATGTCATCGTTAGTGCTAATAAATGTGTATTTAACAGCTTTTTTTTTGTCACGTAAAAAACTCCTGTGAGTCTATGTAGTTAAAGATGTTTGGCCATCTGTCTGGCTCAGTCTGTCTAATGATGACTGTTTGTCAGTCTGTGAATGTGGCCATGAGAGAACCTGTAACCAAAACATTTATGTTGGCTTTTTCTTGGTCTTTGTAAGTGAGATCAACCTTTTTTTATATATTATTTTGAAAAGACAAATTGTTATTATGTAACTGAATCAAATTATAGGTAGTAAGCTATGTACTGATTAAATTGGTGTTTGAATCCAGGAGAAAAGGAAGAAGTGTGATCATACCCCCTACACCCCCTCCCTCCCTCCCCGCACCAACAGATCCTTGACGGACATTTTTTTATGTAATCTTCTTCTATTGGGTGGTAGCTACTCATCAGGTTGACTGTTGTGACTCGTCATATTCATTATGAAACAATACTGAGACCTTGGTCTGTTCCCTTGCCAGCCTTCATGGAGGAGCTAGGACTGGGGGACGTGGATGACATCAGTGAACTCAGTGATGGTGCTCCCCAGTCCAAGCCAGCTGTACAGCCTGCTGGGACAGCCGCTGCAGCAGCCTCTGACAGTGAATGGGACTCCACTGTCAAGTCGGATCCACCCAAACCTGGCATACTCAAAAAATGGAGCAAGGTTACCTGTTTTAGAATGCATGCACACACACACACACACACACACACACACACACACACACACAACACACAAACACCACACACACACACACACACACACACACACACACACACACCACACACACACTCACACACACACACACACACACACACACACACACACACACACACACACACAGTTATCCTGGAGTAGATCGGATTACTGCATGCCAGGAATTCAGTATTTTTATCTTTTTAGATCATCACCTTTTCCTTCTTCTTTTCTTTTTTGTCAATCCTCTTTGGTTATGTATGTCTTTAATGGTAAATATATTTTTTTTACCGGAAAATGAGATCACTTTTGGGGGGGGGATTTCAAGGATGTAACTATATATGTTTAAGAAGTAGTGAGTGTTTTATTGAAGCTGTAGGGGGGACTGTCTGAATGTTTTTAAATACTCTAGGCACTTGCCAACCACTCCTTCCAACATTTGATGACATACCCATGAACATCTAGTGAATTTTGCCATCTCCCCAAAGCACTTGTTCCCATGGTTTCATCTGTGGTATTGATGGCCCTCATAAACTGGTGGACAGCAGTTTCAATACTTCAGACCTGGTTCCTTGCAACAGTTTTTTGATGTATGGGAATAGGAGCCAGCAGCATGGGCAGAGAAGTGGAGATAGGGTGGATGAAATATCGACTGCACCCCACTGATGGCAAGGATGTCTGTTGTTGCTGTGGCAGTGTATGGCACTGCACCTGTGTTGACATGGTGCAGCACAAGTCCATGGAGACCACTTTTCTAATGGCACTGGCACCAGGCCTTGAAAGCATGAGGCCTATTCAATGGGGGCACAGTGCCCAAATGTTCAGCCTTCCCCCCAAAAGAAAGAAGCCACCTTCTGCTTTCCAGCACACCACAATCTCTGGAGTATTACAAGGAGAAAGTCTCCAGGAAACACCCATACTACTGCTTGTTGCTTGGTCTCAGGGCTGAATTGGTATACCCAAGTCTCTTATTCTTAACCAGAGTTAGTGATCTGTCTTAATTTAGGCCATCCACTAGCACCATTATAACCTACCCATCTGCTGCTCATCGGTTAGAGCATGTGGAACTCATCTTGCATTATATATGCTTGCCAGCTTCAGGGTATTTGCGCACCATTGAGTCAGTTAAGGCAGATTTAGTTTTGGGTGATTTGTGCTTCTTTGATTATTTTTATTCCAGCTTCTACTTTCCATGTGGTAGATGTGGGTCTGATCTTCAAGGTTTTGGTTCCGTTTCATAAGTTCATTGTACCATCTGAACATTGTTTCTCTTGAAGAACTTGCTTACATGCTTAACCACTAAGTTTTAATAAGATTCATCTTTGGTGAAAGTTATCTTGTGGATCACACCTTGGAATCAGCAAAAAAAACTGTGTGGTCTTGCATTTCCAGTTCCAAAGCAGTTTAGTGGGAAAGTAAAAGGTGCAGGGTAATGACATTTTGAACAGTGACTGATGTAACTTTACTGTATGATTGCGTGGTTGATGTTTGCCCTGCCATGTGCTCTAGGTCTCAGAAGTAGCAAACGTTTAGAGTGCTCCTTTTTGCTAGGACATTCATTGTGGAACTGTTAGTTTCTTTTGTTTTTGTTTCTGTATTTTGCTTCTAAAAATTGTGTTGGATATGTTGCCTTTTGCCCTTGTAAAATTGACACCTTTGACTAGGTGTTGAATATCAAATGAGTAAATAATCTTCCAGTCTTAATGAATCACAGTGTTGGGTGGGTAGTCCATTGATGAAGTTGAAAATGCTGTTCAGATGTCATTAACTGATCTGTGCTTATTTTGAACTGATGCATTTGAAGTCGACACACTGTGTGTACAGTGGTGAGTGACTCTTGTGTTTGCAGGTGGATGATGCCAGTGACTGGGATACCACTCAAGCAGATGACAACCCCCCTCCCCTTCCAGCCTCTCCACAACCCTCACCCACAAAGGTCAGTCTCTCACATACCCAGCAAACTAAAACTGCATGCACACTCGTGCATTGCGAGCTACAAATACCCCTCCATTGGTGCCTAGTAATATTGTATTTTTCCATGCAAGGTGACAAATCTTGTTTTTCTAGGTACTTTCACACAACAATTACACTGGACATGGGAATGCACGAACAACTGTGCTGGTGGATGAGACTAGTCAAAATGTACTGTCAGCATGATCAGAATGTCTTTTGGGGTCAAAATGAGTGTTAACATACACTTTGATTATTCTGTACTTGTTGTGACTAATGGGTCTGTTTACAGTACTTTTTGCAGTGCGTTACAGCTTTGCAAGAGGACTGACAGATGTAAGGGGTTTGTTGTTACAGACGACTGAGGGGGAAAATGTCCAGGAAGAGACAATAGTCCTAGCTGTCGGCAGCACTATTCCAAAAGAGGTGACCTATCAGTCTTTCCATTCAATAAGCAGTCTAGCATGGTACCTTAACTCCTGTTTTGATATGCTACATTCTGCTGGAATGCTTAGTACTGCAGTGGCTTTTTTTCCCTCTCTCTCTCTCTCTCTTTTTATAGATCTATAATGCCTCTGAATTTGTGTAGACATATATGTAGAAGTTGCAGTGTATTCCTTTCTCATATGTGTTACTCAGCTCTTATAGTGGCTCATGCCTACACCTCTGCTATAGCACATGCACATATAGCTTCATGTATTCTCTGGCTCAATAAATCTACTTCAGAGAGAGAGAGCATGCATGTGTTTGTGTCTGTGCCTGTGTGCATGCATGGGCGTCTGTGTGCATGTGTATTTGTATGTGCATGCATGTGTCTGTTTTCAAGGAATGAGTGAACAACTGCTGGTGATGTTGACAAAATAGAACAGGTCTAGGGAAATGTACTCACCAATGTGACGAAACACAAGAAAACAATAGTACACACATGCTTTCAACAAAAATTGTCTTCTTTGGGTGTAAGAAGAGAGACGAACAACAAAAGAAGAAGGAAGCAAAGAACTGGACTGACAAGAAGGAGCTGATGTAAAAAAATCAGTGGTCTGTCCAGTTCTTTGCTTCCTTCTTCTTTTGTTCTCTGTCTCTCTTCTTACACCTAAAGAAGACAGTTTTTGTCGAAAGTGCTTGTGTACACATTTCCTTGTGTTTTGTTGCATTGGTGAGTACATTTCCCTAAATCTGGTCCATTTTCAGGCCTTCTTTTCTAGAGTGCCATATATATTTCAGTGACTTCTTTTAAATCTGACTTTACTTTTTTCCCTTCTGCGTCAGGCCATCTTCTTTTGTGATCAGCTGTCTGTTTTCTTTGCTTCTCCTCCTCCCCCTTTAAAAAGAAGAAGTTTTCTTTGTAAGTTATAGTGCATAGTTACAGCTGATACAGACACCTGTGCCAACACAGTGCTGTGTGTCCTGTTCCCTGCTTCTTGTACTGGTCAGTGTATGTTCCCTTCTTTCTGTTCTGTCACTCTCACCAGCAGTCCTTCACTTGATTCCATGACAAGTTATTATTTACAGTTAGATTACAATCCTTTTCCAAACCATTTAAAAAAGAAAAGAAAAAAGCCCCCCCCCCCCCCCCCCCCCCCTCTCCCCGGCCACCCACCCATCCCATTCCCCCTCCAAAAAAAGGGGAGAAACAACAACAACAACAACAACCACACACACACACACATAGCATTGCACAGATTCTCACACACATGCAGTAATAGTAGAACAGCATATTACAATTTTAGTGTTGCTTGTTGACATTGTAGAACTTAGAAGGAATAATAACTACATTAGTGTCAGGTGCTGCTTGTGTGTGGATACTCTGTGTGTTTGTGTGTGTGTATGTGTGTGTGTGTGTGTGCACATGTGCGTGTAACTGTTATTGGCTGACTAGATGGAGATGATGATGCGAAAAAAGCAAGCAGAAGCCCAAGACTCGGAGGAGGAGGATTCCAGTTCTCAGCATGATGTCAAGGCCGCGGCAGCCTCTGACCTACTTAGTGTCACTATTGAGCAGTCAGCTAAGGAGTATCTGGTATTCAGTTCTTGTTGCTGGCTTGCTGTGGATAGAAATAGAATCAGTGTTAGTTACCTAACAGCAGTTGTACATTAACATTCACGTCAGGCTTGTGAATAATGTAAAAAAGAAAGGTCCAGTCTAGATTGTTGAAATTAGCTTGTTCATTGGGATGATTTCAGTAGTTACACAGAGCCCAGCAGACTCTGGTATAAACAAGGGTAATTTATCGAGTTGGTTTTGATTGTTGTAGATTGCTCACATGCCCTACAGGTAAAATATTTTACAATATGTAATCATCTTATTAAGTTTCAGACAGACACTTCATCTACATATGAGTTAATAGCAAAAACACAGTAGCTAGGTTAGTTGTATAAATTATCAATGCGTGACTGGCACAGAAATGTAAATGTATGCAGTTGTTGGTACTAGGTCAGTCTTGCTTACAGTACTGCACATAATGAGCCAGCTGAGACTGCTTTGCTCTGTGTAGCTTAGGAAATCAGCTTCAAACAGCCCAAGCAGCTTTGGGAGCTGCTGTAGCATAGAATTTGATATATAACCTTGCACTGCTGCTTGTTTTAACTTGTTTGCGCACATCTCAGTGTCTTTGTGTCTCTGTTTTGTTTTTTTGTGGAATGGTATTGACTATAAAAAAATCTTAAACAATAGAATGCATTTTTGACGCTGGGTTCAGGAAATGAGGATGTATGCATTAGAGTAGCAGGTGTGCTGGCTTCACTTATACTGAATTTGGGCTTTGGTTTTGAGTGGCTTATCAATGGTAGCTGTATGAAGTTTGTTGTATAGATGCAGTCAATCTGAACATTAGGTGCTACTTACATGGATAGTTTGTACTAAATTTTACCCAGTTTTTGTTGGTGCAAAGACAGAGAGTTAGTGGGGCTGACTTGGCCTTGTGAATGGCCCATCAGCTGTTCACTGTCCTCTCACTATCCTCCACCAGCCTTCCCCAACTCCACTGTGGGAGGTCAGCTCTAACTCTTCTACTAACCACACATTTCTCACTGGTTTTCTACTGCCTTTGCACCTCTGCAGTGTTAAATATTTCATGTAACATGACTGCTTGTTTCTGACCAATGAGAGTGATGGGAAATATCAAAAGATGGTGCCAGCAGTTTGCAGTGGTGAACCAGAATTATGTTTCCAAGCTGACTGCTTTAGCTGAAGAATGACTCAGGCTGTATTGGGCCGTTCAGTGAAGCTAGTTTGCACGAGTGAGTGCCCTTTGTAATCTTTCACGCAAGAAGTCGCGAGAGGTCGGGCCAATTTCTGAGTAGGCGTTGCTTCACGCTGTATATAACAATGGAAGTTGAACCTAGAATTGCGAAGCAGTACAATATGCCACCACTGTTGCAGTTGCAAAAATTACTGGGGAAAGGGGATGGAGGGTGGAAAAAAAGGGTCTTTGTGTCAATTTTTGGCTGACCAGAAGATCACGAGTTCATGGAAAAAATGCGTTTTGGGGCATCCTATAACACGAGCAACAAGTTATTGCTTGTTGCCAGACACATTCTGACTATGGGCCTCCAAAAATGTCTTTAAAGTTGGCAGTGTAAAATTTGCAAATTCACTGTCACTGCCTTCCATTGTGAAGAAAGTATGCACTGGAAGTAAAAGTAGCCAAGGGACTTAATTGATGCCAGGCAGAAGTCAAGGGAGTTAACAACCCCACCTGAATCGCCCAATACTGGGATGATGAGAGTGTGAATTATACTTTTCTGTCTTCATATTCATTGTGTTATTCATGATGTTGACTGAATTCTCATGACCACTTGAGAATTAATCTCAGCAGATGTCATTTTCATGAGGTAGTGTGCTTCTCATAGAAATTATTGAAGCTTGTTGGAATGTGCAAAACTGTGGAACTAGTCATTCAGAAGGTGTAATGGGCTGCAATTTATTCTCGTCAGAAATAGAGGTGTTCACATGATTTTCTCACTGCCTTCATGCCAACAAAGAATGGTTGAAAATTATTATGTGCAAACCATTGCAAAATGATCCATGTGAAGAGCACTTCACACAAGTGTTTCATACTTTGCAAATGAAATGGGGAAAGGGGCATTTTGTATGAGGAATTTATTACATGCTCAAGGACTAGATTTTTACTTGTATAAAAACTGCATAATAGTAACCTTAATACACTTTTATACCACTTTTGGTGAGCTTAACCTAATTTCATTGTTACCAAAACTGGTCGTATGGTCACAGAAAGGCATGCTGTAAATTGTATTTTTTCTGCAACTTTTTGCCCAGTTAAATTCAAACTTTGTGTATTGTTGTTACATTGCAGTGACAAGATTATTATTTAAAAAAATGCTGCTTGTATTTATTCAGTAGGAGTTGGTAACTGGCTCCCTAATTGGCATCGTGGTTGATACTTTGAAATGAGGGCCAGGTCATGGTTCACATCCCATGAGAGATGTGGGATTTTTAAGCTTTGAGTGACGCCTGCTCCTTGATCTTGCCTCCTTCCTTGCCTGTCTTCACTACCCAGAGTCAGCACAGATGATAGGAGAGTGAGAATTTCTTTTTTGAATGAACAGCATGTACGTAGCAGCTGTATCAAAATGTTGCAGTGGCTAGTGTGCATCTGAATCTCCAGTAAAGAGTGTTTAAACATTTCTGGACTGGCCCTTGTAACATTGAAGTATAATGCCAGCTTTGCTTACATGTAGCTGTCTTTATGGCTTTATTTAAAGTTTGTTCGTGAAGTTGACTCTAATGAAAAATCAGTGATGCAAGCTGGCTAAAAATGTAGAAAATGTGCAAATATTTTCATCTGCAGGTTTTATTTGGTTCTATTGATATTTACACAGGTACTTAATTTTGCTTCAAATTTGTTCTCTTCAGGGCTCAGCTACTTTGTTTCACTCTGTACTAATGAAGGACAGAAAAAGCTGACTTTGGAGAGAGAAAAAATTCTTTTAATTTTATATGCTTACAGAATAATTTCTGAATGCATTACAGTGTAATTTTTGTATGCTTGTATAATAACAAGTGGTATTTTGGGCCAACAGGGGAATGACTTCCTTGATGTTACACCACAGGGCAACCTGCTTGATAGACCTTCTCAGGTACTGCTTTTACTCAGTCATTAACAGTATGCACATTTGTGGCCCCAGTCCGTACAAACACTTCATACAGGCATGGGTGGCCCCAGTCCATACAAACACTTCATACAGGCATTGGTGGCCCCAGCCTGTACAAACACTTAATACAGACTCTGCTTGCTTTTACTTTTCTGTAAATATTGTGCACATCACCAAATTTGTATGCTTGTACAGTCTTCACCAATGGGAAAGAGAGAGAGAGTAAAATGAAATAAATAAAAGAAAAAGATACATAACTTGACCAGAATAGATTGAGCACATACAAAATGTGACTCAGATGCCTTGTGCAGAGTCTGATATATCCTAGAAGTTCAAAGAATGCTTGAGCTAACCTGAAAAGGCCTACAAACTTAAAAGGAAATAAAAGGAAAGGGCCTATTCTACAAGCTGTCCTCTGATAGAAGGACAGAGCTGCATGTATGAGGGCATAAAGAAGATAAAACATTTCAGGACTCTGCCATACAATTTACATTGACATTGGTCTACAGCTGAGAACTTTTTAAAGTAAGATCTTTAATAGGTGTGCATGACAACAGCCTCTTTTTAGTTGTGTTTGCATGTATTTTAAATGGGGGAGGGGGGGCAGGGGGGAAGCTCATAATCCTCTCATCCATTTATCAGCTTATCATAATGAAATGTCCTTTCACCTTGATATGACATACTATTTGACTGGGCATAAAAAATGTTTTTAAAGTTCCTTTTGATGGATTAATAAAGTGCCATGAATTAACATGACTTAATCTCAGATCAAGTTTAGTCATGGGGGGGGGGGGGGTACTCATAATCCTCTCATCCATTTATCAGCTTATCATAATGAAATGTCCTTTCATCTTGATATGACATACTATTTGACTGGGCATAAAAAAGAAGAAGTTCCTTTTGATGGATTAATAAAGTGCCATGAATTAACATGACTTAATCTCAGATCAAGTTTAGTCATTTGGCTTCACAGGATAGTGAGTGGGACTCAGCCACTGAGATTGTCACACCAAGAGATACCACTGCAGCAGCACAGCCCCCATCCAAAGAGGTAAGAGTAAGGTACCAACTTTGGGAAGGTACTTCGTTTTAAGTCGCTAACTTTTCTGTCAGATACATTGTGTCATTTTCTTTTGCATATATTGTTTTCTTCTCTTTATTTTCTTCTCTTTATTTTAAAATATGCTGATATGAATATTTGGTTGGCAAACACTTTATTGTGGTGATTCCCTTGAGCAGCATGAATATGATAAACATCAACCTCTGCATGATGGTAGTACATCATTGATCCATTTACTCACCCACACATGAACCACTTTTAGTGACCCTCATTTTAAGGTCACTGCTGCTTCAAACATTTATAAAGAGTCCAAAGCTGTATATGTCAGTAAGGTGTTACTCTGTCCTACCGCAAACTTTATACAAGCTGTAAAATACTAGGTAGTGCTTATGATCCTTTTTATTGATTTTGACTACATTTTAATGAAAACTTATTACACAGTTCACAGCCTAGGTGTCTGTCTCTCTCTTTCCAACAGCATATTTCCTCTGTTTATTGTATATGCTATTTGGAACTTCATCGGATTAGTGCAATACACCACTATCTGCCCAAAGATGTCACCAGAAAACTATTGTGTGCATTTGTTCTTTCAAGACTAGATTATTGCAACTCACTTTTGGCAGGCTGTCCTAAGTATCTTCTTTCTAAACTCCAAAAGGTACAGGACAGTGCTGCAAGACTCATTTTCAGAACATCCAGATCAGCCCACATCACTCCTGTGCTTCATTCTCTTCACTGGCTACCTATTGAGCAGAGGATCGAATACAAGTTGTTTTTGCTTTGCTTTAAGATCATTTCACATCAGACTCCCATCTACCTTTCAGAACTTCTTCATCTTTACACTCCTTCCTGGCAACTCTGCTCTTCTGCAGACACCCAAGTGTTCAGAATACCATCCTTCCAAACAAAGTCCTGTGGTTAGCACCCTTTCTCTTACCAGGCTCCAGTTATCTGGAAACAACTCCCTGTTTCTGTCCATCATTCTACCTCTGTCAGTTCTTTCAAACCTTCCTTGAAAACCTTTCTCTTCTTAAAAGCCATTTCTTCAGTCCCATTGCCCTGATATATGACTCTGTGTGTGTGTGTGTGTGTGTGTGTGTGTGTGTGTGTGTGTGTGTGTGTGTGTGTGTTTGTGTTGTATGCATTGAATTTTGAAAATATGTGCATTTAAGGAACTTGTAAGTGCTTGGGGCCTGTGGAGGTTAGGCGCTCTAAGTATCCATTATTATTATTTCTTTTTTTCATTTTTCTCAGACAGGTCTTTTATCTTTTGAGCTCTACCTCTTCATACCACTTTTGATGACCTTAATGTTATTTCAGTCACATACATTAGGTATCAGTTAAAACTGCGCACTGTATAGAACAGCTCTAGAGAAATGTACTCACCTCTATGACGAAAAAGAAGGAACAACTAAACACAAGCACTTTCAACAGAGAGTCTTCATCAGGTGTAAGAAGAGAGATAGAAAATAATAAAAGAAGAAGGAAGTAAAGAAGAAGATACACAAGGAGTTGATGTAAAACAATGTTAAGAATGTATACATAGATTTAAAATGATGTCATCAAAATGACAAAAATTAGGAGGAGTACAATCTACCCATGTAATTATGAATAAACACACACACACACACACACACACACACACACACACACACACACACACACACACACACAAACCTATTCCACTTGCAAAGCAGCAACATGTAATTTAGAAGGGCTACAGGAAGTTTGAACATTTTTCATTCAGTCCACCAGGGGACCTGGTGCCCAGTCTCTGGATGGTGTGAGACTCCATGTGTTTTCGTTGAAAGAAGTCGCGGTGGTCTTCAAGAGGACTTTCACGTGTCAGAACGACAGCCTGGTATATGCCATCACCTGTCAGTCTTGCAACATCATCTATGTTGGTGAGACTTCCAGGTCCCTCGTGGTTCATTTTTCAGAGCATCTGGCTGACATCTGCCACAACCGCAGCAAACCTGTAGCCCAACACTTTAACTCTGCCGGTCATACCATTGCGGATGTCAAAGTTAAAGGGTTATGGCAATTGTATCGGGACTCCTTTCAACGAAAACACATGGAGTACGTCTGTTCTGTTTTGTCAACCTCACCAGCAGTTGTTCACTCATTCCTTGCACACTGTATGTTCTCAGTAAACTTTCATTATACCCCCTCTCCCTAGCTCATGGTCACTAGATAGGTCAGTTCTTAAAAAAAGAAAAAAAGAAAGACTATTCGTTCCATATCTTATAAGCTATTAAACTGTCATTTCCAGTATCCAAACACATACAAGGTTTAAAAGAAAGCTATTTATTAAGACAAAACACAACATGTGAATTTTCAGGGTAATCTGGGCCCCTTTATCAAGCTACAAAATGACACTAAACAGTTAAATGGTGAAAAAAGATGAAAAATGAGATGGAGAGCGAATTTGGTTGAACTATGTTGTTACTGGACATAAAAACAACATAGCTCAACCCAAAACAGATAAGTGGCTTAGCTCTCCACCTCATTTTTCATAATTTTTCACCGTTTAACTATTGTTTAAGTGTTTGGTAGTTTGATAAAGGGTATTACCCTGAAAATTTGCATGTTGTGTTTTGTTCTAATAAATAGCATTCTTTTGAACTTTTTATGTGTTTGGATCTTGTTTTAGAATGCTAGCAGTCATTCTCGTTTCAGATATTTTTTTTTAGCTTTCCAGTCTTTTTCTGATATTGCATCATCATAAGTAGGAGTAGCATACAAATGTTTGCATTGATTTCTTGGAAGTCAAAGTGACAGTGAGGACTCAAACCCTCAAAAGATGACTGTCCCAATATCCGGGTGGTACTGTCTGAACAATGTAACCATTTTGAATGAATCTTTGTATTGTTCTGCATCATCATGAACTAGAGTATCACCCAAAAATATTGGATTGCCACTTTTAAGGTCAAGGTCACAGCAAAGGTTCAAATCCTCAGAAATGAATATAATTTTATTCAAAATTAGCTGAGGTGAGTTTGTGTTGATAAGATTTTAAGGTCTGAACAGCATCAGAAAATTTTAAATGAATGTTCAGGTTGTTTTTGTTTGTTTGTTTGTTTGTTTGTTTTTTATTGGGTTTTTTAATTATTATTTTTAGTGTCTTTAAAAAAGATTTTAAGGTCTCAGCAGCATCAGAAAGTTTAACTGAAGGTTCATGGGGTGTGTGTTTGTGTGTGTGTATGTGTGTGTGTTTGTGTGGGTGTGGGTGTGTTTTACAATGTCCTTAATTAGTTCAAACCACATCTGAATGTGACATATAAATAGACAATGCTGTATCAGTGTATGCACAAATGTAAAGTGTCAAAATATTATTTCTTACTGTTTATGCCCTGTCAGAATTCACATTTCATGGAAGGGAGACTGGCAAAGGGACAAGGCAAGAAAGGGGTCTTTATACATCCCTGATTACATGATGTCATTTTGATGTGATGCGTGAAGGGCCGTCCAGCTGAATGCATGGCTGTTCATTAAGAGGACAGCTAGGCAAGCTCTACCTGGAATGCTTGTTTTATTGTCCCCAGTACCATCACTAATCATTCCCCAGAAGCCCACAAACACTGTTGAGAGCTGGGTGAGCATTCAGTGAAACTTCAGTACAACACAATACCATGCAGCAATACTTCATTAATCCATGAAGGAAATTCAGTGGTCTGACTTTGACTAATACGTTTAAAAAAAAAAAAGTAAATAAAAAGTAAGTAGACAAGTACATACAGTTTCATTCATAATGCTACCTGTGTCATTCACATTAATGCTGTCACACCCTCAATTAAGCAAAAACAACACACACACACACACACACACACACACACACACACACACACACACACACACACACACAGGTTTATGTCCATTCAGTCGCAGTTGCCATGAAAGTAGCCTCTGTTTTGTGATTTGCTGCAGGCATCCGACAACAGCAAGCCAGGAGATGAATGTGATGAAGACAATGGTGATAAAGTAGTGGTCCCTGACCCCCCCATCTCCACCCTAGCTCCCATCGCCACTGTCAACAGCCAGCAGGTGGAGGAAACGCTGACACCAACTGCGCTTCTGCCTCAACCCCAGGCACACGTGGAGTCTGACATGGACGCAGAGGAGGAAGATGAGTCTGCTTGGGATTCTGACGTGAGTTATGGGCTGTCCTTTAGGACATCTAACTGTAAGTGACAGATTATATCATTTGGAAGTGTTGTGTGCATCTGTTTATATTTTTGTGTATTATTACATGTGTGATTGTATGTGCTTTGTGTATTTTTGAAGAGAGTAGTGCCCATAATATACTGGAA
Organism: Alviniconcha marisindica; assembly: GCA_018857735.1. Taxonomy (NCBI): domain Eukaryota; kingdom Metazoa; phylum Mollusca; class Gastropoda; family Provannidae; genus Alviniconcha; species Alviniconcha marisindica. The sequence continues at coordinate 1,391,108 of JABMCL010000715.1, forward strand.
CACTTAAGAAAAAGTATAGTATGTGTTTCTGAAAACATGTGTATCTTAACTTTGAAACTATTGCACCAAGCGCATTGTGTTCAAGCATGTAAATTCATGAATATCATTCAGGACCTAGTGGGTGCACCAGACCCTCTCTGGCTCAGAATCTTTTCGTTTGGCCCCAACAGCAAACAAAAGGAAGTTCTTGTAAGAGAACATAAATATCTCATAGTGGTTACAAAATAATCTGATCCTTGGCAGGACCATATGTTGGTTTTGGTTTTTAGACGTGTTTTATTACTTTGTATTGTATTCTGCTGAGCAGCACATCAGTGACTGCCGGTACATAGTGGTGAAAAGATGCCCATGCTAATGAAGAACAAATGCTGAAGAAGCCTCTGTCAGCATGGAAGAGAACTCTTGTCTGACACATCCAAATGGCTGAAGGGAAAAATTTATTGAGAAATACTCAAAGAAAATACTGGAGATAATTAGCAAATTTTTCCCATTGTTAAGAAAGAATTCTGTGCTGAACAGCTGCATTTAGAATTCATAAACTGTTTTGAACTTTAGAACAAAACATATAATCTTGATTTGGTCAGCTGACTGAATTTTGGTTTTGAAATGGTGATTGGCTGATTGATGAGATGGAGACCAAACACACCATACGCACTTTCTTTGATCATGAAATAAGAGTCCTGTGTGACAATTAAACAACTGCTTTGATCAACAGACACATGCACATTCGTGGAAACAATCTGACTGACTGTTATTAAAACAAAACATGCAGAAAACCATTTGAAAATCATCATGGCTGTGCCTTATAATTCCTGATCACTTTTCAGCATTATCTTAACTTCTGTTCTTTTGTGGGGGTTGTGCTGTTGACAGGGTGACATCTTGCCATTGGATGTACCTCCAGCTTCGCAACTGGACAGGCCGGTGGAGCCGCAACCAGCAGGTGGTTACACAAAAGCCCGTCCATATGCCACGTCTGACACTGACGATGAGATGGACAACACAGAGACGGTCAGCGAATGGGAACTGGAGCGAAAAGTGTCAAAGGTTAGTGCAGGCCACAAAGTTCAGGTGAAGATGATCCTATTGTGCTACAGCTAATATTGAGCTAATGCTTTGACAGCCCAGTCTGCACAAACACCTGCTGGGTTCCAAAATAACATCTAGTAAAAAAAAGAAACTTGTTGGTGAAAATGAAAAACAGTGAGTGACACTGACAATAATAGGCTTTCAAAAAAGACTAGATGTAAGAAATGATTAGTTTTTGGCCAATAAAGTTAACTAATGATAGCAGCAGTAGTATATTAGTAGTATTGTATAATTTGTTTTGTTCCTGTTGTGGTTTGCTGAAAATTGTAGCAATGCCAGTAAGTGAATGACCAGCTGCTGCGTGCAGGAGCAAAGGCAGCACCTTCAGGAGGAACTGAGAGTGGCGGAGGAGAAGAGGAAAGAGGAGGAGGAGAGGCTGCAGCAGGAGAGGATGGCAAAAGAAGAGGAGGTCAGGCAAAGAGAGGAGGCAAAGAAGCGAGAGGAGGAGGAGGAAGGAAGGAGAAGAGAGGAAGAGAGACAGTGGCAAGAATCACAGGAAGAAGAACCAAGTGGCCATCATGGGGACCACGAAGAAGTTGTTCAGAGGGGGCAGCTCAGAGTAGATGCTGAGGAAGACCTGCAGGTAAGTTTACATCAGTAATATTTTGCTGGATGCAGGCTACTGAGACTGTGTAATCATTGCTTGAATCCTTGCAATTTTCTAGGACACAATAATCAGGGTTTCCACTGGATCGGCAATGACCAGTCTTTCAGTGGTCATTTTTATTCTGGACTAATAAATAAACAGGTTATCAGTCTAAAATCAACACACAAGGATCGAGTTAATCAGTACTCAAAATATGTAACATAAACACAACAACAAAGACCTGAGGTAATTCTCACCTAGCATGCGTGTAAATACAAGGTACATAAACTCCACCAGAGGTACATCCTCACCAGAGGTACACCAGGCTATCAGTCTGGAAGACCTATTCAGATTCAGATTCTTTATTCACCAAGCTTTACAACAAGGAAAGTGTCTTGAAAAGCGGTAAGCATATAAATATAAGCAAATGACAACACTGACATACATCAACTAGCATAATTAAAAATATACACCATTCTGCATCACCAAAACAACACACACACACACACACACACACACACACACACACACACACACACACACACACACACACACACACATTATTATGAGTAACATTCCAGTGTAAAATATAGTCCTATGTCTAAGACTAAGACAAAGCAAAGTAAAAGTTCAACACACACGTAGCGCACGCATGCGCACACACACACACACATTCATGCACCTGCACACATGCCCCACGCTCTCTCCCTCCACACTTGTAGATGTTAAAGTGACACAATATAAAAAATATGTAAAATATTATTTTAAAATCCTATATCTAAAACAAAACAGTTAAAATTAATCAAATTTAACACACATTTACAATCATACTCCTACACTCACACATATGTGTGCATGCTCGACCATGCGCACATCCATATATATACACAAACACCCTCTCTCTCATACTCCCAAGAAACTTCTATAACAAGTGGAGTGCCTCAAGGGTCGATCCTAGGCCTGCTTCTGTTTTGCATCTTTATTAATGACTTGCTCTTGTGTCTTACATGTGCGTCAGTCCAATGTGATTTATTTGCTGATGATGGCACCCTTAATACAGCTAATGACAACGTAGATAATATACGTAGGGATTTACAACAAAGTCTATATGATGTCTCTGGATGGTGTAGAAAACAAAATGCATGTTGATGGCGACAAGACAAAAACACCAGAAAAAACAGCGCCCTTTAGATTTACTAAAGTTCAGGACCACGCCAATAGAGCAAGTTTCAAAACATCGCCTACTTGGAGTAACTGTAGACGAGCAGCTTAAGTGGCAGACTCATATTAACAACAGTTGCAGAACTGTTTCTAGAAAAAAAAATCTTCTTTTGAAACTGAGTCAAATTGTCAGAATTAGCCTTCTTCTTTGCACACATTATGTCACATATGAACTATGTTTCAAACGCATGTGATGGATGTGCCGGTGTGCACATGAAGCAGCTGTATTCTCTCCACAAACGTGCCATACAATTCTTGATGCCAATTCCTTATATAGACTACAAACAAAAGTGTTGTGCTCTCAAACTACTCCCTCTAGACAAACAACTATTGCTCAACAAATGTGTTCGAATGCAAAAGGTTGTTCATGGCAAAGCCCCACAGAGCTGAAAGATCTCGTGATTCTTTCTGAACGTCTTCATGTTCATGGGCATAAACAGAATTTGCCCAGAACAAGGATTGATATCTTTAAAACGAGTTTCTCCTTTTCAGGCTCTTTAGTGTGGAATAGTTTAGCTCATCATCTCAGATACCTCATGGAATTATTATTAAAAACATTCAAAAGGAAAGCATTTCAGGCACTCGCTAAGCCACCTTGATACTTCTTTATACTTCTTTTTCTTTTCTTTTTTTCTCACTTGCCAGACAACTTGACACAAAATGTATAGAATTTTATTGTTTTCCCTTCCCTGCTCTTGTAAAGTTGTAGATTTGTATTTCATAAGAAATATAAAAAATATATTTGTATTTTCATGATATATTTACTCTTTTTCTCTTTCTTCGTGGTCATCAATTTTTAAAAAAAAAATTTTTTAATGTAAATTTTGTATATTATGCTTGTGGGTGTGTGTGGTGTGCTTTGATTTTGGTTGGTGTGTATATGCACTATCACTTAGCTTCCTATCTTGTTAGATGTGTTCTTGTTTTATACATAGATAGTGAGATAGTCATTATTCTGTCGCTTTCCTTTATTCATTAATATGATCTTGTAATTCTCTCTCTCTCTCTCTCTCTCTCTCTCTCTGTCTCTCTCTCTCCCAAAAATTTGTTTTGAATTTGTCTTACTTTGCTTTATTATTGCTCTGTTCGTATGTTCTGAAGTTTTAGACAGAAATTAGTTTTAGTTTTGTTTTTAAGTCGTTTTTTCCCGCATAATTGATTGTATTCTTGTTTGATGTATTGAGTGTTGCTGTGTTTGTCATCAGGAACAGATTTGCAAAAAAGCTGAATTGTGCTTAAATCTTTATCCTTGTGTAATAAAGTATTCTCTTTTCTCTCTCTCTCTCTCTCTCTCTCTCTCTCTCTCTCTCTCTCTCTCTCTCTCTCTCTCTCTCTACATGAATGCACCAGAGCAATGCACACTGGGAATAAATAATAAACAGATTATAAAATAAAATGGAAGACTGAGCACAGTTTGGTTCTTTGACTGTTGCTAACACACTTATCACTTGCTAAAAGAGTGTATGGCTTGAGGGTAAAAACTGTTCTGAAATCTAGAGGTTCTAGCCCTCATGGATCGATTTTGTATTCAAATCTCTTCCCCATTATCTCTCTGCGGGGTCTACAGCTGCACCCCATTATGAAAGGCTGCCTAACTGTGGATGTCTTGGTCTCTGCATTCACTTGTCACCCCAGCTGTGGAGCTGACCACAAATAGGTGACTGTCAGCTCTAGCCCCACAGAAGTGAACATGCGCATGCGTGACCAAAGTGGGAAATCTGTACACTGTACTCAGTAGGGAACTTCTGTCCTGACTCAGATGATGAAGTCTTTTACTATGCTAAACCTGGGTTTGATTATTCTGTTCAGATGTTAATTTTGTCATTTCAGAGTCTGTGTTTAGTGAAAATGAATCATGATCTGAATTCATTGATCAAAAAAGTCAATTTGATCAACAAACAATATGGTTCTCAGCATTTGGGCATGCCAGTGTGCAGGCATCAGTCATGTCTGTGTATGCATGCATGATTGTATGCTGTGCAATTGTCATGCATGGGATAATCAGTCTGTCCCATTGAACTATTGCTGACTATGAAATTGGCCACATTTAGTACTAAAGTACCTCCTCTTTGCTGTCTTCACTTTCATTTCAAATCCATCATAATTCACTAGCATGGTGGGGTAAATTATGTCTATTTGTGCTCGTATGGGTGTGAGCATGGGTGTCGTATGTTTTTTGAAAGAGCTGATGAGAGAAAACGGAGTGAAAGAGTGTGGAAAAGAAGCTTTACATTTTTTTCTTTATGTTGTTTTTTATTGTTCAGCATGTATAAACATGTATTCCTTAAAATTTCTTCAGTTAGTTGGCGGGGGTTCATGCTAATGAAAAAATTCATGATGTTTAATTTCCCAATTTTTATTTTAGTGGAATCAGTTCCAGTTCCAATCTATCAGCAGTTGTAGAGGGGTGCTTGCTGTCCCTAGTAAGCCTTGCTTTGTGTTTAGAAATACATGTCAAGTTTATTTGACTGTCTTTGGTCATTATGCAACAATAGCTTGTGTTGTTTCTATCTAACAGCCTGTGGATGAGATGGCAGCACTGAACTCCTGTCAGAACAACTCCAGACTCAATGCCAATACTGTTCAGTCAGTGGAAGCTGATGTGGCAAGGTCTGTATCATGCCTTTGTACTTTAGGACACCCATAGGCAACACAAGAAGATGTGAGGCCTGTGTGCCAGAGTTGTTCTGACCACATCTCTGGTCTTCACCTGAGCTTGAAGTGTTAATTCACCATGAAGCTGCATGTATGGCAGCCTGTCTGTGTGTTCACACACATTGGGACACTCAAAATCAGAGTCACAATGTCAGCTGCAGTGCATTCAACAACACAACCAAGTCAAAATAGCCCTTGAAACACATGTCAGTATTTACATTCACTCTCTCACATCAGTAGCCCAGTGCCACCTGGCCCATCTGTCACAGCCCACCCAAAACACATCTGTCTGGATCACCTACTGAACGCATAGGGACATCTCTTTACTTGAACTCCACTCTCACATTACCCGTGATACATTACACTGCCTTGTTTATGATGGTCGATCCCTTTTCCAAAGCAGGGAAACAGTTAGCTGTACTGAGGTCTCTGCTGTGTGGTCGCAGGAAGGGTGGTCCTTGCCACACAAAGAACACACAGGGTTGAAAATGCGTCAGGCACCACCATGGGAGCATGAACTTCTGTGTTCTCTCTGTTGTACATCCTCTTTGACCACTGTCCCTCATCCACCAGGCAGTGCTATATGGACCTTTTGAAATGCAAATAGCTTTTGTTGTCATATCATTAACTGACCAGCATCAATGGGAGTTGGCTCTTTCACCACCCAAGTGTGGTTGAACAAAACTGGAGTCTGAGGTTTATGGTGTTGACATTGTCTGGGTCTTCCTAGTCATGATAGTGATTGAAAGTTGAAACCTTTTATCAACAGACTAGCATTTCTGCTGACACAGTATGAGTGTGTGAAGGCACAGTTTGACTATTGCTTTTTTTCTTTTTCTTTTTCTTTATTTTTCTTTTCCTGGTGACTGTTTTCAGAGAGGAGCTAAAACAAGTAAGAGAATCAGACACACTTGCAACCAAAGTGGCTGTTAGCAGTAGCAGCAGTGTCCTCTCAGCTGTGAATGGCTATGGATCACTTCAGCCTCAACAGTCGCAGGGAATGCCTCAGTCCTCCAACAGCAGCTACCTCGCGGGGCCAACAGCCCTGCAGATCAAGCAGCGACTGCAGATTGGCACCACTCCAACCATGTATCAAAGTGATGGCATGGAGTCTGATGACTCGCTCGCCTCAGACAACGACAGGTGATACATTTTACTGTACCGTTTTTACACCAACCTCTAGTATGACTTAGACTCACTAGGAGTAGGTTTACACTATGGTCTGTAGTTGCTTCATTAATCACTTTTACAGAAGGCAGGCAAACTGTGTTTTTTTCAAGTAAAATGGAATGATTTTTGCAGACAAAGTGTATTCTGATTTCCCCTGGGGGATTAAGGGGGGATGAGGAAGGGTGGGGAGGGCAGGGGAGGGGTGGCTGGCTGGGTAGGATGGTGTATACTTTTCTCACTTGATCAGTTTGACACAATTTCTTTAGCTGAAGCATATTTATTCAAAACATTTTCTGTTTTAATCTTAAATCTAATGATGTGTATATGCAGTGAATAGTCAAAAAGCACTATATACTCAAAGCTTTGTGTGAACAAAACTTTGTTTGTTTCATTAAAAGTCCCATTCAAAGTTCAAGAGCACTCTCAAAATTATCATTGCTTGCAGCTCAATGATTCAGAGGAGGATGAATTGTTTGATTCAGAAATGAAGTCCCCTCGTCCTATCCAGCTCTGTTAGGCAGCACACAGAGTTTGCGGCCAGACTTCAACATGGCTGATGATGATGTTCTGTCCTACACATCCACGGAGTTTGAGGGCAGTGATGCAGTGCTGACCTCAGCCAGTCCATTTGCACGAGATGTGCTGCTCAATATGAATTTATCAGGTTGGTTCTGTTTCTTGCACACTACAATCTGTTGGAGTGAGTCGTTTCGGGTGCATCTCAATGGTTGCGAGAGTATTGAGTGTGCAGTGAAGACCAGTGCACTCATGAGTGACACACAAGTCATGTTGCAGGCACTAGGCTGCCAGTGTTGCTGTGGCCTGGCACAGTGCACACAATGGACATTTATTTAACTGGAGTTGTGTTGGAGGTAGGTTAATAATAATGATATATGTGCTGTTTTTCCACATTGGACCACATAGCCCATTACAAAGCAAAGAACTTCTCTCTCTCTCTCTCTCTCTCTCTCTCTCTCTCTCTCTCTCTCTCTCTCTCTCTCTCTCTCTCTCTCTCTCTCTCACGCACACACACACACACACACACACACATATAGTCAATAAAATAGCTTGAAAAGGTGAGATTGCAAAGACAATTTGAAAGATGTGAGTTGTGTATGATGACCTAACTTTGCAAGAGAGACTGTTCCAGACAGACAGTGCAGCATCAGAAAAATATCTCTGACAAAGTGAGTGTGTGCACAAAAGGAAGACAAGCAGTGGAAGTATCAGAAGAAGAGTGTAGCTGGAGGGTTGGTTTGTAAACTTTCAGGAGCTCAGTCAAGTAGACAGGGGCAGCTGAGATGAGGCACAGAGAAGCAAGATTGTACTGTATTTGTGCTTAAGGTTATTTACTTGATGTTTCATGCCCAGCACTGGTGACAGGCCAAAGTGAAACACAGTCAAGTATGAGTCACAAATAAAAGTCTGATTCACTGCTAGGGCACCTGCCATTCTGTATTTGAGAGAATCGGGGAACATCTGTATGACTGAACCAGGCTTTTTCTCCCACTTTGCATGCAGTTCTTCTGTATGACCTTTATGAGACTGGTCTACATGGCCAGAGCTTTCTTTACAGTCCTCATTTGGTCTACATGGCCAGAGCTTTCTTTACAGTCCTCATTTGGTCTACATGGCCAGAAGTTTCTTTACAGTCCATATTTGGTCTACATGGCCCGAGCTTTCTTTACAGTCCTCATTTGGTCTACATGGCCAGAAGTTTCTTTACAGTCCTCATTTGGTCTACATGGTCAGAAGTTTCTTTACGTTCCTCATTTGGTCTACATGGCCCAAGCTTTCTTTACAGTCATCATTTGGTCTACATGGCCCAAGCTTTCTTTACAGTCATCATTTGGTCTACATGGCCAGAGGGTTTTTTACAGTCCTCATTGGTCTACTTGGCCAGAGGTTTCTTTACAGTCTTCATTGGTCTGCATGGCCAGAGGGTATTTTACAGTCCTCATTGGTCTACTTGGCCAGAGCTTTCTTTACAGTCATCATTTGGTCTACATGGCCAGAGGTTTTTTTACAGTCCTCATTGGTCTACTTGGCCAGAGGTTTCTTTACAGTCTTCATTGGTCTACTTGGCCAGAGGGCTCTTTACAGTTCTCACCAGGCCTAGCTGTTCTTTTCTCCACAGCACTGGTCCTACAACATAGAGTTGACCCTGTGGTGTATAATGCAGCAGGGACAATGAAGCACTGTTACTCAGAATGCAGATAGTTATATGTGTTTTATTTGCATAGAGTTTACAATGTGTTTGGCAGACCCGTCCACCCTGGTCAAAGTGCAGGACTACATCAGGGAGACCAAGCGCCATATGGAGCAAGAACGGAATCAGCGTGTTGTGCTGGAAAACAAACTGCGTGTCATTGTCAGAGAGAAACAGGAGTTGCAAAGGTATCAGCCACATGCAGTCCAAACACAAGCCCCATGAGCTTGCCCCTTCTATGAAAACATTGATTTGTACATTATTATTTCCTACACTCAAAACCACGCAGGATTAAAAAATATAAATAAAAAAGGTCCCACGTTGTGGTTAGTATTTGTGAGGAATGATCCATGTATTTTTATTACATCACCCTCTCCAACCCCCCATGTATTTTTATTTTATTGCATCATCTTCTCCACCACCCCATGCCCCATACACACACACACACACACACACACACAACAACAAAAAACAGTTGTTGTTTTTCCTTTGCAGATGAGTAACTGGAGCAATTGCCATTCTTGTTTTTCAAAATTCTTATCAGATCATATTCAAAGCCTGTGTAAATGTGTTATACAAAAAGACCTACCCGTACACATTCCTGGGAGAGCAGCAAAAAATATTCATTTCTTCTAATTCATTTCTTACTAAAAAATTTATGTGTGTAAAAAAAATACAAAAAATACAGAGAGATACAAAAAAGAAAAGGGTATGTTTTATATATATATATATATATATATATATATATATATATATATATATATATATATATTGTGTGTGTGTGTGTGTATGTGTTTAAGTGTGCTTTGTGTGAACTTGCAACAGAAAGCTGGAGAGCATCACAGAGGCCAAACAGTCCCTGGAGCAGAATAAACTGGACCTGGAAGCTCATGTCAGATCACTGGAGTGAGTTGTTCATACATATTGTTATTGAAGGCAGAGTACTGTTGAGGTTGATCATAACTTAACCCCTTCATTGCTTACGCATGCATAAATGCCATATGGCTGACAGTAAAATGTGAATTTTGAAATCCTGTAACTTTAGCATGAGGAAGGAATGTCATCAGAATGCACAATACTGGAAGCAGGCTTGTTGTAGGCCCAGCCAACCTCTGGTTTGCAGGCCTTTGTGTGCACTTTTTAGTCCAGAACATTTATAGGTTGGGGCAGTGAAGGGGTTAACGTACCTAATTGATGCCATAAGCCGTAAACTGGGCCAAGTTGATTTGAGATTCAACCCCCATTACGGCAAGACCCTATATGACAGACTTTCAATTGTCTTGACTTCATTTCATTGTCACAGGAGATGCTCCTGTGACAAACAGTATAAACAACTTACATAGCTTTGTAAATGTGTTTTTATAGCTCTTTTTTTTTCATTTTTTTTTCATACATGGACTACATAATGCTGTTTTTGATGTTGCCTTGTACTCAAAAGAAATAGTTAATATTTTCCCTTATATTTCAGAGACCTGTTGGATTATTTCTTTATTTTCTGCTTCTGTTTATGTCTTTCAAATTGTGCACAATTTTAAACTACTGATTTTCATTGTAACGCATTTGAGCACTTCAGATTGTAAGTAATGATCTGTAAATATTAACACAATGAACTCAAGACCATTTTTGCAGAATTTATCAGTGACATAATATACTGTTTTCAAGCTCATCAACTAGGATTTGTTGCGAGAATTAGAGTTCTGATGCATTGACATTATGTAAAAAGTGACCAGCAACAGCTGTCTTCATTCTGTTGGGAAGTACTCTTCGTGGTATGTTTACCTACATGGTTGACTGGGCATTTGACATGAAGTAAAAAATCTTATGAATGTGAGTGGCTCATAATATTGTGCTTCTTGTAGATCAGTAGTGTATGTTTGGAACCCTTGTTTTTTCTGTGTTCAGTCATGATCATCATGAAGTGTTGCCTGGCAACATTATTATACCAGTGTTGACTTGTACATTTACTTGTCCCTGTAAATGATATGAAACAGATATAACCTGTCGGAGGAACTGGAAAAGAAACGCAATGCTGAGTTGCTGCTGAGCAAAACCAAGGAGCAGCTGATACGCAAGGAACAGCAGTTCACCAAGTTTGTATTTGTCATTTTCGGTCTGTACGCACTTTTCTTTTACTTGCAGTAAAATCAGGAAACACTTGAAATATTGTTGTTATAGTTGAGCTGTCCACCTCACTGCCACCCCACAATATTACAAAATAAATAAGATGAAAATGTCTCAGTCACACAGGGATACCTCTCAAACTTTGAATGTTATAATTGCCACATTAACATTATTGTACAGTGACCAAAGTAAGTCAGGAACATAGTGCTGAGGTTCAAAAATAGCACCACAAAATACGAACACTTCCTATTAAAGATAAATGAATGGATAGTTATAGGTTATCTATTCATCTTGTATGCAAAGTATTGCTGAAATCAAATGTGTGTCATCACACAGTGTCCCAACCATCCAGACAGGGACACTATCAAAAGCAAAGCTCCAAAAATGTGATATTCTTTTCTGTTTTTCAAAAAGCCATTATTCTTCAGATGACTGTAAAATTGATATTGGGCCACTATACAGTTTGAAAATATGTTTTTGAGATATGTCATTTGCAACTGCACATTGCATGATGGTCATCGGTTACTTGACATTTGGATTCTGTTGACTTTTAGGGAGACCTTGATCTGATTTATGGAAGTGTATAGCTGAAGTTTGCGTGCATACTCTTGATGAAGAAATTGTTTGTGCAAGATGAGAGTGCGTGTGATTGTTGAGTGTTGCAAGAGATGTATTTCTGGTTGATTGCATGATGGGCTGCACTTTCAGTGAACTAGAGGCCAAGCAGCGGGCAGAGCTGACAATGCGCAACATACAGCTGGAGATGCGAGCTGCACAGAACACTATCAAAGAGGTAGGTACCACGCCAGAGTGCAGGTATCGCAAATGTGGTTTTTGTTCATATTGAATAAGTGTGACATCTGCCGTGACTCGACATCAGACACTAAAAGTTCTTGTTTTTGTTTCAGGGGAAAAAAATAATCTGGTTAATTGTCAGGTTGCAAAGCTTTTTCATGTACAGTGTCCAATGTGTACCTTTCATTTTTGTGACGACAGTTGGAAGAAGAGAGAGAAGAACTAGAAAGGCAACTGCAACATGAGCATAGTGCACGCAAGCTGCAGGAACAGATTAATGAGGAGCAGTCACGCTTGGCACATCAACAACACCAGGAAACCATGGCAACCTCCACAGCTGCTGCCTCAAGGGTTAGTTGAAAATAGTAGATTTGAATGATGTGAACTTTGTGTGTGTGTGTGTGTGTGTGTGTGTGTGTAGTTATTGCCAAAGCTCACAGATAAACAGTGATTCTATTAACAGAACATTTTCTCTCAGTAGTAGAGGAAAACATCACTTGATGGAAAATGTTGGAAGCTATTTCTCAGCTTAGTGATAACGGACTGTGAGAGAGAAAAAAAGAGTCAGACTTTTCATTGCACACTGCAGCATTGCTAGGTTAGGTTATGGAGTTGCAAGTTTGATGTAAAATAGCGTGAGAGAGAAAAAAAGAGTCAGACTTTTCATTGCACACTGCAGCATTGCTAGGTTAGGTTATGGAGTTGCAAGTTTGATGTAAAATAGCTCAAAATGGTGAGAAGGAAAAGAAAAAAAATCTGCATTTTTTCCTTGTGGACAATAGTATGTGTTCATTGCTGGTTTCATTATTCTTTCTGATGATTGTTTGTGACACCAGTATCATGCCTTATATTGATAAATATCTCTGTAGAATTGTTCGGGGGGGTGGGGGGGGGGGGGGGGTGCTTCATAAGGTAGTCCCATGTGCCTAGTAGTCTGTCAGTTGTGGTCATTGCTCTAAGTATTCAAACATTTTGGTATTCATCCAACACATTTGCTGGTACATGGCCTGAAACAACATTAGTGGGGGTGAGAAGGTTGTGGTTCAAATTCTGTTAGAGTCCTGTTGGAATGCTGGGAGCACTCTGTGCTCACTTCAAAGGCTTGGATCACAGCTGGGCTTCAGTCATTCCACAGTAGCATCGTCAAGAGTGTTACTCTAATCACTTGACCAGCACTTTCTTCACTGCCACTACCCCACCACAGGGAGATGATCAGGTACAGGCATGTGACCAGTAATGAATTTAATGATCCTTGTTATCCTTGTTACACAAGTCAAAACAAGCTGTTGTTTTGTGAGAGCTGCTTGACTGATCTTTGATTTCTTTTCCTGTTGTTTGTGTCTAGCATGATTTGGCCACAGGAGACGACAGTGAAGATGTGGATTGATCTTTGATTTCCTTCCCTGTTGTGTTTGTGTCTAGCGGGATCTGGCTGCAGGAGATGACAGTGAGGTTGTGGAAGAGCGAAGTGACCGGGACAAGCTGAATGCCGAATTATATGCGCTCAAGGTTGGTCTATGCTTTCAGCTCACTGTACAATGCGTCAGTAGCAACCTGTTCTACAAGGTTGAAAAGATCAAATGAATTTCATGATTTCAGCTAAACAGTTTATGAAAAAGCCAGTACAGTGTAGAAAGTGCAGTTTTGAGTGTCTCTTGTGTAAGAGACAGTAACAAAGAAAATCAGTAGAATACAAACAAGTTTAAGCTGTGTGGTTCAGTTCTGATGGGGACGGGAGGAAAGCGCTCTTCTTACTTCTGTCTTCAACTGACTGACTGACTGCCAGTTTTGTTCATGGTTCCATGTTCCTGGTGACTGTTGCTACTCCTCATGGATGAAGAACTACACCCAGTCTTTCACACTTGTTTTGTGGGCATCATGATCACACCACTGTCAACTCTGAACCCCAGCAGTTGTAATCCATGGCCATCTTTTGTGATGCAGCCTAACCATGGCAACACAGTAGCTGCAGCAATTGTCAGTGGAGTATTTGTGTGATGCCAGTAACAAAAAAACACTCTGAAGGGATGGACAAACTGATATTATTCATAGACAAACTATTGGACAGATCCCTAGGAAATAAAAAAATAATTTAAAAAATCCATCTTGTAGCTTGAGAAAAAAGAAGTTTGGAATGCCATAAAAGTCCTACACAACACATTGTCAGCATTGATGTCCACTCAAAAGCACACCCTCAGTATCAGAATGGTGTTGCACTTTTGTTCCATGTACAGGACTAGATGTCTGGCTGTTCCACAAATTGTATGATTTTCTTTGTTTCATATACTTACATGTATTTATGTTTTGCTAAACCTTCTTTACTTCATTTTAGTTAGCCCTGCTCCCAGTTCAGATTCAGCACTATACATCTGCACATGTGGCCAACTACATATTTATTGAAGTTGTAGCTTCTTCTTTTTTTCTTTCTCTCTCTCGCTCTCTTTCTTCTTCTTCTTCTTCTTCTTCTTCTTCTTCTTCTTCTTCTTCTTCTTCTTCTTCTTCTTCTTTTAAACTTAGTTTCAGTGACAGTTGAAATTAAATGTTTCATCTTCCTGACAAATTCTGTTCCATCATCTATTTGAGTTCAAACTTCTTTCTTGTATGGACAAAAGTATGAACATACTACTTTCAGTTACTTTCACTCTTAAGTTTGGTCTCTGTTGGTCTCCTGTCTCTGTAATAATTGGTGAATTATCTGCCTCAGCAGAAGTCTTAAGTTGGCATTTGCTCAGAGGTTGTTTAAATAAGACCTTTGAAGCTCAACACAGTGATATCTTTTGTGAAGCTAGACAGTCTCACATACCTTTTCAGTGAGCTTGAACTGTTTTCAAGTTTACAGAAGTCTTTTTTTAGGCATTCATCCCCCTCCTCTCCCCTGTTTTGAATGTGAGTCATCTGAGCATTTGCTGTTCGTGCCTTATCTTGAATCAGGTTTTGTCAGCTTGTGCAACTGCTGACTGGTTGAGAGTGGCGGTGGTATTTTCCTTCTTTGGCTTTTGTCTCATTGCTTGGTTAGCTTTAACAGCTTGAGCAGTGTAGTACAAGACTACAGTGATGCAAATGTCTTGGCTACAATTCAGATGGAGATGGATCGGCAGAGGTCTCGTTTCAAAGATGAGATCACGCTGATGGCAACAGAAAATGAGGAGCTACAGAGTCGGGTGGATGAACTGAAGAGTGAGATGGTAAGTTTTTGCTTCTTTGACTTTATGACCCATTTTATGAAATAAAAGTATGTATTCTGACCCTCATCCTCTTCAGCCTCTTCTTCACTTGAATTCTGAATCCAGCAGTTGAAAACATTGACCAAAGAGTGTGCTTGCAAGGAGTGTGCTTGAAGTACTTACTTGAAAGGACATTTTTTGACTGGCATTGGCTTAACACCAAGACCAAAACACTTGAGAGGATAATCCTTGGAAGTACTCTTCAGTGATGACTGTGCCTTGTGATGGCTCATAAGGAGATTGACCTCCAGCTCGTTCATTGTCAAGACATTAGCTGAGGGCTCTTGTGTCTTTGGCATCTGGCAAGATTGGATTGCTATGTTCAAGGTCATGGTCACAGTGATGGTTGAAAACGTGACTGAATGTTTGTCAGTCATATATTTTTGGTACCACTGGTATCTTTGCAACCAAACTTGATGTGTGGATATTCTGTTACTAATGTCTAGTAACCAGACCTGGTGCAAAGAAAGTTGGCTGTAGTATACTGATTAACAGTGACTTAACAGCATCTGTGCACTTAACGGGGGGTATTTTGTTGTGCAAGGAGACAAGTCTTGTTTTTTTATTGGTTTGTTGTTCCAGTATGATTTGTCATTTAGAATGTTTTATACTGCCAAATCTTTCTTTATCACTTAGCCTTTTTTATGGTTAACTAGAGTGTGTTTAACTCTTGTTTATCACTTAGCCTTTTTTATGGTTCACTAGTGTGTGGTTAACTCTTGTTTATAACTTAGCCTTTTCATGGTTAACTAGTATGTGTTTAGCTCTTGTTTATCACTTAGCCTTTTTATGGTTAACTAGGGTGTGTTTAACTCTTATCACCTAGCCTTTTTTATGGTTAACTAGGGTGTGTTTAACTCTTATCACCTAGCCTTTTTTATGGTTAACTGGGGTGTGTTTAACTCTTGTTTATCACTTAGCCTTTTTTATGGTTAACTAGGGTGTGTTTAACTCTTATCACCTAGCCTTTTTTATGGTTAACTGGGGTGTGTTTAACTCTTTTTATCACCTAGCCTTTTTTATGGTTAACTAGGGTGTGTTAACTCCCCTAGCTTACGAAATTGTAAAAGAAGTTAGATATCTGAGGCATTCTCTTATTTTTGAGTATTGATTTTAATGGTGAGATTTGCTGTGACAGAAACTGAACGAGGAGGCTCTGGCTCATGCAACAATGCAGTACAACGTGCAGCTGGGCAATCTGCGCTCTGAGGCTGTCAGCACCGTCACAGCCCTTGAGAAAGAGCGTGCCACACGTGAAAAACTGGAGACTGAGGTCAGCAGTAAACAAGTTTGTCGCTCTCTTTCTGTTGTCTTTGTGTCTTCATTATTCTGTCAGGCATTGTGCATAAGAGGGTATTAGTTTTAGCTGCCTGTGTGTATGTCCTTGCCTGCAGGTATGGCTGGGGCAGTGAGGGAGTTTATGATCTGGTAAGGTGAGTGGGCAGGGGAAGGGGGGAGGGGGGGCTCACCCAATTCCCAGTGTAACTGACACATACTTGTGTGCAGTTTTGTACTTAACACCTTTTGAAAGGATAAAGCAACGTGCTGATATTCACCAATGATGCCTTGATCATGGAGTGATAAAAACTGGTATGCAAGAACAATGAAAACCAGAAGGAAGTTCTCTGTTTTCATTGCAGGCTTCTCTTGCATGGTGACTTTTGTCAAGACAGCTGTTGGTGAAGTGAGATAATTCACTAACAAGACAGCTGTTGGTGAAGTGAGATAATTCACTAACAAGACAGCTGTTGGTGAAGTGAGATAATTCACTAACAGAATACATTGCAGCCCAACAGCAACATAGCTATCAGCAATAAGTGAAAGATTCTCTGTGGGAGGCTGAGTAACTGTAGTCATAGTTTGTCAGTCCTGAGTGGACTGTATGAGTTACACTGGTATGCTCCGAATGAATCCTGCCAGACCTGCCAAGGGCTGGGCATTTGCATAGCAACTACTGAAAAAGGTCTCTTGCTGCCTGACATGGTTGTCTTGAGTCTATGACCATCGAACATGGCTGCTGCTGACAACATTCTCTTCTTACCCCCCACACTCCTCCCTCCAGTCTTTGTACATACAATCATCCCCTTGGTCTGAGTGAACACAGTTAGTTTTTGTAAGTTTCTCAGTCATAGTCTTCTAAAGGTCACTAGGGAAGCAGACACGCAAAAAAAAAGAAGAAAAAAAAAAGTTACTTCTGTTAAACACAGAGACTACCCAGCCTGAATGAGACCTTGTTATTGGGCAGTTCAGTGAAGCTGGTTTGCATGAGCGAATGCCCTTTGTAATCTTTCGCACCAGAAGTCACGAGAGGTCGCAGCATCACTTCAGGGCCGATTTCTGAGTAGGCATTGCTTCACGCTGTGTATAACAATGGAAGTTGAACCTAGAAATGCCACGACTGTTGTAGTTGCAAAAATTACCAGGGAAAGGGGATGGAGGATGGAAAAAAGTGTCTTTGATCGTTTTTCAGCTGGCTAGGAGATTGTGAGTTTGTGGAAAAAATGTGTTTTGGGGCATCCTATAGCATGAGCAACAAGTTATTGCTTGTTGCCAGACACATTCTGACTACAGGCCTCCAAAAATGTCTTTAAAGTTGGCAGTGTAAAATTCGCAAATTCACTGTCACCGCCTTCCATTGTGAAGAAAGTACGCACCAAAAGTAAAAGCAGCCGACTTAAGCGATGCTGGGCAAATGTCAAGGGAGATAACAACCCCACCTGAACTGCCCAATAAACCCAGCCTGAATGAGACCTTGTTGTAAATAACAGTAAACACAGAGACTACCCAGCCTGAATGAGACCATGTTATAAATAACAGTAAACACAGAGACTACCCAGCCTGAATGAGACCTTGTTGTAAATAACAGTAAACACAGAGACTATGCAGCCTGAATAGACCTTGTTGTAAATAACAGTAAACACAGAGACTATGCAGCCTGAATAGACCTTGTTGTAAATAACAGTAAACACAGAGACTATGCAGCCTGAATAGACCTTGTTGTAAATAACAGTAAACACAGAGACTATGCAGCCTGAATAGACCTTGTTGTAAATAACAGTAAACACAGAGACTATGCAGCCTGAATAGACCTTGTTGTAAATAACATGCTGTCAGCTCTGTTATATACCCCACTTTTTTAGGCATTGTGGTCTTCTGGTGCTGAAAAACTAAATGAAATGAAGATTCAGAAAAAGCAGTTTTACAGATTGCCATAGTAAATGCTTAGTTGTGAAAGTGATTTAGTTGTGAGTATTGTTTTTATGTTTTGGTTTAAGTGTACAAGGAGCTTTTTTCTTCTTTTTGTCTTTGTTTTTTTATTACTGAAATATAACCTTTGTTTTCTTCAAGCTGATGCCATAGTTAATAAGGGAGGCAACTCCTTTCATCTGAATTGAGCCTAGTTGAGCTTGTATGGTATGAGACATGTTACACACCCAATGTGTTTATTTGTGTGTGTGTTTTCCCTTGATTATCACAGGCAGTTTGTTTCCCATATGTCCAAATATGAATATGATTTTGTGGAGGTGATTTGTTCAGTGTATCATGATGCAACGATAACACCATAAAGAGGACCTTGATACTGATACTAGTGTAAAAATGTTTTCCTAAACAATGAGTATAAACTGTATGACTGAGTCACTGTTTAAACTCAAGAACATATTTGCTTCATTTTGTGTTTGGCACCAGCCATGTAACAGTCAAACAGTGCTGTAAATACACCATTTCAGTGGATATTCAAAAAAGTGCCGTAAAAAACTAGTCACTCATGTAGAATCACACCTGAGTGCAGTGAGTCTGCTTGAGAGTGGAGAATAGCACTGTATAAAAGTGGTCAACAACAACAATATATGGTGAGACATTCAGCCCAAATGTTTTGCATTTTGTCAGTTGTGAGAAGTCATGTGATGTGCTATACTCGGAATCCAAATGCAACACTCAAACTGAGATTTGTTTTACACTCAAGTCTTATGGCATTTGTGCTTAATGGACTTTGTGCTTGAATTCATCTCCCTCTGTATATGCCTTCTTCCTTTCTCTCTCTTCTTTCTTTTGCCCAGACATGACTCATTTTGACTCTTTTGTTTCACATGTGCACTGTGACAGTGTCAGCACAATATAGTGAACTCAAGTTATGTTTGACCAGCACATTTCAGTTGATGATATTGTTTTCTTTGCTTACAAGACCGAGACACTAGAGTAAATTCTAAGGAATAGTACATGGTAGTTATGCAGGTTGATTTGATTATTTACCGTGCTTTTCCATTGCAGCTGGATTCGCTGCAGAACCGTTTGCTGGCTGCTAATATGGAAAAGGACAAAGCAGTGAATGCCCGCAACGACCTAGAGCGTGACTATCACATGGAAAAGCAAGCTCATCTGCGATTCATGGAGCGGAAGGAGGATGAAGTCAACATGCTGAAGGATAATAACCAGGTGAGAGAGGAAAGCATGTTGCAATGGTTTTGATTGATTGGTTGATTAGACTTGCTTAGTGCCAAGATGTCTCCAGAGGCAGGGACCAGGATCCCAGAAGGTGGGGGAAGAGGGAGATTTCATACCTAACGCTACACTGATCCAAACACATAAAAGGTTAAAAAAAATGCTGTTTATTAGGACAAGACAAAACCAGCAAATTTTCAGGGTAATCCCCTTTGTCATGATTCTTCCAAACACTGGACAGGAAAACAGCATAGCTCCACCAAAAACAGATAAGTGGTTTAGCTTTTCGCTTCATTTGTTCGTTTTTGACCATTTAGCTGTTAAGTGTCGTTTTGTAGCATGACAAAGGGGATTACCCTGAAAATTTGCTGGTTTTGTCTTGTCCTAATAAATAGCATTCTTATGAACCTTTTATGTGTTTGGGTCTTGTTTTAGAATGCTAGCAGTCATTCTTCTTTCAGATTTTTTTCTTTTTTTTTTTCTAACACTGTCATCACCAGAACGACTCCTGCATTAAGATGTGCAGCAGTGAGAGTTATTTTATGTTTCACACACACACACACACACACACACACACACACACACACACACTCACTCACGCACACACACTCATATGTGACATGCACAGGGTGATCACAGTTGCACATACAGTTCCAAGAGAGAGTTACCAGGGAACAAAATGCTTAAATGCATTTGTATGAGTTGGGTATGTTGAATAGGGACAAAAGAGAAGTGAGGCCAGAAGGCAGTTAGTTAGTTCTTGGCTGTTGATGTCCTGCCAGACACATAGGGTTACCTCAGGACCAACAAGAAGACTGTAGACAGACATACATGTACATGCCCCATAGATAGACACACATGCACCTGCCCTGTAGAGAGACACATGTACATACCCTGTAGACAGACACACATGCACATACCCTGTAGACAGACACACATGCACATACCCTGTAGACAGACACACATGCACATGCTCATGAACACTTGCTCTGATTTTGCATCTGTTGAATAAATTCATTGTGTATCAGATAACAGCTAGATGTGCTGATGTCTGTATCAATCCTTGCTATTTTCTGCTCTGCTTCTAGCACCTGAATCAGAGGTTGAATATGATGGAGAACAAACTCAGCTCAGTGGAAAATGAGGTGAGTCTTTGAGTTGCATTAAGGAAAACATGTATTGACCAATGGTAGTAGCACAGGCATTGGAATCCTTCCAGGTAGATTGTTAAATGTCCGATGTTTTGAGGGTGCACAAGCCTGCTATTAAAAGGATGAGATGCATTACTTCTCTCACCTGCTAGCAGGCTGAGAATATTCTTATTTGTCCATGGCCTTCCTGTGTAGGCTCAGCTTGATGAGATGCAACTGTGTACACCTAACTTTTCTTTTTTTCTTTCTTTTTTTCTCAGAATGTTCACCAAACAGGTGAGGTACACAGAGTTAGGTGACATTTTGTAGCTGTCTAGAGGACATGAACAATGACCAAGCAAATTTGGATAAAGGAATTATTTGGTAATTTACTTTTATATCTCCCCGTAATGAAGCTTATTTGGGGTTGTACTGGAATCAGTGTCCAAATTTTGAGTGGATGGTAAGGAAGTAAGTAACACCCAGTCAACCAGCACAGTTATATCAGGGTGAGTGTGTGGATGGTCTCTTCTGAAGCACTAAACCTTTGGAAACCAAACTTGGTATAGTGGTGCATCATCATCAGCCAGAGTGTAGTGCACAAAAATGTATATATTGGGCTGCTGTCTTCAAGATCAAGGTTGCAAATCAGAATATAACCATTTTCACTGTATCATCTAAACCACTTATGCTTTTGCAACCAAACTTAGTTTGATACTACACCATCATAAGCCAGGTGAAAAGACTGGATTGTTTTTGAAGTCAAGGTCACCGCGAAGGTTGAAAATTTCAGTTAGTGTTTGTCTGGACAATATTTTCTGGACAGTTGAACCTTTTGTAACCATATTTTGTATGGTGATGCATCATTCAGAGGTGTGTTGATGTACTGTAATAAATAACCAGACCAAGTGCAAACAAAGTGGGCATTTTATACTGACATTCACACAGTGACTTACAGTACGTATGCACACAGTGGGGGTAGGGGGGTGGGGGGTATTTTAATGCGCAGCATAAAGAATTTAAAAAAAATCTATTTGTCAAACATTGCTTGGACAAAATTGTCATCAGTGTCTTTATATGTACAAAATGTTTACTGATTTGACCATCCTGCTGCTTCCATAATGGTTGAATGCACCAGTCTTGCACCATCTGCTTTATTAGTGCTTACACTAAGTTTTACCTTTTTGAATGTCAGCCAACTGTTGCTTTTCTTGTGTTCCTGTAGGACTGCAATTCACAGAACTTCAGCTATGATAATCAATATAGTGAGAGACCTAAAGCCCGTTCTTAACTGGGCGAATGTTTGTTCGCCGAACATACTTCAGACAGTTCAACGAACTATGATTCATTTCTTAATTGAACTTTTAGTTTGCCAAACATGGTTCAGACAGTTCAACAAACTTTACTTCATTCTCAACTGGCTTGTAATGAGATGCAAGCTTCGGCCTGAACTTGCGGCAGATGCGCAGCAGACAGCATGATTGAAAATGTAGGCTAAAGTCAAGTCAGTATACTTTAATCATCCCTCACAGGGTAATTCAACTAACTACTATCTCATTCTGGGTTCCCGGGACAAGGCTGCGCCTCCCACAAGTCAACAAATTAAAAAAAATCCTCCGAAGCGAGTAAAGAACCTAGCAACACCGTCATCCATTTTTATTTTTATTTCTTCCTCATCCACAGGAGAGCTCTGCTCTCAGCCAGTCAGAGACAATGTTCGTTGAATAGGGCGAATTTTCCCAGAACATGTTGAGCAAAGCTTTTGGAACCCCGAAAATTAGATTTGTCGCAGTTTGACGCGTACTCCCAACTAGGTTCGCGAAGCAAAAGTTCACCTGATTAAGAACCAACTAGGTTTGCCGAATAGTCCCACCTAGGTTCGCAAACAAATATTTGCCCAGTTAAGAACGGGCTTAAGGGTTTTCTAACTGCACTTTGGAGTGACGTATTGTGCTGCTGCACACAGACAGTTTTAACCATACTGATTTGTTTCAGCCACATAGACATCTTCAAGGCCGTCCATGAGGGGCTCATTAATCGATCAAAGATTGGCAACACATTAATTGGCAAAATTGTGACTGTATTCATCACCCATACTTGCATATTTTTCTTCTTTCTAGTGTTCTTTTTTGCTTTTCTTTTTGCTTTTTGAACACCCAAATAAACAAATATACATAAACAAACAAACAAAAAAGTAAATTTAATGTAGTTCGACAATGCTAAGGTTCTTCATGAACTTATACATGTAGAACATTCTTACTTTTGCACATTATATGTGAAAGATCATTATTAATGTTGATTACCAAAAAAAATTGCTTTAATCTGTGGTTTTGGTGATGCTGTCAGTATGTGTAGGTGACCTAATTACATTGTTAATTGCAGCCAAAGATACAAAGATGTCTGTGTGCCTGAAAATGTTCAGATAGGATCATAGTACATGTGTGCAAAATGGCATGCCTTCACTCTGTTTTGCAGTAAACACCTGATTTTTTTACCTTAGTAGTATGAATAGGACCAAGATTTTTTAACATGCTTTATGATCAAGGAAGCTCTTACTCCACAACAGACCTTTTCTGTATCTAATTTCAGTGCTCTGTGCAAATGTAGTACACTTGGCAGCAGGATAACCATTTATTTCACAGTTGTTATATGTGTCTAGTACATCATTTGATTCATTGATGGAAAGAAACATGTATCTAGCACATCGTTGATGGAAAGAACCAATTTGTTTCAGTTGCATATGTCTAGCACATCACTGATGGACAGAACCAATTTGTTTCAGTTGCATGTGTCTAGCACATCACTGATGGACAGAACCAAATTGTTTCAGTTGCATGTGTCTAGCACAACACTGATGGACAGAACCAATTTGTTTCAGTTGCATGTGTCTAGCACATCACTGATGGACAGAACCAATTTGTTTCAGTTGCATGTGTCTAGCACATCACTGATGGACAGAACCAATTTGTTTCAGTTGCATGTGTCTAGCACATCACTGATGGACAGAACCAATTTGTTTCAGTTGCATGTGTCTAGCACATCACTGATGGAAAGAACCAACCAGCTTCAGCAGCTGCGCCAGGAGTTAGAGAAGTACAAGTCTGCCCAGACCACTCAGGACACCAACATCAGGCTGGAAAAGGTGTGCTCCTTGTTCAGGCTACACTGTCCATGTGGGCCCGTTTTCACCTGGCAATGTGTGCAATGCTGCAAAGTCGGACTGTGCTACTTTGCTGCCCTTGCTGATCACAAGTCTCTGGTCAATGCTGCTATGTGTGTGTGTGCAAGTGTGTGTGTTGTGAGTATGGGTGAGTGTAAATTATTATTTGTGATGGTGAGTGTGTGTGTGTGTGAGAGAGAGAGGGGGGGGAAGGAGGTGTCCGGAGGGGACAGGGAGGACAGCGGAGGTGAGAGTGTGTGATGTGGGGGGGGGGGGGGGGGGGGGGCAGGAAAGAAGAAGATGGACGGACAGGGAGGAGGGAGAGGGAGGAAGTGTTGGAGGGGATTGGGGGGTGGGGGGAGGGAGGTGGAGGGGAGGCAGGAGGGGGGGGGGGGGGAGAGGGAGGAAGTGTCCGGAGGGGGGGGGGGGGAGGGAGTGTCTGGAGGGGACAGGGAAGACAAGGGGGAGTGTCTGGAGGGGATAGGGTGGGGGGGGGGTGTCTGGAGGGGACAGGGAAGACAAGGGGGGAGTGTCTGGAGGGGATAGGGTGGGGGGGGAGTGTCTGGAGGGGACAGGGTGGGGGGAGTGTCTGGAGGGGATGGGGGGAGTGTCTGAGGGGACAGGGTGGGGGGGGGGGTGTCTGGAGGGACAGGGTGGGGGGGAGGAGGGTTGGAGGGGACAGGGTGGGGGGGGGGGGAGTGTCTGGAGGGGACAGGGTGGGGGGGGGGGGGGGAGAGTGTCTGGGGGGGGGGGGGGAGTGTCTGGAGGGACAGGGGGGGGGGAGGGAGGTGTGAGGGGATGGGGGGGGGGGAGTGTTGGAGGGGACAGGGTGGGGGGGGGGAGTGTCTGGAGGGGACAGGGGGGGGGGGGGGAGTCTGGAGGGGACAGGGTGGGGGAAGGGGAGTGTCTGGAGGGGACAGGGGGGGGGGGGGAGTGTCTGGAGGGAGGGGGGGGGGTGTCTGGAGGAGACAGGGAAGACAAGGGGGGAGTGTCTGGAGGGGACAGGGAAGACAAGGGGGGAGTGTGGAGGGGACAGGGAAGACAAGGGGGGAGTGTCTGGAGGGACAGGGTGGGGGGGGGGGGGAGTGTCTGGAGGGGACAGGGGGGGGGGGGGGGAGTGTCTGGAGGGACGGGGGGGGGGGGTGTCTGGAGGGATGGGGGGAGTGTCTGGAGGGGACAGGGTGGGGGGAGGGGATGGGGGGGTGTCTGGAGTGGATGGGGGGGGGGGGGTGTCTGGAGGGGACAGGGAAGACAAGGGGGAGTGTCTGGAGGGGACAGGGAAGACAAGGGAGGAGTGTCGGAGAGGACAGGGTGGGGGGGGGGAGTGTCTGGAGGGGACAGGGTAGGGGGGGGTGTCTGGAGGGATGGGGGGCTGTCTGGAGGGGACAGGTGGTGGGGGGAGTGTCTGGAGGGGATGGGGGGGGTCTGGAGGGGATGGGGGGGGGGGGGGTCTGGAGGGGACAGAGAAGATGGGGGGGGGGGGGGTCCGGAGGGGACAGGGAGGGGGGAGAGGGAGGAAGTGTCTGGAGGGGACAGGGAAGAGGGGAGGGGGAGGGTGTCCGAGGGGGAGAGGGAGGGGGGGAGAGGGAGGAAGTGTCTGGAGGGGACAAAGAAGAGGGGGGGGGAGGCTGTCCGAGGGGGAGAGGGAGGGGTGGAGAGGGAGGAAGTGTCTGGAGGGGACAGGGAAGATGGGGGAGTGTCCAGAGGGGACAGAGAGGACAGGGGATGGAGAGAATGTGAAGAACCTCAAGAAGGGCTACTGAAGGGGAGTTGACAAAATGTTATTGATTATGGATGTGATGTAACTATCATTTTGACTATCATGTCTAGT
The DNA here is from genome assembly GCA_018857735.1 of Alviniconcha marisindica. NCBI lineage: Eukaryota > Metazoa > Mollusca > Gastropoda > Provannidae > Alviniconcha > Alviniconcha marisindica. Next base: position 1,416,739 of record JABMCL010000715.1, read on the forward strand.
TTTCTGTCTCAAGACACAATGAAGTCTTCTGTATTCTGTCCATGTGTTGATGACAGTGCAGACCAACACTATCACTATTCATTGGTTTATTCAGTGTGTCTGTTATAACATTTTCCTGGAGTGTGCTTGTTGACTCATGAAATACATTGGCATGGCAAAAACTTTAATATTCTGATGGTTGGACGCAGGGGGATGCTATAACTTGATAAATGTCAAGCATTGCACGATGGTCATCCACACAGTTGCAAAAATTCAGACTGTGTGTGATTTGTTAAATACAAACACTAGTTCATGCATGTGCTGCTTTTATGTAATGTGGCTGTTTTCAAGGGAGATAATTGATGTATTATCTGTCGTGACCACAATGGTAATGTTTACTGTTGATTTTTCTCCAACACTGTTTTAGTGTTAGGTCTTTCAATTTTTGCATGACCTTTGCCTCGACTCTTTCTCTCTTCCTCTCCCTCTGTGTGTTTGCGTCTGTGCCTATGTAATGGTTATTTTTTTATTTTTTTTATTGTTTACAGGAGCACAACGCAAAGCTACAGATGAAAATTGAAAGTCTGCAGGAAAGGTAGAGTTATATAAATAATCAGGGTGGTTGTTTCCCATTGATTTGATTTTTAAGATTACTGTGAGAACCATGCACACATGGCTTGGGTATTTACAAGATTTCATCATATTGTTTCTTATACAAACATATTGTATGCTGCATTATCTGACAACATTTTCTCCTAAATTCTGACAGCATGAAGTGATTCTTTACTGCTACAGTATTAGTATTGTGAGAAAAATATAGGCCTGTGCAAACTGCATTCATGGAAGTGATTTGGAAATACAAACCAGGTTTTCTGATGGACAGATATATCAGAGGATACACTTTTTTACATACCCAGAGGATGGGTTCATTTGCCACCAAATGAACCAATTCCTCAAGTCAGTTGAAATGGAGAGAATGTGCTCCAACATTTTACTAAAGATTAAAATCAGTAGCAATATATGTTTCCAGTTTAGAGCACAGTGACAAACATTTATTGTGTACATATTGTGCTGTACACAGGTGAAGGCAAATCATATTGTGTAGTATACATAAACTGTAATGTGTTTGACTGCCTATTTATGTGTGTGTGTGATTGTTCTTTTCTTTGTGGTATTAACTGTTGTCACTTTACAGCAGCACGGCTGGTCCTGACTTTTTACTCAGTGAACTGATGTGCATGTGTTTCAGACTAAGCCAGTCCCAGCATGAAGTGATGTCACTGAAACAGCAAGTAGAGAGCCTGCGCTCTGCAAGCCTTAATGCCACACCTGCAGAATCACACGACCACCTGAGCACTGTCATCAACAGTCTTCGGTCTGACAGTGACAGGGTACAGCAGCTTCTTCACTTCTTTCCCTCATGTAGTTTCAGACTGATTTTATATTTCTGGTGGTCATTGTGTTGTTTCTGCACCATGTGTGTAGATGAAGGGGTGCTGTTTTGGTTGCAGTGTGTATTTGTGTGTGTGGTGGAAGGGGGTGGGGCTGGCAGGTTAGCAGACTTGAATAGCAGTGAGATGCCCACCAGCACAGAGTCATTGGTGTCAACTGAGGAATCAGTGGTAGACACTCACAAGGATTGCTTGTGAGGCTGGGAATTGCTGTTTGGTGCCTAGTGGGCAGAAGGGATGGCCTGGGTTAAATGGCAGAACTGCTGAGTGGCATCTGGTCTGGACCTAGGTGGTGGGTGGTGGGTCAGCGCTTGTGGTCTGGTGGAGGTGAGGGATAGCATCAGAATGTTGCATTTGGTGTGTATGTGAAAGGCATTCATTGAACCAGTTTTTGTTTCTTTCTTTTTTAGGCATTTATCTCATTGTTTATACTACAGTTCTTTTGTTCTGTCCTTGTTTACATTGATAATGTGCCCACAGACATACATGTATACCTGTTTGTGTGTGTGTGTGTGTGTGTGTGTGTGCTCACTGTGGGTGTGCTCACTGTGGGTGTGGGTGTGTGTATGCATGCATGTGTGTGTGTGTATGTATGCATATATGTGTGTGTGTGTGTGTGTGTGTGTGTGTGTGTGTGTGTGTGTGTGTGTGTGTGTTCAGACCAAGGCAATGCTGGAGGAACGTAACAACAGTCTGGTGGAGCAGGTGCAACGCTTGAAAGAAGAGTTGCGTATTGCAGAGAACCGTTGCAACACACTGGACAGTGATCTTAGACGTTTACAGTCCCAGCACATGGAGGTTACCCATAAGCTGTCTTTTGCTGAGGCACAGCTGCAATTACTGCAGAAGGTATACACAGCTGTCACTGATGGTGAAACTCTGGGAACACCCCCTCCTTTGACTCTCCTCCTAACTCTCTAAACCAAGTGTCATTGTACTCAGCATTCAAGTTTTCATCCATCTGCATTATGTTATAAAACAAACAAACAAATCAGTTTTGTTATTGCATCAGATTTTGCACATGTTTGTCAGTGTGACTGAACTAATTCTTGTCAAATTTGAAGGATGTGTGCTTGAATGTTGTTTATGCGGTTGGTGGTGGTATAGTGAAAAAAAGATGGAACAAAAACCAGCTGTGTTAGGTAGACTTAGCAGACTTGCTCTTGAGCAATTTAAAAGAAAAATCCCACCTTTCGTTTATTTAATCAGATACCATTTCTTCTTCTTCTTTGATAGACTTTTGCTCATATTCAGTCCTTGTAAACCCCAACAAGAGTTCATCACTGTTGCTACCTTGAAAATATTCTCTCCAGAACTTGGCATCAGTGTGATTTTTATTACTGCTGTTTTCATTCTGTTAAAGCATAACCACCCCCACCTTCCCGTTCTTAATCATATGTTTCTTTCCATGTTCATTTCAACTTGGATTAGATTGAATGATGTTTTTAACAATAAACCCCTTAAGCTGTTCATCACCATGGCCCTCATCTTGAAAGTCTCTCAGCATGTTAGCATCAGTTTACATGGTCAAAGTACTTTAAATAGTCGGACTAATAATTGGTTTAACAACTTAATGGAAGAGCAAAAACAACTGTATCAGATGCACATGTGTGTAGCTAGTGTAGAGTGAGGTCACCTGCTATAAACAGCCAAGTGGAGTGAAAAGAGAAGCCCAAATTCCCATGGCTGTGTGGTATAGTAATGACACTGTGGGGAATCTCCTGTCAATAACATGAGACGAGTTAAGCTGAAATTCTGCATACTTACCTTGCAGAAGTAGTTCTGATGGTCCCAGCTGCTTTGTAATCACATCAGAATTATCAACACCTCTGCTAGAACTTAAAAACCCATGAGTCTGGTTTGAATGTTTATGTAACCATTAGGTCAGATTGTATTAATTTTTATTAACAATTTTTGTCTTCTAATTTGTAAGAAAACAGTATTGTGCATCACATGAAAACAGTACTGGATTTATTCCTGTAATACATACTTTGTGTGTATGTGTGTGTGTGTGTGTGTGTGTGTGTGTGTGTGTGTGTGTGTGTGTGTGTGTGTGTGAGAGGAGAGAGAGAGAGAGAGAGAGAGAATAAATGAATGAATGAATAAACTTCATTTTATGAGGGTAGTGGAGAAGACTCAAGGTCTTTTTACATCCAGCCCTCATCTGTGAGGGAAGCTACTATTAACTAAGGATACAATGAGCTACAATAGGTTGAGTACATGTACAATCATACAAACCATGTAAACCGAGAAACAAGTTGATAATGAGCATTAAAAAAAAATGTATATACATATAAAAATTGGCTAAATCTCGGGTAAACACACACATGCACACACACACATAAGATTAAGAACATGTTTGTCATTGAAAACTACATACACATAGAGCACAGACACACAAAAGGTATGGGCTGCCTGAAGCAGCACAACACAGGTTGGAAGCAGCGCATGGAGAAATACATCTATGATCATGGTTTCACGTAACACCTATGAAGCGTAATTCCTTAAAGAAAGGGGCTGTAGGCAAGGCGATCCCCTCTCCCCTTATATATACCTACTGTGTGTGGAAATTTTAGCAGTACATATCCATCAAAGCTCTGGTGTTACTGGAATCAAAATAAAAGACGTGGAATACTTAATATAACAATTTGCAGACAATACATCAGTTTATTTGGATGGCAGCAGAGAATCGTTTGAAAATGTAATAAAAATTCTTACCGAATTTGCTCTTTGCTCTGGCTTAAAAATAAACTATGACAAATCACAAGTAGTTTGGTTAGGTTGTCAGAAAGGGTCAGCTACAGTGTTTTTGCCGCATTTAAAACCCAGGTGGAATCCAACAAGATTCAGTGTATTGGGCATTATATATTCAACAGACCTAGAAAAAATTATGGATCTGAACTCCAATCCCAAGATAGAACAAATACAAACTCTTTTGAAAAATTGGCAGGGGAGAAGTCTCACCCAACTCGGAAAAATTACGCTAATAAACTCTCTCATGCTATCTAGAATAACACACCTTTTTTGTCTCTGCCAAACCCGTGTAATAAATTTATTAAAGATCTGAAGCTTTTATTCCATAAATTTATATGGAATGGTAAAAGAGACAAAATCAACCGAACAACGCTGTGTAAATCCTTAGAGGAGGGAGGTTTAAACATGACTGAAATAAATGTTTTCATAGACAGTTTGAAAGTAACTTGGATAAGGAAGATGCTGAAAGAAGATAAATGTAGGTGGATGGCCCTGCTGAAGGAGGATGTGCCAGATATTGACCTACAGAAATACAGTGGATCTAGATTTTTATTTTCTAAGCGCAGTGCTGTAAATCCCTTTCGGTGTGATGTTTTTTTCATCATTTGCCAGATTTTCAGAAAGGTGCATCCCACAAACTATGTCCAGATTTCTCCAAGAACCAATCCTATTCCACCACAAAATCAAAATCGAGGGAATGGTTATCTCAAGACAAGTTTGGCAAAGGCTAGGTATTAGGACAATTGGACAGTTAACAAGTGAGAACTTTGAATTTCTAGAGTATAGTCGATTTACCACAAAGTTTGGCAATGATATTAACTTTTTGGAATATTATGGGATGATAAAAGCCATTAAAAAATATAAAGAATGTCACCAGCTAAAGGATGAACCTAGCCCAAATACAACCGAAGCAAAGCCGTACGCAGTCCTGCAATCTGAAAGGAAAGGAACAAAAGCAGTCTGAAACATACTGCGTGAAAGTATTAGGCTGCTGCCGAAAGTGGTGGCAAAATGGAATAACACCACTCTAGACTGGCCCGCTATTTACTCAAGATTAAAGAATTCAACTTCCGACACTAAACTTAAATGGTTCCAGTACAGAATACTCCACAGAGTTCTAACAACAAATGACTATTTGTATAAAAGAAAGGTTATTGACTCCGACAGATGTACGTTTTGTAAAACTGAAAAGGAAACAATAAGTCACCTGCTCTGGGACTGCACTTACACCGAGACCTTTTGGAAGCATGTTTTAGAATGGATCACAAAGAATACACCTCATGTACATTCTCTCAATACTACGGAGCAATTGGTTATTTTTGGCATAAAAGATGACGTAACAGCGGACAAGGTACTTGACCTAATAATGCTGATGGCAAAGTACTACATCTTCAGATGCAGCTGTTTAAAAACCATACCAAACTTTACTTGTTTGTTTTTTTCGAAAGAAGTTAGGCAAAGAGCAGCTATAGAGAAACACACCTTGGCGTTAATAGGAGACCTAACTGCATATTTTTCATTATGGTCCCCATACTTCCTGCTGATCAGTGACAACAATGTATATGTGAAAGGTACCCAGAGAGCTGCTCACATGCATATGTGTGTGTGTGTGTTCGCGCGCACGTGCAGAGGTGTCTTTGCGCGTGTGTGTGTGTGTGAGAGAGAGAGAGAGGGAGAGAGATTAACACAAACATTTATATATATGGAGTTTAATACATGATTGATAATTGCAATGTTTGTGTGCATATTGTGCAGTTTTGGAGTGTAATTTTTTTTTTAAGAAAAAAAAAGGCATTTCCGCATCTATCTCTGCATCTGCAATTTTATCCACATGGGTCAGAGTATCTGCAAGAGTGCTTGTATTAAACACTTGAAGAAAAAAACTAAAAAACAAAAACATATAAAGCATAAGATGCTTTTTAAACACTGAAGGACTGACTGGAAGCCTCAATTCGCTGGGCAATGAGTTCCAGAGAGCAGGACCAGAATAAACCAGGCTGGACTTGAATAAATCTGTCCTTGGTATTGGCACATTTAGCTTTCTTGATGAATTCCTCGAACTTTGATTAATCAGTACAATTTTGTACACAAAACGCGCTTTATTACTCATTAACCTAGAAGATAGCAGGAGAATTTGAGCCGTTTTGTAGTCTTTATCGGTAAAGCTAGTTTGTTTTAGGAGAACAATTTTGATTGCTCGCCTGTGTAGTGACTTCAAGGTTTTTTGTAAAGAGAGAGAGAGAGAGCTTGTTAATTACACTTCCCTAAAAATTGCATGTCAGTCAGTTTTGGGCATTTCATAATGAAAAAAATCTAAGAATGTTCAGAATGTATTGACAGTTGTGCATTAATAACTTTTGTATAGCGTTATTCTCTAGTGTACACTAACTCACTGCGCTTTACAACATTCTCCAACATTTTCTAAGTGGGAGAAAAAATCTAAGGTAACATGTTCATGAAAGCAATACATATGTGACAACTAACAAAATATACACAAAAAATATAAAGTACATGTGCCGTATGAGAAGCAGCAATGTGCCGTATGAGAAGCAGCAATATACAAAGAAAAAATCATTATGTTACTACCTACCCTTAATTAATGGCCAGATTAGTTACAGCTAGCAAAAAATGTGTATGATTAAAAGGCATAGTGTTTGCTCTTTACCATGACCATAAAGCATAACCTCTCCTGGCCTCAGTTTCAGCAAAATGTAATGTTTTTGTGTGGTTCTTTTTTCTTTTTTTAAATTCTAGTGCTTATTTTGTTTGCAACTTTTTTCTTCTTTTTTCTCCATCTGTTGGCTAATTTTACCCCCAAAACAACCTGTAGCTTGGGTAGTGAATAGCTAAACCCAGTAGATCACCCATTTTCTACAACTGGGTGTTTGTGTGTATATGTGTTTTCACTGGTAGTGTTGTTTGCCAAAAGCTATATTTCAGTGCACAAGTTGTCAGTTTTGTTGATGGCTTATTTCTCAATGAATGAGTCAGTTTGTTTTCACTGTGTTTGATTTTTTGTTCTTTCATACAAAAGGCTATGCATTCCATAGCACATAAAGAAATATATTGTTATTAGAATGCTGCATCCTCAGAAGTTCACTCCACAGAGGTAAACAGTACAGAAATTTAAAAAAAGTAAATGATGACAAAATTGAAAACCATGTGTATTTTAATGGTAGACTGGTGCATTGATTATGTCTGAACACTGGTGCATTGATTGTGTATGAAGACGTGCATGCACTGATAGTGTGTGAAGACTGATGCACTGATTGTGTGTGAAGACTGGTGCATTGATAGTGTGTGAACACTGGTGCATTGATTGCATGTGAAGAAGTGCACTGGTAGTGTGTGAAGACTGGTGCACTGATTGTGTGTGAAGACTGGTGCATTGATAGTGTGTGAACACTGGTGCATTGATTGTGTGTGAAGACTAGTGCACTGATAGTGTGTGAAGACGTGCATGCACTGATAGTGTGTGAAGACTGGTGCATTGATAGTGTGTGAAGACTGGTGCATTGATTGTGTGTGAAGACTGGTGCATTGATAGTGTGTGAAGACTGGTGCATTGATTGTGTGTGAAGATGTGCATGCACTGATAGTGTGTGAAGACTGGTGCACTGATTGTGTGTGAAGACTGGTGCACTGATATCATGTGAAGACTGGTGCATTAATAGTGTGTGAAGACAGGTGCATGGATTGTGTATGAACACTGGTGCATTGATTGTGTGTGAACACTGGTGCATTGATTGTGTGTGAACACTGGTGCATTGATTGTGTGTGAACACTGGTGCATTAATTGTGTCAGGGAAAGGAGCAGCTTGAGCGGGAGAGAGCACAGCTGAAGGTTGAGCTGGACAAGGCCAATGACCGTCACCGTCTCGCACAGGAAAAATGTCTCGAATCTCAGGCCCGTCTGTCAGAACTGACTGATCGACTGGACCATGCAGAGCGAACCTCTCAGCTCTCCACACAACACCTAGCTACAACTGCTGCCAGTTTCACTGCTGTGACACGATCCAAAGTAGGGTATCATTGTAACTTTCTTCTGGTTTAAATAAAAATTTATTCTTTCATCGTAATCATAGGTTCAACAAATAAGTACAGGAAACACAAAAGCAGTGTGCTTATTTGAGTGTTACCTAGGGAAAAAATGATAATTACACAGACATTTACGATAGCAGGATGGCAAATTGTTGTCAAAAAGTCAGAGGCAACAAAACAAACCAAAGACCAAAACAACAACAAAACAATAAAAAATAATTTAAAAATGGGAGGGGGGGCAAATAACTAATCGAATGTTATCATAATTATTGATCCAAGAGAGACAGAAGGAGAGAGGGAGAGGGTTATAGCATGTACTTCTCCACTTGTATCATAAACACATTAATTTAACCAGACATTTTCAGATTTACAAGCAGTCAGTTTGACGCCAAAAATTGTGGACTATAGCAAAAAAAATCTTATTAGTTTCCAAATGTAGCTGGTCGTTTCCAAATAGAAGTGTAGTGATATTTCTTTCGTTCTCATCTAGTTTACTAATGGTTCTATTTCTAATACTATTATAAAGGGGACAGTGTGTTTGGAAATGCTCTGATGTTTCTGCTGTATATCCACATGGACATACGGGGTCTTCTAACAAGTGGCGTCTGAATAAGTCATAATTTAAGTTACTAATAGCAAGTCGAAGTCTACAATGCTTATTCCTTTCTAGAGCCAAAATAATAATATATAGGAACTGTAGTGTCATTCGTTGGCAAATACTTTTTCAGCGGGCTAATTGAAGGATTTGCTTGTATGGTTTGAGGTAATGTGTTCCACAGTTGGGTAGTTGATGGAATAAATGAATTTGCATATATTCTGTGTGGCTTTCTTCTGGTGTTGTTGTTGTTGTTGGAGGGGAGGGGGAGGGCGGGGGGCTGTTTGTTATTGTTGTTTTGCTTTTTAATTTGTTTCTGCTGTCTGTCACACTTTCCCTAGACATTATCTTCTGAGTTGCTGAACTCTTTTTTTAGCAAACTTGGTGTATGGTGTATCGTTACACACATTTGGCTTTCAGCTTTACAGTGTCACTGTCAGTTTTGTGGAGTTGTGCTGTGTATTTGTGGAAACTTTTGCAGGCTTTGTACAGAGTTTTAAAAGGGAAAGTTTCGGAATTTTGAAGGGTGTTTTCCAGGTCTGGAAAAAGTGTGGAAAAGTGGACCGGTCTGTTTTTTAAAAAAAACTTTTTATTTCTGAAGGGCCAGTAAGAGAGATTGCAAGAGAACACATTTCTGTTTTTTAAAAAAGTCAGACAAAGAATGATGTTGGAAACTGATCATACTAGTACTCCACCATGCATTGGTCAGCAGAGAGCAGACAGCAGTTTGAAATCTTGTCAGTTACGAGATTTCAGTAACTTGTGTGCTTGATGATTTCCAGGAGCTCCCCCCACCCCCGTACCCCCACCCCTTGCCACAGTCATGGCTTACGCCAATTGATCTTCAATATACCGGAATCACTATGTCTGTCTGTCCTGCTGTCCAGCTGTCCAGATTTGTCCAGAAGATACCTTCTGAACCACTCAACCTTTTGTAATCAAACTTTGTATGGTGATGCATGGTAGTGAGCCAGAGTGACATGCAAAAAACAGTTGACTCACTGTTCATACAATTGGCCAAGATACAATTAGTTTTGTAAACTTGTAATTTGATAGCCTCTTATGGCAGGTCAGTGCTACAGGCTAATACTGCCTGTTAAGTAGTTTTCCTTATGTAACAGGTGTCTGCGTGTGTGCATGCATATAAAGGAAATCACAAATCACATGTGCAGGATGAAGTGGAGGATGCGGTGAAAAAATTGCAAGTGGAAAATTCACGACTTGAAGCAGAGTTACGGCATGAGCAGGAGCGAACTGAAATGCTCCAGGCAGAACTGGCTGATTCCCAGAAGGTAGGATGATTTAGCTTTTTGATCATAGGGGTAAGCTGTTTCTCATCATCTGAACCAATAATCATGTGTGGGACTTGACCGCTGAAACAATGGATGACAATGATATCCAAGCCATCATATTGTATTCAGAACTCTTTTATATGTCATATGACTTGTGTGTTGGTGTCAGCATCATAATCTTCCAATCAGCAAACATTGCATCAGGCAGTTAGTGTGGCTTGCAATTGTTCCAATCTCCTGTCTGCAGTCTTTTTCCCCCTGTTTTAAATTAAAGGGGACACCAACCCCCAAAATGACACCAATCCCATTAACAGGAATGGAATAAAGAGTGCCCTCACACTAGTGTTTTGTTTAATTTATGGTCTAGTTTGTTAAAAACTGACATTTGAAAGTTGCTAAAACACGGCCACTGGTGCTGCCACTGTGACCCAGTCTGTGATGTCACCAATACAGCACTGGTAATTTGTCACTCGATGCTCAGTGGTGAATGAGGACAAAAAAGAAGACCCTGTTTACATTCCACCAAGCTCTGACCCGACATGACAAAATTATCTTGGTCTAATGCCCTGCAATTTTGAGTCTGAGCACACTCCAGTAGAATTGTTGCATGTTTCTTAAAACAAGAACAAAAGTGTCTCTGAGTCTGGCTCAGATGCAGGTAGTGACATAGTGTGATATTGTGTACATATGTCACCAGGTTACATACTACACTTACTCCAAGCACAACTCTCAGGGTTGGGTTTACCCCATAGGTTTTGGGCTCCCAACCTTTGCATACAGCCTTAAGCACAGTATCCAGCACCATCAACAGTTCTCGCTTTAAAGCCTGGGTTAGGACAGAATATAGCCGTGGGTGCTTCACCTACTTCCAAAGATTCTGTTTTTCAGATCTCTGCCTTCCTGGATCATTCAACTCATTCTATCCAAATCCTCTCCAAAGAGAAAGTGCCATGAACCTTTGATGAAAGACAACCCTGATAAGAGATCACACCTTGACTTTTAAGACCATTTTTCTGGGACTGTTTCCTTTGTATTTCCATATAAATGATTGAACCCATGATCAGGCTCCAAGGACTACATTTGTTTGATTTTTAGAATGGTCATAAAAGAGGTGTTCTGCTGTTTTTAGGATGTCATATAAGAGGTGTTCTGCTGTTTTTAGGATCGTCATAAAAGAGGTGTTCTGCTGTATTTGGGATATTGTGAAGTGTGTGCCACCCTGATGTGACCTTCATGGTTTGTGGGGCTTTAAATATGAACTAATGACAGCCAAACAACATGCAGACACACATACACACACCACATGTGCACGTGCACACACACACACACACACTCACACACACTACGCACACGCGCACACACACACACACACACACACACACACACACACACTATGCACACACACACTACACATGCGCGCACACACACACACACACATACACACTTCTTTCATGCAGTTACTCCTTTGCCTCTTGTGGACTGTTGCTTTATTATTGATCATCATGGTTTGCGAATATATTTTTTGTGCTGAAGTTCAAGGTAGCGTTTGTCAATTATGGTGATGATAGTATGTAAGGCACAGGTCCATGAATCTCTTGTAGCTGTGCTCATCTGGTTATGTCCCATCTTTTCCTCTATGAAAGTCAGCAGCGTTGACATCATATCCTGCCATGAAATCAACAAGCAGTCAGTCATAATATTTACTTGAAGGGACTGGTAGGAGTAGGAAAAATTATTTATGGGGGTTATAAACATACAAGCATAAAGCTGAGCTTCATTAATTTTAACTGTTCATATACCAGTCTATAGTAAATATTTAAATGTCTGAAAGTGTAGATGCAGGCTGGGAAACAAACACACAGTCAGAGTGGGGAACTGTCAGTAGTGCATGGCATTTTGGTCTTTTTCGTTGTGTTTACTCTAGCTTTCACAACAGGCTAGACCTCATCAGGGAACCTGCCTTTTATTGGGTGTTTTATTTTCCCCATTTTATCCTTGTTTGTTTCATCATATGTAAAGATGAAAAGTTTTGTTCGTTCTAGTTCAGTAGACTAGCGATTTTGTGGCTTCCCTGGGTTAGGGTTTGGGGTTGGGCTAGTGACCGGTTCTTGCCATTCATTGGTTTTTCTTCATTCTAGTTCAATAGACTAGCGATTTCGTGGCCTCCCTGGGTTAGGGTTTTGGGTTGGGCTAGTGATCGGTTCTTGCCAGTCGCTGTTTCTCCTCTTTGCTTGCCATTTTTGTTTCTCGAGTTATAGCATTCTTTTACAATGTATGAGTGAGGCGGGTAGCCTTGATGTTTAAAGAGACTGCTCAGTCTTTCTTTGTGTGGGGTAGTTCATGAGCATCTGTTGCTGGCCCCGCAGTGTTGTTGTCACTGCTAACTGGGTTGGATTGTGTATACGGATTATGTGTATCCAGCCTTTGACATATTGCTCACTGACATTTCTTGCCCCTTCTTTCTTGTGTGCTTCTTTGTTTTCTTTTTTCTTTTTCTTTTTTCTTTCACCATATGTTCTTTTTTCTTTTTTTATCTTTGGCTTATTGGCCAATTTATACCCGCTGTTAGCTTGCCTGATTAGGGCAGCCATTTTGCATTCTCTTTTCGTTTGCATTTGTTTACATCCTGATGCTATGTCATCAGTAGTCCTAATTAGTGATTTGCTTTTTCAGTCTGCAGCCATTGTGTTTCTAGATGGAGGCCGGGTTAGTGAGGGGTTAATTAAGGTTAGTTATAGTTAGTTTGGCTTTCCATCTGTTTGTCATTGGAACAGTTATTTTTGCTTCTGTGCTCTTATCGCACTTTTTCGTCACTTGAACTCACCCAGTCGATGCCAAAATTGATATCCGCAACTGGCTAGTACTGGTATGGCTGTATTCCAGTTGCCATTTCCAACTCTTTTTTTTGCAAATTTATCTGGAGTTTTCTGCACTGAAACTGTAGAAGCAACAATGCCAATGGTAGTCACGTCTTGACGTGACGTCACGATTAGCCTTTGACTTTATGGCTCCAAGTAAACTCTTGGCCAAAACACACGCGATCACATGGTTACAGCAGTTATTTCCATTGCCCATTCTGCCGTGACATACTGGGTTTTTTTTTTTGCAATTGATAAGCATTTAAGACACTTAAAAAATATGAAATTATTACTGAGGCACAGGATATGTACCTGTATTTACTGTGTGAAAACATTTAGTCGGTGGAATATACCAAAGACAAGATCTGAAGCTAACATCGGTCAAAATCAATGTTCAGGGGCCCTTTAACTCGCAGGCCCTCCGTGGGGGTGCCATCTTGACAAGCTGTGCACCAGTCTCCTCCATCTGTTGCGGTCGTGTGCCAGTGCCTGGGTCTCAGCTGATGGTTTCTCAGCTGATGGTTTCCCTGTCCATTCGTCTGCATTGTTTGTCCATCATTTCCTCTGTCTGCCTCTCTTTCTCTTCCCCCTCCACTGTTCCTTGGAGAGTGGTCTTCGTGAGGCCACAAGATCTTGTGACATGACTAAACCATTTGAGTTTCCTGTTTTTCACTGTTGTAAGGTCTTCATGAGGGCCATTGTGGTGTTTGATTGTACTGTGCACCTTTTCATTTGTAACATGGTCCTTGTATGAGATGCGGCCCAAGATGTTACGGTAGCATCTCATTTCCATCGCTTGTATCCTCCTCTGTAGCTCTGCAGTGAGGGTCCATGTTTCGCACGTGTAAAGGAAGATGGAGAAAAAAAACAGCGCACGTAGAAGTCTGATCTTATACTTCATCACATCACCTTGCATCTTGGTATATAATTTTTATTCACATAGAGTCAAGATATTGATCATTTGCAGTCCTATTATGCAAGTAAACTGGTCACCTGCACTCCTGTGGTTGAAGAAAGAAACTGGTCACACATGCTATACGCTGAAAATATGACTTACAGGGTCATTCCAAATTCACTCCAAGACATTGGGATTTGGAATGACCCTGTAAGACCTAGTCATACTTTCAGCATATAGCAGCATTTACTCCAAGGTAGAAGAGTATGAAACTAAAACAAAATGCACATTGAATATGAAGAATATGATGAGAAAAAATAGCAGCAGGTTAATTTCAACTTACCTCATTACCAAGTCCTATGGCCAAGAAATGGTTAGCTGATACCATGGGTCAATTTCATACCCTAGGTAATTTCACCCATTACAACAAATATTACCTAACTTAAAAAATACAAATTGTGATTAACTGTTAATGAATACCTGAAAGTGTGAATAACTGTCAGTGAATACCTGAAAGTGTGATTGACTGCTGGTGAATACCTGAAAGTGTAATTGACTCTTAATGAATACCTGAAAGTGTGACTGACTGTTGATGAATACCTGAAAGTGTGATTGACTGTTGATGAATACCTGAAAGTGTGAGTGACTGTTGATGAATACCTGAAAGTGTGATTGACTGTTAATGAATACCTGAAAGTGTGATTGGCTGTTTGTGAATACCATAAGGTGTAGTTGACAGGTAGTGAATATCCTGAAGCATGATTGACTGTTATGAATACCTGAATGTGTAGACTGAGTACACCTCGTGGCAGATGCCTGTCAGTCAAATACTGAAGGATGTGAGTGACCTCCTCCTTGTTCTCTAGTGTGTTGATGATGGTGGTAAAAGATTCCATATAGGTGGCTGCTAAATTTTGCATTGCTACCGTATCTCTCAGTACACGCAGTTCCTGTCGGTTCACTTCTGTGCTGGACATGTCACTGGCAAAAAAAATAGTGTGGCTGTATGAAAAGTGAGGGAGAATGCAGCTTTAAAATATCCAAAGTACCTCTTAAAGTGCCAACTTGCCTTCAGGTCACATGCACATATGGGTCTGTCTGGGTTTTGAGTTAGGGAGCATAATAAATAAATAATTTTAAAAGCGGGGTATTCAAGGATATACATATAAGTTAAACATTTAGACATCGTGCCATTTGATGAAATACTTTCAGTTCTAATAACATTGTTTTTGTATCGCCATCCACTTCATCTGGCTTTGGACATTCATGTTTTTGTATCACCATCCACTTCATCTGGCATTGGACATTCACAGCAGGTAGTGATGCCCGTAAATGTTCCATTTTAGTTTTTTGCATTTCTTAGTGTTGCAAGACAAGTCCATATGTGTATATAATGGTGTTATCATTTTATGTTTACAGACATGTGACTATGAGAGGCATGGCCTAGTAGCCTCCCAACAGCTATGCACAAATTAAGAGCCTTTCTCTTGAAAGAATGCTTCTCCCTTTAACCCTTTCAGCCCCAGCTGTTCTGGCCAACAGTGGTTCCCAACCCCAGGTGTTTTGGGCAGCACTGCCACAATTTTCACCCTAAACTTTGAAAGTTTACAGTTCTTACAGTACTGCACCAAATCTCCTAGTTGTTTCTATAGTACAAAGAGGAAAGACATTGCTATCAATTAATACTCCTATTAGTTTACTATTTTGTGATTAAAATTGTCTGTACTTAATTAGAAACAAACAAAACAACTGTGTGTAATGAATATACATTAATGCACTTGCATCACACAACACACAAGTAATCACTCTAGAACTAGTAGAAGACTGTATACTACTCATCAGCATTGGGGCTGAGCTAGGCTGTCAACAAAGGTCATTGTTGGGGCTGTAAGGGTTAATTTTATCTGAAGTGGGATCCTCGACTTTGTCACCTGCAGTTGTGCAGATGGGCCAGTGGAAATCATATTCTCTGCTTGTCTGAGCTGCGTGTTTCGCAAACACATGGCCCCACAAGGCACATGGAGAAGCCAACAAAAATGTATAACAATATCAAAGCATGATTATCAGCTGCATGAGAGGGGGCAGTTGGCCCTTTTGGTTGTATGATCAGCACTGCCATCTTCATATCACATCATGAAGGTCTACAATGCCAGCCTGTCAAAAATAAAATGAAGAGTAGAGGTCCATGTCATCAAAAACATCAAATGGGTTCAAATACACAAAAGGTTAAACATAATGCTGATCTTTAATAGAACAATGCAAAGTAAAACATGACACAAAACAAATGGGTTTATTTGATCTCTAAAAATACCATCCTTCCTAAGGTTTGATGCACAAGACCATACACAACACAACTGGCCATTTTGATTCTCATTTATGTTCACTTACACCCATGTAATCTGATTGTGCAGCTTTTCCAGCAGTCTTAGCACTAAGACACTAAGCATGCTCATGCAACCAAACCAAGCCCAGGTTAATGCCTTTCTGTGTGCAAGCTTATGAAAGCTAATTTGCATAAAATCTATTTCATCAATTTTTGTATAGTTCCTTGTGGCATTATTGTGGATATTTCAACCTGAACAGGAACTAATAATACTTCTAATAATCTTACCTGTTACTTCTGAAATGTGGGTAGAAGTTTCTGTAGTCTGGATAGCTGAGAAAGAATCTCATGAAGAATTGAATGCCAATTTGATTTGGATTATTGGCGATGAATGCTTTCCAACTTTCCTTGACGGCAGTGCACTGGCGTTTTGTTAAACCTGTGGTTTCATGGATAGCATCGCTGGGACTGTTCTTGTTATTGCCATAGCTTAGTGCTGTGGCAACACAAAGAGATTCATGACATTAATTACAGGTCACTTTTCATTCCAGCCAGTTTCTGGAGGGTACAATGACTAGTTTAAAACAAAAAGAAAATTAAAAATATATATTAAATAAAAGGAAACAATAGCAATTATATGACCTATTGTATCTACATCTAGAACTTTAAACTGTTGTGTGTCAGTTCTCAGTATTATTATGTTTTGAAGTTGTCCTTGTCATCTGTCCTTCCAAATGATGTAGTCAAAGAAATGTTATCCTTCCCTTCTGTAAATAAAGGTTCACACTGTGAGATTGGTTGGTAGTATATGGCTTACCTGCTAAATCAAAATCCGTACTTAAAGTCTCAGCATGAACTGACAGTGATCTTATGATGGGCTTCGGTGCTTCCTCAGTTTCTGCTGTCTTTGGAGTTCTTTTCCTACTGAATGTAATATATCCCTTTGACAGTGTCTTCCCCATGGTAATACTTTACGGTTGTGCAGATTCTACCTGGTGTATTCCCTTCAAGTACAAACTACAACACAAACATATAGGATCATCTACATACCCTTTTGAATTACTAATAAAATCTGTGAACAAAAGTTTTGTTATTGTGCCATATTTTTCTATGAATGAAGAAAAAATATGATGTCATTTGGTGACATCACACATGACAAATTACATCATTATTGAAGGTGTTTGTGTTCTTCTTGATCTTGATAGGATTAGGATATAGGAGGGCCATGCCCAATACTGGTATAATAACCAACAGAGAGTCTGAGGAAGTTGGTAATATTTTCTTCTGCTGCTGTTTTCTAATTTTGTACATTTTCCTTGTTTTGTAAGATTTCAAAAGGTCTCTTCAATCAACAGGAGTGGTTGTTTTCTTCTCCTTTTTCTTCTCAGCAGTGAGTTTCTGTCATGGTTTTCTTCTGGAACAAGATGAGATGAACTTCCCTACTTTTGCTTTTATTATTCCGTTGAAAGGTGCGAAGTTCTTTGGAAGCCCTGTGTTCAAATCTAAAGTCAGCCACAGCACATTTGGAGGAGAAGTTGGGGGTAAGGCTACAAAACTTCGTTCATTTTTGTTTTTTCTTATTTTGATGAAATGTAATAGTGTGATGATTGGTGTTTACAATAAATTGATTCTTTGTTTGAAAATTGATCATCTTTTTTGGTTATGGTAACTACCCAGTTCTACCATACAAAGATATATTGCATATAGTTTGGTGATAGCCTTTGTGCGGTGGGGTGGTGTGTGGATTACACAGCAGTTGGTATGTTTTCATTTTTGGTAGAGTTGATAAATGAATCTTAGTAACAACTAACATTTATAATATTAAACTTAACATTTTGGGGGAATGTCTGTGTTACGTTACTTCCAAAGTGTTCAAAATATTGATGCTGTATTTTTTCATTGTCATTTTAAAATACATTTATGCTGAAAGAAGCATGGTCTAGTGACGACCTGTTCTTTCACAGTGCGTCTTCAGGCCACAGTTTCTCCAAGCAACACACTTCCACCTTTAGCAGTTGCTTTCCCCATTAAATGCTATAATGTCTCAAACTGGTTGAAGCCTGTTTGCAGATCATTGTGTATAATAATAAGCCTAGTGTAAGTGTGCTTGGTTTGGTAGTGACCCAGGTGGTCTAATGGTGATGTGGGGCTGGCCTAATGGTGACCTAGTCTTTTGAGATATACAGCACAGCACTGTTGTTTCACTTCCAAATCAAAAGTTCCTCCACAGGCTAAAATGAGCAATGGGCAGTGCCATAGATAAATAGAGGCATTAAATGATGGAGAGACTGCCTGAGAAAATCAAGGGGGAGAGAGGGGGGGGATGAGAGGGAGAGAGCAGAAGGGAGAGAGAGAGCCTGTCAGCCTACTGCTGTCACAATTATCCATCATCACAAACGCTCCGGCACACACATGCATGCACACGCACACACACACACATGCATGCATGCATGCACATATGCACTCTTACTATTGGGCAGTTCAGGGAAGCTGGTTTGCACAAGTGAATGCCCTTTGTAATCTTTCGTGCAAGAAGTCATGAGAGGTCGCAGTGTCACTTCCAGGCCGATTTTTGAGTAGGCATTGCTTCATGCTGTGTATAACAAGGGAAGTTGAACCTAGAATTGCAAAGCAGTATAAATGCCACCACTGTTGCAGCTGCAAAAATTACCGGGGAAAGGGGATGGAGGGTGGAGAAAAAGCATCTTTGCATTGTTTTTGGCTGACCAGAAGATCACGACTTCGTGAATTAAATGCTTTTTGGGTCATCCTATAGCACGAGCAACAAGTTATTGCTTGTTGCCAGACACATTCTGACTACGGGTCTCCCAAAATGCCTTTAAAGTTGGCAATGTAAAATTCGCAAATTCACTGTCACACCTTCCATTGTGAAGAAAGTACACACCAGAAGTAAAAGCAGCCATGGGACTTAAGCGATGCTGGGCAAAAGTCAAGGGAGTTAACAACACTGCCTGAGCCACCCAATACACACACAAAAGGGCACAAACATACACACACACATGCACACCCATACTCACAAATACACACCTACATGTACATGTGCAAATCATACTTACACATACATGCAAACGCATGCACGCACACACACACACACACACACACACACACACATACACATATGCGCACATATGTAGCACGTATCCTGCAGCGTCCAGTGACCCCATCCTAGACCAAGGTCTTTCGGGAAGGGAGAGGGGAGTGGTGACCCTTTCATTTGTCTTTTATTTTATTAAAAATGACTGTACAAATCTTTACAGTAAAGCCCATTTATTCTTAAAAAAATAACAAGTAATGCATAAACATGAGAATAGTGGTCAGTCAGAATAGAACTGTGCTTCTATTTGATTATGAAGTCAGACTGCTGTATTAGAAGCAAAACTGAAGTAGATTGAAGGAAACATTACAGGGTTCCAGAATAACTTTGTGCTGAGCAAAGGAAGGGATTTAAAAAAAATATTTAAAAAAAATGGGGGGGGGGGGGGGGGGGGGGGGGAAGAGGTGACATGTGACAGAAATTGGTCATGGCAGTTGTCATCTACACTGATAGAGTTGCAGGAAAGTGTGGAAGATAGATATAAACAACGAGGGTCACTGTTAGACAGGGGTTGCCATTAGACCATGCTACCCAATACCAAGCCTCTCTTTTCCTACTGGTTGGTTGGTTCTGGCCTTTTGTGCGATTTCCCATGCTACATTTGTGTTTGAACTTGGCTTGTAGGTCTGCCTGGGGCATGAGTTATACATTTGAAAAGAGGGTTAAAACATATAGAGTACTGACTTGTGGCAGTGTTTGATCATCCTGAGATGACCCTGCAGTTGACAGGACATTAAAAAATCCAATTACTAACTTTTTGTCCGAAGAGGGTTTCTGTCTGATTTCGTGTAGTGTAGGCATTTTCTGGAATATTGTTTTTAAGTGAGATCTTTGAAACTAATCATTTTCAAGGTTGTATATTACAGCTTAAGAAAGACAGTTTTCCCTTTTGACTGTGAGTCAATTGAGTGTTTGCTTTTTGTTGTTGTTGTGTGGCCTCTGAGAATGTGTGGCCTCTGAGAATTCTCCTGTGTGAGATTTTTGTTTAATCTGATTGGATAGGGTGAAACAGCAAGTCGTGTAGTATTGGCACAAGAAGCCAAAGACTCTAAAACACTGTTAGAGCAGGAGTTAGCAGCCAGGAGCAAGTTGGGTCTCAGGGTGAGTCATCTACTTGTTTTAGTCACTGAGCATGTTGGTGTCGTGGGCATGCTGATTTGCATGTGACATTTACTTGTCTTTTGCTTACTTTGTGTTTTGGGGAGCATTATCATTTAAAATGTGTTTGCTTTCCTCTGACTGATGACTTTATTCATCCTGAGGTGACATTCCCTTTCCAGTTGACAGGACATTAAGTTTTATTACTAGCTGTTTTTCCTTGATACAGTTCCTGTGAATTTTACACATTACATGCATTGCACATCCTTTGCCATCATTATCATTTATCAAATACCAGTAGAATGTCATTGACAAGAGCATGGAATAGTAGCACATTCAGTGGTGCCAGTATTTCTATTACTGCCACTCATAACAAGGACATGAGGTGTTAGTATTTATATATATACATTCCATCTTCTTTTTTTCTTTAAAAAAAAATATGGTATTGATATATCAGATGGAATGGTTTAACGGTACCGGCGTGTCCCAGCCATGTGTGTTTTTTAACAGGGGCAACACTGAAGGCACTAGCTCTTCAAAAATGTGTACTTGATGTTTGTGAATGGTGCAGGAGGTGGGAGGGGGGTGGGGGGGGGGATAAAACAAGAGTGTGTCAGCTGTATGCCCTTCATTTTGTTCTGGCACTGTGCTCTTGTTCTGAAAATTATAGTATCAAAACTGGTGAAAAGAAATTGAAAATAGAGGAGCTTCGTCATAGAGATGCAATTTTGGAGTCTTTGACAGTAGAGCAAGTTAGTTATGAGTAATTTCTTCAAATTTCAGCTGCCAAATATAGATGGAAGCATTTTTCAGTTGTTTTGACAAGGAAGAGACAGAACTCGGCACATTTGGGGGTTTTGCTGCGCAAACACAAACACTCCTTATGCTGTCACTCACAGCCCTCCTCTCCATTTAAGTCCCCTTTTCATCCACTATTTCAATCAGTGATAGCTCCCTTTTTCTCTCTCTTTTTTGTTGTTGTCCTGTTTGGCATGTATGTTTGGTTTTTAGGTTTCATTAGGTTTTCAAACATATATATACATAAGCCTGTGTCAAAAGGTGCTCCCAGCAACACCTGTTTGTGGACTTGCACTGATCCTCCTTGTTAATTATTTATTTCACTGTTTGGCCTACCTTACAGAGGAGACTTTAGAGATGAATAAAAGTAGTTATTAATGAGCTGAATATCAAAGAACACACTATAAGACCAAAAACATGGGCATGATTGGCCAATATTGTTTGTACCAATGTTGAACTTGCATCATCATATTTAACTTGCATGTAACTGAACACGGTGAAAGTAAACTTCCATTCTGATATCAGTGAAAACAATTGTTCTTGTTTCTGAGATTTTTTTTACTGAAAATGCAACGATTAAGCATCAGATGCTGTGTGTATACACAGCGAACACAAACATCATCTGCTCATGTGACTGTAGCATTTGCTGCAGAATTCACCCTTCACACAACTGAAATAGTTCCTGCTCATTGAAGGAAGTTGGAATCACATTTCTAGACTTTTTATCTGCTGAAAAATTTAACTTGAAGTTCTGAGTCCAATTTCCCCCCATTTATGACGATTAACCATTTTGCATTTTCACCACCAACTTTGTGTTTGTTCACCTCGTGCCTGTTGCTTTAACTAATGCTGACTGCGTGTGTTGAGCAACTGTCCAGGGGGCTACTCTCTTCTGCTAACTGTCTGGTGGGGAACTTTCCGCACCCCATGTTGACCCAGTGCAGTTAACAGCATGTTAAAATTCAATTACCAGCTCCACACCCCATGTGTTCTGTATTTCTTTTCAGTTGTAAAAACACTGTTTTTATTTGGTTTTAGTACTGGTTTTAGTATTTCATGGTAATTACCTATTGGATACAGATGTTGATTTTTTGCATATTCAGTGAAAAGCCCACTTGGGTTAACCTTTCCATCCCTGCGCTTCAGCAGACAGAATGCAACAGGTTTTTTGGTGTGTTTTTGTTGTTGTTGTTTTTTGTTTTGTTTTTTGTTTTTGTTTTTTTGGATTGTGTGAGTCATCTCAAAATTTAATCTATGTGTCTTAAACACTGTTTGAGCCAGGTGTTTCCATTTACGCATTGTTGTAACTTACACCAGATTTTCTCTTCTGATTTGTTCTCTCTTCTTTTACGTCAGGTTATACCAGTTATGGTGACCTTGACATTATTTCAAGGTCACTGTGATGTTAGAAACAAAAAAACTGCATGTTGTGTTTTCACAATGAGTTGATCAAGTGTAAACATTGCATGTTTGTTAACTGCATTTAAACAAGATCACAACAGAGTGCTATTAATAATTGTGACGAATTTAACAAGGGAGATAATTTGCACACTTTTGTGTTTGGCAAACAACAGCAAAAAACCTGGGCTCTTTCACAGAGACAAACAAAATCTTCCAAACTTTTTATGATAACTTCCAATAAGCTTAATATATATTATACCATTTTAAATGACCATAATCAGATCTGAAGGTTACAGAAGCATCAGAGAGACTAATACCCTAAGAGATGAACCAGTCGCCAGGACACACCCACTGCCCAGATACTTTGACACAGTTATAATTAGGAAGCATGGTGGCACTACGGTCTCTGTGGACGTAAAGCAACACTGAACTAAGCACTGGCAAGTTTGAAAGATTGATGTGATGATATTTCGATCTTATTTGCTGTATCAAACAACACTAAGGCTCCAGTACAGAGCAGGTTTGTTCTACACATTGGAGGAATCAAGTATAGGAGGTAGAAAATGTGAAGAAACTTCAAATATGAAGGAAGTGATTGATGTACTGTCTGACATGTGTCTTCTTTCTTACAGCAGTATGAGAGAAATGTCTTCAAACAAGAATGTGTGCAGTAGGATTTTTTACAGCATCTTTTGGTGGTGTTTGATGCGTGTTGGTTCAGAAAATGTATTTTCATCCACCGTGATGGTAGGGAAGGTCAAGTGATGTCAGTGTCTTTTTATACATACTATCATGACAGCTGAAACAGTGGCCATAGAGGATGATCACATGTTTTTATCCATCTCAGAGTGATTTCTCCACATTTCAAAGTGGCCTACGGAATGGTATGAATCTTACCCACATTCAAATAGATTTGGGTACCACAGCCCCCATGCACATGTTTTCACCATTGCTGGTCTCTGTTCACTGTCTGAAGATCTAGATAGGCCTGTAACTCCTTTGTTTGTCGAAGGATTACCTGAAGGTGTGTCAGGTCTGCATGTGCTGATTGGCTAACCACTAGTGTCAGTCATACTTTGGCAACTGGTTAATTCATTTTATGAGCATACCCAAGTCTAATCTAGTTCAAACTGTGCTGAATGTTACATACAGTGCCAGTTCACTGCATGCAGGTGTCTGTGCACATGTGTGTGTGTGTGTGTGGTGTGTGTGTGTGTGTGTGTGTGTGTGTGTGTGGTGTGTGTGTGTGTGTGTGTGTGTGAGAGAGAGAGAGAGGGTTTGTGTGTGCATGTGCATGTTGTTGATGTGCATGAACGAGTTCTAGAGACTAATGTCATTAATTGGGATATCTTACCATCAACTGTAATGTTGTGGCAGCTTACATCAAAAGCAGCTAATTATAAGTATGTACACACTTGTGCATAATGTGCACAATTGTAATTATCTCTTGCACATAAATGTAATTATGTACTTTTGACACAGGTAAGTCATTGGAAGCAGCACAAAAGGCACATAATTACAGTTATGTTGACACACTTACAAATTATTTCAATATAATTACTTATCTCAACATAATTACAATTATTTGCTTTGAAAAAGTAATCCATTGGAACTGGGCATCAAGACATATTTACAAATTATGTAGAGATAATGAGTAATTATGTTGAGATAATTAGTTATTATGTGCTCAGGTGTTCAACGCATATTTACAATCATGTAATGATGTATTGCTGACGATGCATGCACAAAGAACAGCGAGTGAACATAACTGTTTGCTTCTCATCACTGTAGCATCAACCAAGGCCTCACAGCATTGACTGATGTTTCTAGCTACTGCGGCCAACTTTTGTTGGACTCTGCCAAGTGCAACTCAGCAGAAACGCCACCCTCTGGGTGTTTCCACATTTTCTACTTATTCCATTTGAAGCAAAAATTTATTCTTTCAAAAATATTTTACTACACTATCCAAGGCCATTGCTGAGAAGGAAGTGTTGACAGGCCTGCACATGTACACCATGTCCATGCTGTCCAATCTGTAGTCACTGCCAAACACCCTCTTTCCCAATATCAACTGGCCCTACTGTGAGCATAGTATGTTGCCTTAAATTGTCACGGCTGGCAGGATAATTAGTAGTTTTCTATTTCGATGCTTTGCTAGTAAGCCATTGGAACCAAGTGTCAAAGGACATATTTACCAATTATGGAGTGATGATTACTACTAATGTCTAGATAATTAGTAATTATGTTAAAATAATTTTATTATGTGCTTTTGATGCTAGAAAGATGTTAACTCTGTGAGTCAAAAGCACATAATTGTGAATATCTAACATAATTAGTAATTATGTGCATGAAATTACAATAAGTAAACCACTAGTAAGCTGCTATAGTAATGGCATTGGGGGTGGGGGGGGGGGGGGTTGTTGTTGTTGTTTGTTTGTTTGATTTGTAATGGTCTGCTGTAATAAAGAAATAGCACATGAAAGAATAGTAGTAGCTGTGAAGAAGGTTAGTTGGGAAGATACTGATATTATGATACACATTTGGTAACTAAGGCAGCTGAACTACAAGTTACTTTAGTGGTCTTTGTGGGACCAGTGTGAAGGTGATTGCCATTATTTCCAGATTGCTCAGCTGGAGAGAGCACAGAAAACAGCACAGACTAAATTACAGCAGGTGTGTATGTTTGTCAAGTGTGTATGTATATATATCACCAACACCTATTTGTACACAACAACGATGTGTGGAGATGAGGGGCGATAGGGGCACTAAAAGTTACTTTGTGTGTCCATATATCTGAGTTTAATGTCTGAACAGATCATTTTGTAACCATACTTGTTAAGATGGTGTATTAATGCCATTACATATGGGGAAAGTTTGGGATGGGGATCCATTTGGCAGTTCAGTAATTTGTGGGTCATGTAGAAGTGACCAAGGTAAAAATTTACTTAATCATGAATATGTTGCACAAGTAATGTAAGCTCTGATTTAAAAGGTGAACTGTCAGGTAAACAGCACACATGATTAGTGGAACCAGTTAAGCTCAAGCATTCGAACATTGAGCATCACAGATTTGCTGGGATAAATTTTAAGATTTGGGGGGCACCGGGGCACAGTGTGCCTGGAATTTGGCACAGAGTGAGATTTTGCTGCTGGCCTTCAAACTGTAATGGTTTTCCATCTAGTTATCCATATATATATATATATATTATATATATATATATATATATATATATATATATATATATATATGCTGCATTTCAGGTTTGTTTTCCTGAATAAATTTAGAGTTAATGAAGTGAGGGCAGGGCTGGCTACTATGTAACATCTCTCACACCTCTGTTGGTCAAAGGTTAGAGGAGTTGAGGCTGTATCTCTTGCCTCTGCCAAAACACTTTGGGTATGTGTATCTTGAATGTTAAAGGGGAACAAAACTGAGGATGCAAATAGGCCTGAAAGCATAGAAAATGTAAAAATATTTCATTTGCAGGCTTCTCATAATTGTTCTATCAATTTTTATGCAACAGACATAATTGACTAAAGTCTGAGCTCTTCATGGCACAGGCATGTTGGTTCACTCTTTACTTATGAAGATAAGATAAAATTTGGTTTATAACGTCACAAATATGGAGGTCACATACCAATATGTATGTCACGTTGCAAAGCATTTGATTGTTTTTACAATCAAGATCAAGACAAGTTTCTTCAAGTTTTTTAGCAAAACCATTCATGAAAGATCAAAAGACTGGTCAGAAGTGGCTTAATAACCTGAAGAATGACACAGCTTCCAAGGCAGGTGGACAACTATTTATGTAGTAGACTGATGAATGAATAAACCAATATCATGAAACATTGCTTTGTGCTTTTGCTTGGTGAGAATTAAAAAAATATGTTTTATGATTTAATACTTTCTGCCTGACAGTTTTGATCAGATCAACAGCACTTTTTTGCAAGCTATCACTGTCCTCCAACCTTGAAACTGTCAAGTTATTGTGTTTGCAGCAGTTTTCTCATTTTGCACAATGGTGATGTCAAACACTGGTCGCATCTACACACACACACGTACACATTCCAAGCCTCAATTCCAGCACATTCCTCCAAACTCGGCTAGAATTGGTTAAACCACTGATGGGTCACTCTATCTCTGCACATATGACTACTGATGCTCTCAGCGCCCTCTGAAAGGTTTGGGTAATCACAAGACTGTGAAAGCAACAGAGTATTGAAGCACACACGTAAAAATGTGTACTCAGCCTCAGCTTTGTAGGGCATTAAATCCAAATCCATCATTTATGTACATATGTTCGGACTACTTGGTGGTATGTAAACAGTGGCAGTCTGTTGAGCCAGCAGACAGTCTGTATTAATGATGTCACAAACTAAGTGACAGCACTGGCATCCACATTATTGTGACTTTCAGACATCCATATTGAACAAACTAGACCATAAATTGACAGAAAAAGCTGGGTATATTCTTTATTCCATAATTTATTCCTGTGGATAGGCCCCATGATGTGTCATCGTTTCAGTCCTTATTTAATTAATCATCGAAAGGTTTGTGTGATGATAATATTATAAAACTCAACACATTATTTTTTGCCAGTTTTGATCACTGGAGACCATATCCAAGGTTACTGGAGAATTTCAAAAATAAACGTTCCTTTTGGCTGCAAATCATCTGAGCATTTTCTTTTGTGCTATTCCTTGTTATGCCAGTTTTATGTGCAGGCCAAGACGCAAGGAAGTAATGCAGATGAGCAAAAGGCAGCAGTAGAAGCTCAGTTATTGGAAGAGTGTCAAAGGTACGTACAAATGCTTGGAACTATGATTCAGTGCAGTTATAGAGTATAATGTACAGGAAAATTACTGTAATTGATTTTTTCAGTACTTATACTATAATAATGTCTTTAAATATGCTAGATCCAGTTCTCTCCTTTCTTTACAGAGTATTTGAAACTTCAGTGTAGCCACTTCGGCAGCAAATCTATTTAATTTTCACAGTGTAATTGAATCACTAGTCCAGACTACTGCTGATCTGCTTCTCTCTTCTTCTTGTTTTTTTTGTTTTGTTTGTTTTTCTATTATTCCCATCACCGAAGGCTGGTAGAAAGTATAAGGTGAGAATTGTATCCAATACCAGAGAAGAAAGTCACATTATCATTGGCCTTTCTTTAATGGGTTATGCTTATTGGCTGAAAACTTTTCTCCAGTATGATCACCACTGATCCCCCTGAGTGAAACGTCTGGCTGATGATCAAAAACAACACTGGACCTCTCTGGGTTTAATTCTTTTTCTAGTCAATCCTCTGGATGATATGATCCTGTTTTCACCTTTTTGGATTGCATTTCACACAAAGAATTCAATCTAACCTTGAAAGGGCCTTATGCCAATTTTTTCTGAAGGAAATAGCTTTTTCCTTCTTTCTTTTTCTCTCAGTGTCTTGATCTTTTAAATATGTTTTAGTGTGTAAAAACTGTTGAAAGGTATCATTTATCCACTGGTAAAGCATCCCACATACTGGATCTAGTTCATCAAAAAGTGTGTTACTGTCTGGTGCAGCTAGATCCAGTTATTTCCCTTCCTAGGTGTGTTTTTATTCTGTTTATAAGGTATTTCAAAATTCAGTTTAATCACTGGTAGCAAGCCCTTGTTTAGTTTTCAAAGTGTAATTTCATCGCAAGTCGAGGCTACTGCTAGTCTAGGCAGTATTAATGTGTTGTTAAGAGAGAGAAAGCTAAAGCTCTGCCCACTGCTACAAATGCCTCATTGTCATGCCAACAATCTTCCAAGCACTGAACAAGCAACAACAACTCAACCAACAAAAGATAAGTTTTTCTCTCATTTTTCATTGTTTTTAACTGTTTATCTATTGTTTAAGTGTTAGTTTTGTGGCTTGACAAAGGGGATTAAAAAAAAAAAATGCATATTGTATGTCCATGTCATAATAAATGAGCATTCTTTTGAACCTTTTTGTGTTTTAGAATGTGAGCAGTCATTCTGTTTCAGGGGGTTTTTTTTCTGATAACATTGTTTTGCAGAAATCAGCAGCTGCAAAAAGAAGTCTCTAACCTGAAAGCTCATCTGAAGGCAGCAAAGAAAAAAATCAAGGTATGACTGCTTTTGGTTTATAAATTTCAAGTATATGGAACTTTCGTGGTCTTCTTGAAGATATATGTTGCTAAAAGCATCTGCCTGAAGTAATCCTTCCTGAATATTTAGTTTGTTTTGTTTTTCTTTTGAGGGGATGGGGTATTAGTACTATAATGCTCTGCCATATTGATTTTTTTTTTGGGGGGGGGGGGGGGGTGGGTGATTTTTAAATATTGGTGTTTCAAAATGTATGGCTGTTTCATTAGTGTAATAAACAATTGAAATGACAAAGAGATCATTGATTTAAATTTTAAACCTAAATGTTAAGTTGGGGAGCACTGTCATTTGGGGGTATTTTTGTCTCTTCTCACAACTGATATCCAAATATAACACATACACACACTTTGCAAGATGTAAGCCAACCCCCCCAAAAAGGAACATAGATTACCAAATTATTTGTATTTTCCAACTCCACTCCACCCCAAATGTGTTCTGTATGGGCTCATTGAGGGTTTACACAAAGGCCCTCTCTGTGTTCACCCACCTTGACCCCATATGGGTAAAGCCAGTGTGCATCACAGTAGTCCCATATGGGAAACAAATGGAAAATAAATGATAACATTTCAAGTGTATATATGCTTTTTTTCAAACCACAATAGAATCCCCCCCAAAAAACTTTCAAGAAGTAAATTGTTTGTGACCACAAACATTTGTTTGTATGTGGTGATTGGACACTTTTACCAGTACAAAGGGCCTTCTGAATGTAGGAACCAGTCACAGGGGTAGAAGTCTGGAGAACAGGGTGGATGGGGGACCAGTCTCTGAGTGTGTACACCTGGGAAGCCTCAAAGCATCCACCAGTCTGTATGCTTGTCCACAGTGGCAACATGCCTTGAACCTTCCCAAAGAAAAAAATGCCACCATCTGGTCTCCAGCACCCCTGGATCTCTTCAAGTTTACAAATGGGGGGAGGGAGGGCTGGGATCACTAAGGCACATCCATACTGCTGAAAGCTGATGCTTGGTCTCAGGTTCAAGTTGGTATACCCAAATCTTCACCTGTGGTGAGACCTCTATTGAGGCTGTCTGCCATTAAATTTTTGTCACATGAAATGACACTCTTGCATCCTTACCGTTTGTGCTTGTCTGTCAAAGCATGTGCAAGATGTTTGTGCAGAATCAAATCAGTTGTACTGTATTGAGTGCCAAGACACCTGTATCTCCTACACAGTGATTCTAAGTCTAATGCTTCTTCTTTGGTCAGTTTCCTTACACTGTTACAGCTTCCACATTTTCCGTGGGAGCAGCAGTGGCAGGATGGCCTGTCTGGTTCCAGTCTTCAAGACTGCCAGTCTGGTTGTCATCTTCAAGACTTGTCTTTCCCTCTTAAATTTGCTGTACCATCTGAACACTATTATTCTAGATGGAGCTGTCTTACCAAAAGTAGCTGTCAAGTTTTTTAAAGAAGTGTCCTGTTTTAATCCCTTCATAAAATCACA
The DNA here is from genome assembly GCA_018857735.1 of Alviniconcha marisindica. Taxonomy (NCBI): domain Eukaryota; kingdom Metazoa; phylum Mollusca; class Gastropoda; family Provannidae; genus Alviniconcha; species Alviniconcha marisindica. The sequence goes on from JABMCL010000715.1 coordinate 1,446,925, forward strand.
GTAAGTGAACACTGTAAATTCACTGTAAAATCTCTGTGGTGGTCTTGGACTGGTTATTCACAGCTTCTTGGTGAGAGTTGATGGCATAGGCTAATGACATTCAGCACAGTCACTGATGAAATTTTATTCACGTTATTTTATTCAAATTTGTCAATCTTTTTACCTAACCCACCCACACACCCAAACTCTCAGAAGGCTCCTTGTAATTACATGCTCTTGCACACGCACACACAAACGCATGCATGCACGCACATGTGAAAACATGGACACACATGCAGAACAATCATACACATAGACCTGCACACTGTGTTAGTAAATATGGGGACAGGCACATGAAAGCAAGACAAACCATGAAATTGTGTCTATGTTGGCCTATCTCTGAATTGCCCCAGCCCATTGGTCCGCTGTATGTTTCCCTAGGTCTGTTTTCTTGTTTTCCCTTTTCATTTTCAAATCCTGGCTCTGGTGGTGCCTTGGTGCTGTGTTTTGTTGCTGTTTTTCCTTTTTATTTACATTCCTGGTGCCAGGGCATTATGCATTGTTGTTTTTCTTTTCATTTCCATTTCCAAATCCTGGCTCTATGGTGCCCTGGCACTGTGTTGCCCCACCTCTTGATCAAAATGAACAAACTTTTAATGTTGTGCTCTCTAAGTACTGTAGAGCACATTTTACCACACTGTTAGGACCAAAAACCTACAATTCATCGAGGCAAAGCAAAAGTCCAACTCACTGCTATAGCTAGAGCATAATCCATCACATCACAAACAAAAGTATGATTCATTGCTAATACCCACATCACTTTAGGATTGAGGATGATTTACTTGAAAAAAATTAAGCGGCAGAACTGGGAAGGTAGATAGGAGAAGAGTTCCTGGCCATAGATGTAGCATGCATGGTTTTATTCTGATTAGCCTGCTTCAGGATTTGAAGAGAGAACATATGACAGCTCTTGCTTCTCTGTGCAGAGGGACTTAATTTTTGATGATGAGGATAATCTGTATTTCTTATACTGCACAAATCGTTTTACAGAACAAAAACAAAGTGTGCTAGCACACACCATTCACACACATAAGTATATACATGTAGATGTCTACATAATCTGTGCTTGGATGAATGGTCTGCCTAAGTATGAAAAGGCCTGTCTTAAAACAAGAGTCTTCAGCTGGAGAAGTTCAAAATACACAGTAATCCCAATGCAGGGTTGTTGCATGTGAAGCAGCAAGGTGCACACATTCTTTGCGGCCATTACAACATAGAGACAGGGCAGCAAAGAACCAGGACAACATAGAGCAGCAGATCAACAAGGACTCATAACATCATAGAGATTGGACGGCATAGAACAGACTCCCAAACTATTGATATCAGGGTGATGTTGACTCCCAAGCTATTGATATCAGGGTGTGATGTTAAAAATATGATGTCGGAATGAGAAAATATGGCTTCAAGCTGAAATATGTATGACCTGTATGCTTTATTATTGCTTATGGGTGCTGGTGCAACAGGAAGCTGGTGTGAATGTCTCAACACATGGTGGGGGCTCTCACTATGCAGAATTTAAGCGTCAAGTTTCTGCAGAAGGGGGTAAAGTGTCAACCCCTCGTGGGGACTCCACAAACCACCACCACTTCCATCATGTTCTCAAGGTATTGGGTGCTAACAAAAGTCACTCACTAACTGTATATATACCCAATAAACATGCCGGATCTGATTTGCATCTGTTCCGGATCAGCTGGGAAGCATTGGCCAGAAGCAGGCCGGATGATTCTTGCACACCGGCTTGCTTCCAGACTGGATCCGTTTGGCCAAAATCTGACACAATCAGCCAGAACTAAATAGGATCCGAGCTGGTTTTACACAATATTATCCAGGACGTCTGTGGACGAATGGAACCAAATCTGAAAGTGGGAAACTGGTAATGGGCCAGTTGTGTCCCACCAGAAACCAGGTTAGATGATTCTGCACACCAGCTTGCTTCCATACCAGATGTGTTGGTTGGCCTAACCCTGACCAGGCCATCTAGATTGGATCTGGGTTGGTTTTGCACAATATTATCCATGCCTTTTTTGGAAAAATGGAATTGAAACGGATGCAGGAAATCAGGTCCGGCATATACTATCCGGCCTGATTCTGGTTGCATGCTGGCCGTAATGGCCATAACTGGCCTTGACCAAAACACTTCTGGATCGGATCCAGCATGTTTACTGGGTACTATTTCACACCTGTCTAGTTTCACTCCCCCATCAGTTGGCTGTCTTTTTGGCCTGAAATGTGTGTCAGATCTGGTGGGGTTTTGGTTGCTTTTTCTTTGTGTGTGTGTGTGTGAATTACTTGAAACATTTGAGTGTAGATTGGAGTTAGGCCATTGGAATGCCAGCCCGACAGGACAGGAGCTGGCCAGCCATCTTGGCATGGCAAAAACTTGAACATTGCAGTTTTTTGGGACACATATATTGCAGATGGTGAAGAAGAATGTAAAGATAGTTGCATGTCATACTATGACCAGAAGGATTCTTTCAAAGAGGACATTAAAGAGGATGGGTGGTATCCCTAAAAATCTGAGTTTTTCACTTTGCAGCAAGGTGGTACAAAAGAGAGATGTTGCTGCTTCACCCCTAACACTGCTGACTGTACTGACAGTTCAGCTTGTTGGACAGTGAGGTTACCATACCATGTAGCATTATTGAAACTTCAAATTTCTGCAAAGTGACTCTAAGGTGTGAGGCTGACATTTAATCGTTTTAGTTTCATGTGAAGAAACAATCATTGCTGTGCTTTTTCTGTATACAGAATGTTGATTGGTTTGTTCAAATTCAACTTCCAGTTCCAGAACTTAATTAGATTAACAACCTCAACTGCTTGTTGATTGTCACACATTTTTCTTGGTGTGTATCCCTCTGCTTTACCCATCTAAGACTTGCGCTGTGCTGATGGAAAATCTAGCATGAACCGCATGGTCTCAGTGGGTGTGTCCTTGGTGGTTCCCATTCTTATTGCCTCATTCTGCGCTCTGTCCAGCTTGAGCAGATTTGTCTGTGACATTGTTGTGAGGTCTAGTCCATAGTCAAAGACACTAAACAAAACGCTGTAAGGAAGAGGTGGTGTTGTTCAAAACCCTTTGCAGCTTTAGCCTCCAGGAATGACAGGCCTTACCTGCACTTCAGTGCGGATATACCCCTCACCCCTGTAACAAAGTTGGGGGATGGGTGAATATTAGAATCACTGTGTCCATCTGGTCATGTGTGTGGGCCTTGTCCAGACTATATTTTCTCAACTATTCAACCTTTTGTAACCAAACTTGGTATGATTTTTCATCATGAGCAACAACAACAACAACAAAAAGAGTGAAAGGGTGCTCTTATAATCAAAATGTGACTGCCTACTCTATATTTTTTAGTTAACGATTCTTTTGCACCCAAACCCAGTTTGGTGGCAGCTAGATCATCATAAGCTTGTCTTGTAAAAATATTAGATTGCATGCTGCATTCAAGGTCACAGCAAAGGTTCAGAATATCATTTAATGTTTCCCATGACAGTGTCTTCCAAACTGCAGAACCTTTTTGTAATTAAATGTGGTATGGTGATCCATCATCATAAGTAAGAGTGTCACATGAAAATATGGGTTACTATCTTTAAGGTCAATGTCACAGTGAGGTTCATATAATTAAAACGTGACTTTCTGTTATATCTTCTGACTTCCAGATCCTTTTGCAACCACACTTAGTTGAAGGTGTATGGTCTATTATCAACAGCTAGAGTGTCCTGTGAAGAGACTGGGTTACTGTTTTCAAGGTTAAGGTCACAGCAAAGGTTCAGAATTTCAATAGATATTTGTCCAGATGATATATTTTAAAGAATTTAACATTTTGTAACCAAACTTGGTGTAGTGATGCATTATTACTAGCCACAATGTCATGCAAAAAGGTTTAGACAAAAAGTCATTGAATGTTTGCCAGTCCTATATTTTCTGTAGCCCTGATCTCTTTGTAACCAGACTGGGTGATGTACTATTACCCATAACCAGACCAAGTGCAAACAAAGTTGACATATATACTGACAATTAACAATGTGAGTTACAGCATCTACACACACAGCAGTGGATATTTTGCCACACAAGGCAGTGAATCTTGTTTCAGCATGTTGTGTGTTGGCCAGCATTCTGTTGATCCCAAGGCATCTCAGATGATTTATTCATTCAACTACAGCTCCATCGGATGTGGCTGCTGGCATCGCTTTTATCTGCTGCTCTGTTATCAAGAGTGCAGCACACTGTTTGCGCCTTGTTGGGATTGATGAGAGATCCAGTGTCATGGCACCACTGGGATACTTTATCCAGTTGTTACACTGATTTGACTTCCTCCAGGGTGTCTCATTTTGTTTTGTAAAATAAGCCTGTCATCTGCCAGTGTAAGGACTTTGCTGAGCCAGTTTGGGTTCAGATCTGCCAGGCCCTTGAACCAGTGAGAGCAATGGTCCTTGTGGTATGCCCATTGTGTGAGCTAATGAGGATGAGGAACAGAGCTTGTTGTGGCAATTGGGCCAAAAGGTTCACTTGCTGCATGATTTAATTGTCGCTTCTTTTGCCAGCACTACTATAATCTCTCTTTCCTCAACGTTCAGTGTGTGTGTGTGTGTTGTGTTAAAGTAAAATAGTGTATCGCTTTGAGTAGACTACAATTTCTGTTAGCTATGTTGAATATGATTATACAGAGACTGAATGATTGTGTGGTTTGATCGTGTGTTGTGTATGTCCTGTAGCTATGTTTAATGGAATGGTTGGTATGGTCTGATGAGGTTGAAGGTTAACATGGACTGAGTTTGGGTGTGATGACTGCTTTCATCAGAATGTTTAATATAACAGCACATAATGAAGTTTATAGCATAATATGCGCCTAACAAGTTTTCTGTGTAATTATTGTTTTCCCAGCTACTCTCAGGCCATGTAGACCACCTGCTTTGATCTTTCCACCAACAATAAAACTATGCCGATATGTTTTCTTTAGTTATAGGAGAAAACACTGTGTCGGCCTTGCTGCTTGCAAGGTTATAAAAAAATTGAAAGTACTATTGAGCGGTTCAGGCGGGGTTGTTAACTCCCTTGACTTTTGCCTGGCATCGCTTAAGTCCCTTGGCTGCTTTTACTTCCAGTGCATACTTTCTTCACAATGGAAGGTGGTGACGGTGAATTTGAGAGTTTTATACTGCCAACTTTAAAGGCATTTTGGGAGGCCCGTAGTCAGAATGTGTCTGGCAACAAGCAATAACTTGTTGCTCATGCTATAGGATGACCCAAAACGTGTTTTTTCCTTGAAATCGCAATCTTCTGGTCAGCCAAAAAACGACACAAAGACACTTTTTTTCCACCCTCCATCCCCTTTCCTCAGTAATTTTTGCAGCTGCAATGGTGGTGGCATTTTTACTGCTTCGCAATTCTAGGTTCAACTTCCATTGTTATACACAGCGTGAAGCAACGCCTACTCAGAAATCAGCTGGGAAGTGACGCTGCAACCTCTCGCGACTTCTTGCATGAAAGATTACAAAGGGCATTCACTTGTGCAAACCAGCTTCATTGAACCGCCCAATAGCTACATGATTTGTCACCCTCTCATTGGTGACAAAACATCCTGTGGTGACAAAATGGGCCACAACAGGGGGGTAATGGAATCATTTGTTCATCTGTCTCTATGTCCATATGTCCAGGCAATATTTTCTTAACTGCTGAACCTTTTTTATTGACCAAAAAAAAAAAAAAAAAATCTAAAACAAACTGCCAGCATTCTGAGATAAGATCAAAGTGTGTGACTATAAAAAGTTTGATTTCAAAAATAAGATCAAGATGCATGAAAGGTTAAAAAGAACACTGATGTAATCAGACAGTGCAAACCATGCTCAATTTTCAAGATACACCACTTTTTCAGGCAACGGACTGACAGATAACACTCAAATAATGAGAGGGGAATGACATTTTATCTACTTATCTTTCCATTAGTAATGACATTGTTTTTTAAATAATAGAAGTTTTTGTTGTTGTTGTTTAACTTCACTACCAGCAGAAAGATAAGTGGATCAAATTTCAATCCTCTCAATGTTTGTTTGTCTGTTATGTTGGTTGATTGCTTCAAAAAGGGGTTTAACCTGAAAAATAAGTGTATGTTTTGTGTAGTCTGACTGAAATAAGTGTTCTTTTTAACCTTTTGTATGTTTTGATCTTGTTTTTGTAACCAGGCCTTACATGGTGGTGTATTACAATGTCCCAGTGTGTCCTTGAAAAAGATTAGCTTGCTATCTTCGAGGTCAAGCTCACAGTGAAGGGTCATATAATATAAATATGACTGTTCCTTCCATGTCTACTGAACTGTTGGTCTGCTTTGAGCTTAGTTTAATGGTACATCAACAAAAGTCCTGTTAAAAGATTGGATTACTGTGTTAAGGTCAAGGTCACAGTAAAAGCTCAAAATTTAAGTGATTGTTTGTCAATCCTAAATTTTGTGTATAGTTGTCTCCTTGCAACCAAATGATGTATATATGTTGGTTTACTAACTAGACCAAGTGCAAAGAAAGTGAAGGCATACTGACAGTAACACTGAGACTTACAGTTTCACTGGGCTGTCAGCAGGGTAATTTGTCTTGCAGGGTAACCTGCAGACCTTGTTTCTTTTGAGTGTAAGTCCTGTGAACATTTGTTCCTGTTATAAATGAGATGTTTGCATTGTTGCATTGCTCAGTCTCAGGTGAACAGTAGCCCTGTGGACATGGAGGCCCTGCAGCAGGAGCTGGAGATGAAGTATCGCAGAGATCTCAACAGCAAACTACAAGAAGTCAACTCTTACCTGGAGTCTCAGGCCCGTGCTCGTGACCATCTTGATACCTCACGTTCTGAAAATGAAACCAGGCTAGCAGCTGAGAAACAACGACTTGAGGTACCATACTCGTGTTCTTAATACAGTTTGTACTGTTTGCTTTTTATACCAGTGACAGATGTCATGAAAAACAAAATGTGGCAAAGATAAATGGACCCAAGATTGGCTGTCATTGCAAGGTCCTCATGCTACAACTGTTAAAGGTTGCCCAGTCTGGCTGAAGGAGTGGGAAATTCAAATAATAATAATTATGGAAATTTGTAGTAAAGTGCCTACCCTGTGGCTCAAAGTGCTGAACAAGCATAGTGTAACACACATAATGTACATCGAGATGGAAATGTTATCAGCAATAAAAATGTATATAAGAAAAAAAGAAAAAGCTAACACGTAATGTAAACAAGGGTTCAAGCGCACACACACACACACACACACACACACACACACACAACACACTGTACAGACTGATAGGGGTGATGGACAGTGTTGCTTAGCTGAAATATTTTGAGAAGACAAATGTCTTGAGTTTGCTTTTGAAGGAAGGGAGAGTAGCAGACTGCCTGATGTCTTGGGGGAGATTGTTCCAGATGTGGGTGCCATAGTGTGAAAAAGTGCGAAAGCCATGGGTTTTGCGGTTGAAGCATTGGAGTTTGAGCATGTGTACACTTTTAAAAAAATGCACCTCCTCTTCTGAGGCAAACAGCTGGCAGAAACAATGTTGCCACAAACAGCAACTGCTGATATCATGTATGAGGTCAGTTTCTACCAAAACCAGTGTGGCATATAGCACCCAGGCTTCTTTATAAAGCAGTGTTCTCAAACGTAAATGAAAATAACTCTGTAATCAGTTATATTAACAATCTGATAAAGCAAAATCAATCAAATTGACAAGTGTGTTATTAATCATCGTTGTTTAAGGGATGGAAGTAGAAATATCTTTTCCTTTGTCACAGAATCAAGAGTTGTATTTCACACTCTGTAGAGTTAGCTTCAAGAACTTGACACACTGTGGTACTTGTAGAGTTAGCTTCAAGAACCTGACACACTGTGGTACTTGTAGAGTTAGCTTCAAGAACTTGACACACTGTGGTACTTGCTCCACTTGCTGGCAAGTTTACATCCAGCACTTTCTTGCAGCATTTTTCACTGCAGTCAACAAAATTGTTTCCACACGTTTTCTGTAGGTCAGCATTCTTTGAAGTGGATCCCAAGGTATCTCAGATACTTGTTCATTCAACTACAGCTCCATCAACTGTGGCTGCTGGCATCGCTTTGCCTGCTGTTCTGATATCAAGAGTGCAGCACAATGTTTGTGACTTCCTTGGATTAATGAGAGATCCGGTGTCTTGGCACCACTGCAATATGTTATCCAATTGTTGCACTGCTTTGGCTGCATTTTCTTGTTGTTGTTGTTGTGTGGAGGGGGGGGGGGGGGGGATGCACAGTTTGTCAGTGTAAAAAAAAAAAGGCTGAGTTTGCTGTATGTGTTAAGAATGATCAAGGAGGTTAATAACTTGCAGTTTCCCATTAGCAATGCCACACACACACACAAACACACACACACACACACACACACACACACACACACACACACACACACACACACACACACACCATGTGGCACATATGCATACACAAACAGTTGTGCAATGGGAATTATAGGCCTGTAACTAATAATTCATCCAAGACAAGCACACACACACACACACAAAAAACTTTGTGAAACAGCATGGGTCACCACTAGACCAAAGTCTTTATAGTTCAGTGGCAGGCCTTTCATATCTCTTCATTTTATTTGAAACTAATTCAAAATCTTTTACGTGAATTGTGACCAATCAGTTGAGATGACTCAGCTCCAACCAAAAATAGCATGGCACTCTGAGTGATGCAAAACTGTTGGATGTTGGATATGATGCAAAACTGCAGTGTGTTGAAGGAAACATTACAGGGCCTCACCATAACTGCATAATAAATGAAACAAGGATTTTTTATTATTTTTTATTATTATTTTTTGGGGGGGTAATAGCCATAAGTATTGGATAGATTTGTTTTGACTGAAAGTAGTCTTGGCTGCAATTGTCTGCATTGATACAAGTTGCAGCAAGATGTGGAAGGTGAGATGTAAACAAAATGAGTTCGAATTAGGCCATACTCATAATCTGAGTTTTTTGTCTTCTTATTGACATTTCAGCTGGTCAGTCACGAGGGGTTCTACTTTGTTTAAAAGAAGAAGTAGCCAGTGTGTTAACTGCATTGTGCCTTGTCACCAGGAGGAGAACAGTAACCTGAGACTGCAGTACGAGCAAGCAGTGGCACAGAGGGAGAGTCGAGAGGTTGAAGCCCGACGCTTTAAGCAGCTGTATGAAAGTGAGATGCAGTGGCGCATGAGGCTGAGTGACCAGCTACAGTTCTCCAGTGACAAAGCCCTGCACCTCAAGCCTCACCTTGTGTACGTAATTGTCAACAGTTGCAATAGAACAGTTATTGAGTAAATATAACCTGGGTGCCACTTTTAATAACATGTCATATTTGACCATCATGTTCAAAATATGACTGCAAATACTGTCATATGACACATGTGTGGCCAGTAGACCTGTCATGGAGGGTCAATATGCCACTGGGAAGCATTCTTTGTGTAGAAATTGTGACCTTGACGGAATTTACCCAGTAAACATGCCAGATCCAATTTGCATCCAATCCAGATTGGCTCAGAAGCATTGGCCAGAAGTGGGCCAGATGATTCTTGCACACTGGCTTGCTTCCAGACCGAATCTGGCTAAAACCTGACACAGTCAGCCAGAACCAAATTGGATCTGGGCTGTCTGTAAAAGAATGCAGCCAAGTCTGAAAATGGGAAACTGGTAGTGAGCTGGTTGCATTCTGCCAGAAACCGGGCCCAATGATTCTTGCACAATGGTTTGTTTCTGTACCAGATGTGTTTTACCCAAACCTGACCAGGCCATCCAGGTCAGTTTTGCACTATATGGTCTGGGCCTTCTTTGCAAAAACGGAACCAAATCAGATACAGGAAGTCAGATCCAGCATATATGATCCAACCCGATTCTGGCTGCATGCTGGCCATAATGACCATAACTGACCGTAACCAAATCAGATCCAGCATGTTTACTGGGTATGTACCTTGTACTTACTGTCATGCCAGGTGATGAAGCTTTCTGGCAACCAGGATGACTTACCATGAACAGCTGCCTTCATGCAGTTTCTATTTGAGTGATCATAAAGAAAAAAAATTAAGGGGGGGAGGATATTTTACAGTGCAAGCAATATCATACATTTTGTTTTTTTAATGTGTTGATTAGCAACAGGAAGTGGACTCCACACATCAAAATGAGCATTCATCCTAGTGTATGGCTAGCTTAGCTGTAGGGTTAGCACATCAACTTGACCAAGGCAAACTTAATCTTCCAATGCATAGCATATAATATTATGTAGGCGCTGGCCAATGCAGACAGCAATTTGACCAAGGCAAACTTGACCCATTGGGAGCTTTCCACATCAAGTGACACGTCACTCCTGCGCACTGTTGCTGACAGGAAGCACCAGTCACAATTCCCAGGGGTAATTTTTTCTGCACTTTGAATGAGCTTATCTATCGGCACTGGCCAGTGCAGACACTGACTTGACCAAAACAAACTCAGTCTTCTAGTGTTTAGCTTAGCTGCAGGTAGTGGACTGCAAACATTGACCTGGCCAAGACAAGATTAGTCTTCTAGCCTAGAGCTGAAAAAGGTGGGTAAGGAAAAAACTAACAATTGGAATTAGATATTTGTTAAAAATAGATAAATCTGCATTTTCTTTTCTGTTGCAGGTCTGATAACAAGAACAGGTTTCACAGCAGTCTGAGTAAGTTAGTGTTATCAGAGGCCAGTCACATCAATGGCGACTACAATGAAGCCCTTAGCAACAAGATTCAGGCAGAGCTGGATCGTAGTATTGCAAAACATCTGGAGGCAGGTAAGCTATTACAGAAGAGTGATGCCAGTATTGATACATATACTTTTGTTTTTCATGTTTTAGTCTAAAAAAAAAAATAAAAAAAATTGTTGTCTGTTTTGTTTGTGTGTCTGCTTCTAATTATAATGTAAATCAAATCAATAGGATGGTCAAAGTGATATACAATTATTGTCCTTTAGTTAGTAGACATTTTGTAGGTGCTCAGTGAATGGTCAGCACATTGTAAGGATACATAATTATTGCTAATATTAAACATGCTATGATGACACATCATCATGAACCAGTGTTAGGTCAAAAGTTTGGGTGGTGTCTTCGAGATCAAGATCACCATGAGGGTTCAGTGTTTACAAAATGATTGTTTGTCTCATGGTTTCTAAACCTCTGAACCCTTTGCAACTACATGTCATGGTATGTTAGTACATCATCATGAGCCAGTGTTATACAAAATGTTTTGAATGCTTTTCATGGTCAAGGATGCAGAGAGTTTAAATCCTCTGTGATTGTCCATCCTGTGTCATCTGAATCTTTTTGACTCTTTTAGCCAGTTTTGGTATGTTGGTATGTGATCATTAGGCAGAGTGGGCTTGGTATGCTGGTGTATCATTAGCACCCAAATTGACTTGTTAAGAATCTTGGTTGCTATCAGCAAGGTGAAGATCACACACTTCTGTTTCAAAATGAATGTCCATTGCTGTTTCGGAACCACTTAACCTTACATGACACAACGTAGCATGCTAATACATCATTAACAGATAAGTGTGATTTGCAAAGTTTAGGCTCCTACCTTTAGGGTCACAGTATGAGACAGTGTATTGTTTAGTATGCAGCTCTGAACTGCTGAACATTACGCATCTAGGTTTGACATGCTGGTTCAAGGTTATGAATATAATGTCAAGAATCTTTGCAAGCATTTAAAGGTGAATGGTGGATCAAGGGTTTTAATTTCCGAAAGATTTTTTTTTGTCATACTTATTTTGTGAACAACTAAACTTTTTGCATTTGAAGTTGATATGTTGTTGCATAATTACCAGACAAAGTGTGATATGAAATGTGGTTTTGTGTTGTGTGTGTGTGTGTGTGTATGGACGTGTGTGTGTGTGTGTGTGTGTGTGTGTGTGTACACAATTGTGTGCATGTGTAGAGGTATCTATATAGTTATTGTTTGCTGAGTGATCTTTTTAGTGCAGACTACTATACTTAAGATTCTGTTTGTTGACATGTATGGTACTGTGGGGGGGGTTGTTTTGCTTTTTGTTTCTTGTTTTTTTGTCACAGGTTCTTTGTACAGTGCAGCGAGTTTAACTTGGGTTAGAAAATAGTACTTTATAAAATAATTATCTATTATTATATGATTATGACATGTGTGTGTGTGTGTGTGTGTGTGTATTTGTTTACCAGCCCCACACAGAGATATTGTGCCAGTGGTTCGGGGAACTGAAGATGCGTTGCTCAACCACTCCTTAGCCCGGTCCAGCAAAGACTACATTGATATCCTGAAGAGAAAATATCATGTTCCTTAACTGTATGTTCTGTTCATGTACATGTTTGTAATCATGACATATTTAGCATGTAATCTACATTACAAAATTGTAGAAATCCAAATTCTCTAGTGAGCAGATCTGTTTAGCAAGATCACATATCATCTATTCAGAAACACGATGATGAAACATTGGATGGCCATCACACCAAACCCATGACTGTGTGATGTCCATACATGACAGCCATGGTTTTTGCAAGCAATTTGAGTGATCAGTCTTTTTAAAATGGCTTTGACTGTAAAATATTTAAGTTGCCCTTTAACCCTTTCTACCCTGCACCTGACTCAGAGTCAGGCACCACTGAATAGTTTTGTCCACCTGCGCCAGACTCAGCTGGGCACAGAAACTGGCTTTATCAAACTGGTTTTAAACGTCATAAGACTATGCATACTAATGAAAGAAGGGCAGTAACAACAACCCACTTCCTTCAGCTATTCCCACATTTTTGAGCAGCAAGGCTGAAAATGCCCAGGCAGCAGAGGCTGAGGTGAAAGCAGTAAAGCATTCAGGGCTGACAGTTGCAGCTGTTCAGATTTTGTGCATTGTGTCCCAGTCTCTTTGCTGCTGTCTATCATCTCTACCAAACTGCTGTCTTTTAAATCTCAGTTCAGGACACACCCTTTCTCAAGTATCAGGCTTGAGTTTGAACAAAATGACATGTTTTTCACTTTGTTTGTACGTTCATTTTAAATTTTCAGAATTATCATTAATTTGACTGTGTAACCTTTGAAATGTTTTTATTTGTCCAGTATACTAAATTTGTCATTTATATAGGCAACTGTTTTTAATTGAAAGGAGACACCAAGTCAGATTGACATATGACTTGGATCAGTATATCTTGTCAAAACAAAAAAGTAAATCAAAACTCCCCTTCTCTTCATTGGTGCCTTTGGTGCCTTTTAAAACGGCCTTCAGTTAGCCCCTAGGAGAGCACCATGTTTTTGCACTCCTTGGCATTAGAATACAAAGGCTGCAGCAGGTGGAAAAGTGCCAGACTTCACACATTTGCTGGCATTGTCTAATTTGCATTAATTGTGCATGTATAGATATCTGTCTGTACACCAAACTTGCTGCTATTTAATGATCACTGAAAAGCTCTGTGGATCTTGGATTAATTCCCTACAATTTTTAGCCAGAATATTTTGCACCATTGGAGAGAGCATTCCCACTCATACCTCTTTTGGTGACAAGGTTTCAAGGTTTTATTTACTCTTGTGGTGACCTTGACCACATTTCAAGTTGTGTTTTTTTGGCAATATCAGACCTTTGCAAAGGTATAAAGTAATATTTTTCAGTGGCTTTTTCTGTGGCATCCATCCATCCGTCACGGGTGGCCATGGATCTGCGCTTTGAAAAGTCACAATCAGTTTGCACTGGAGTAGCGCCTGTTGTGGCTGTGCAGGCCAGTGCAGGAGTGACAGTCCCTGCCGCAGTGGCTGCACTTAGATGTGGTGCCTGCAGGTGGAGCTTGTTGGCTGTTTTTGCATCTCACTCTTAGTTCATCTGACACAAGCTGTAGCTGCTCTTCCCTTCTGTGCAGGTTGCAGTATAGTTCCTGTCTCTAGCGGGAACAATCCTGGGCAAGGTCTTCCCATCCATCAGAATCCATGTCAAGGGCCTTCATGTCTCTTTTAGACATCTTTGAATCAGAGTTGGGGGCGGCCCTGAGCTCCTGTGGAGGTAGATTCCATCAGTTGGTGTTCTGAAGGCATGTTTTAGCATGACTATGAAATAGATGTCAAAGAGGGTGGGGGAAAGCACGCACCCCTGCTTGACTCCACTCTTCACATCGAATGGAGTTGATGATGACCCATCAAACTGAACGATTCCCTTCATACCCATGTGGAATGACTTGATCATGCTCAGAAGCTTTTGTGGACATCTAATCCTAGATCACTGGGTCAAAGGCCTTTGTCAGAGAATGACTGCTTCTGTTCTCTGCATTTCTACTGGAGCTGTCACAGGGAGAGTATGTCAGTCATGGAGCATTCCAACCTGAAGCCACATTGTGATTCTGGATATACCCTGTTAGCCAGCTTCTGAAGTCTATTCAGGACCAAGCAGGTGAATACTTTCCTGACAATGCTCAGCAAGATTACCCTGTAGTTATTGCATTCACTGCGATGTTTGTTCTTATAGAGGGTGATGGTGTTACAGCCTCTCATGCCCTGGGGAACGTCCCCCTGCTCCAGTGTGTGTGGAGTGTAGATGCTGATGAGGCTGACAGGCCTGTCTGTTGTGTGAAGACGTAGGGTGAGGATCCTCTCTGTCCCTTCTTCACAGCAAATCCAATGCCATATTCTCTGGTCTTGTCTGCAGCTATTCCATGCCAGAAGAAGGTGAAATCCTGTTCTTGAAGAGCCAAGGTGGGTCTCCTGTAGTGCTGTGATAACCACTTGCAGTTTCAGCAGTTCGTTGTTGATCACTGCCGTCTTTCGTGCGTCACTTATGTCCTGCACTTAAGAATCCAGCATGCAACAGTCTCTTCATCTCAGCAGAAATGATAATGCACATACACACATTGAATCTCACTTCTGTTATCACAGAGTAATTGTTCCTACAACCACTATGCATCCATTCATAAAGACTTCTGAGTGCACTAACTCTGAGTGCAGCAACTCCCAGGGTTGCATCCAACTCCTAACCTGTTCATGCAGCCCCAGGGATGGGAAATTACATACATCTATAGATATGATTCAGGAATGAAGTGACTTTTAGAAGTTTGCCATCCTATTTGCTTCTGCATATTAAATCCAGCAAAGTTCTGTGCTTTTTGTGTGCACGTTTTTCATTAGAGTAAAAAACACCCCCAATGAGACCAGATGAAGAAAAGAAGCACATTGTAAAAATTAAAAAAAGTTGTTCCATTGGGATTGGTCAAGGGAAGCAGTAAGTTCTTGCTTTGCATTATCATCACAAGTGGTCATTTCATCTGCTCTCATTACTGTAACAAAAAATGTGAACTGCTGTTAAGATCGGTATTAGGCCATTTACTGAATTTCTGGTTTTATTTTTTTTATTTTGCCCATGTATTTTTGGAACTGGGATCTGTTAACTTTTTAGATAGTGTTTGTTTTGATGCTGTCTTGAGAAACTCTTCAAATACTTCTTGATGTATAGCTGTGATGCTTTTTTGTCAGCTGTGTATGAGTCAAATGTAAATATGGACACTTGGTTATTGTACTTGGCTGGTTGGATTTAGTTATGTTTGTTATTGACTTTATTTTCAAACACCTACTTGTGTGAACAGTTTAATAAACTGTAAAACTAAAAGTGGTGTTTCTCTAGTTTTATGACCCTGATATAACCGAAATAGTTGACTGAGTGTTAAAAAAAGGCCAGTTATCTATCTTATCTATATCTTCGAATACAAAGTGTTGTGTGTCTTAAATTGTACGTAGATTTTACATGCTGTTTGAATCTTGATGACTGGTGTTTATCTCACATAAGTCCTTCACAGTTGAATGGGCATTCAGTTTAAGCAATCAGTGAAATCTGCTTGAGTGCGTGACATTCTCAGTGGCAAATTCTGTGGCTTTGTGAAGACATCAGCTATCTCATGTGGGGGAAAACTAACCCTTCTCCACTCTCAAGCTGAAATATTATAAAATGTAATCAGTGCATCATTTTCACTAGGCATCTGTATTAATTTCAGTCCTGTTTGCATGATACCATATTATATAAATGTGTACATCCAAACTGATATTCAAAATCAAAGCCTTCAGTGAAAGTGTTTGTACTTTTTGGTTGTTATTTAGGATACCTCGGTTTTAACTTTTAATGCGAGGAGAAGCCATTGTGTGTTTAATCATCTTGGTAGCTGTTGGTGACCAAGAAGCCTACACACTCCCTCCCACCCACCCCAACCCCACCTGGACCCTGGCTTTACTGTATATTGAGGACATCCCTCTTTCACCCATGATGCAAGTTATATGGTTAGACAATGCAAGATAGAGATGTTCTTCTAAAGTTGTCCCTCTGGGTTCCTGACACCATTAATAAAAAGGAAGGAACCAGTATCATCAGCAGCCTATTGGGGACACAAGATATTACTAATAACAATATTATCAAATTAATAAACTAAAATATGTGCTTATAAGCAATTAAGAAACTGGAAAAGGAGATAATAACTCACACAAACCCATGCAGTTTTGACAACAAGTGGATCTGATGTTAATTATGATTCCTTGCCTGATTTGTGTAATGCTTATTTTGCTTGTGTATTATAACATTTATGAATTGCCTCAACTCATACAATGTGTATGCTTGTCTACTTTAAACATGCATATGAATAAAACAAATATACAACACAACCCAAATTGTGTGTGCATGTGTAATTTTGCAAAGCTCATAATGTTGTCTTGGGCTGTTGTCTTGTTGGTTTTTCTGTGTTTTATGGGGGGGGGGGGGGGGGGGATATACTAACAGGAGTGCTGGCTTCACAGGCATTGTTCATTGCTCCCACACTGCTCATACCTGCATTGCTATGCCCAGCCTCAGCCAAGGTTCATTCCACATTGTGACCTGCCCATCCTTGGTAGGCTACCTGCCAAAGGAGACACCACACTGCTGCTGAGTTACTTGTATAGTGTTCATGACAGAGAACATTTTGTTTCACCAACGACCTCCTCCCCCACCCACACTACTGACTACATTGTTACTTGAGGAACAAGACTTGAGTGAGTGTCCCCATCAGAGAGCAAACTGCCACTATCAATCAGTCTGGATCCAAGTCTTACCTATGGAACCTGGCATCCAATGCTTTGATCAAATGTGACAAAAAAGCACTGACGTCACCAAGAGGGAAAATGTTATAGACTAATATCATGTAATGATGGGTGATGATGAGGATAATAATAATAATTAAAGTATTTGTAACGCGCAAAATCTTGTCCATAGAGACTATTCTAAATACGCACACACACACACACAGGCACCCGCACACACAAGCATTTTGATATACAAAGCTAAATTTGCACACCTTTAAAAAATAAAATAAATAATACGGGCAGCAAACGGTTGAGATAAGCAGCATGAAACAGAAAACATGGCATCTAGGTCTACAGTTCTGGGAAAAGAAGTGTCTCTGGTTGCATTTGAATGAGTCCATGTAGATGGACCCGAAAACAGAAAAAAACAGGATGACAATTGATGACACTGTGGAGGTTGATTTCTGTTTGAAACTGCTTGATGGTGCTATGAACCAAGGTATGTGAAATATATATATACACTGGTGCAAGTGCCAAATGAGATTTTATAACAGCACGCCCGATATGAGATCACAATTATACTGGCCTATGTGAGAAGAAAAAAAGTCTATCTCATACCGGGTCACACTTATTACAACAGTTGACCCCATGTGTGACAGATCATTCGGTTCCAGTCTGCCACCTTATATTGGCACACAGTGATTCCTTTTCCATGGTAGCATAATATATGGGCATAGGCCAACTTAGTGTAGCCACAGAACAGTCACGCCAAGGGACTCCTTGCTCACCCTGTCCCCACACACCGATCATCGGGGATGTTCACAGGAAAAAAGGTTGTAAAATGGGGGGTTTTGTTTTCTCTCTCTCTCTCTCTCTCTCTCTCTCTCTCTCTCTCTCTCTCTCTCTCTCTCTCTCTCTCTCTCATTTATTGTTGCTGGGCCAGCTTAGGAAGTATGTTGATACTGATCGTCGCAAGCTGTTCTTTAAAGCCACGCAGAAGGTTGTTGTTTTTTTATGTAAATTTTAGCATTTTAAAGAAAAGACAAATTTTAAAAATTATTTCAAAGATGTGTAGACTGAGTGACCACTAATTACTCTTTATTTTTAAAAATTCTTATAGTTTGTCCCTGATAGGCTATATCTGAATGCACCACAACAGGAAGATGGCCTCAGTCAGAGTTCAGGAGCTGTGTGAAAGTTGAGGTGGCCGTCCTGAGCTCCCCGTCCCAAATAGTCCTTGTGGTCTCTGTGGACGTAAAGCAAAATTGAACAAAACAGTCCCTGTCAACATTGAACTCGAACTACGATAGCCTCAGAGCTCAGGAGCTGTGTGAAAGTCGAGGTTGCCGTCCTGCTGTTTTTCTGTGGACGTAAAACAAAATTGAGCAAGTCGGCCTAGTAAACATGGTGCTTAACGTCCACAGAAACCATAAGGCTTATTAGGAACAGGGAGAAGGTGGGGGGTATGGAGGTGGGGGGAGAGGGAGATCAGATACATATCGCTACACCGTCACCACCAGAATGACTTTTGAAGAGAAAGGAGAGCTGAAGCAGATTCGAACCGAGGTCCCTCTGCTTACCAGCCTAACACCTTACCACTAGGCCAAACCGGCTCATGAAAAAGACAGCCTTTGCCTCAGCAGTCTGATATAGGCACTGCGTCGGTATAATCATCAGTGATCACATAATTGTTGGGCGCGCCAGCACAAGATTAGTATATCAGCACTTGCGCCAGTATATATTGGGTCATTTAGTCACATATCGGTTGCCCTTCCCTAATAAGCTTCATGGTTTCTGTGGATGTTAAGCATATCGGTTCAGAGCTCAGAAACTGTTTGAAAGGCGAGGTGGATGTCCTGGGCTCCCCATCCCTAACTGATAGTCCATACGGTCTCTGTAAGAGTTAACAAACATATCGGTTCAAAACTATACTGTTAAAGGGACTAGCCCAAGCAGATTTGGCAACACACACACACACACAACACAATTTTTTGCATCAATTATTATTGTTTTATGTACAATTTTTCTGTAGCATTAATTTCTCCTTTGGTCCTATTGAAATATGCCAATTTAAGACTAACATGGTGGTCGAAAATTAGATTGGGGATCTCCCCACGGGTGCAGCTATTTACGGAATGTATATTACGTCATTACATTTTGTTGTTTTACACACGTTTTTGTAGACATAGCCTGCAAACAATTGGCAATGGCCTCGTCAGTCTCTGGCACGTAATCTGATCAGGCCTAATAATTCGTCGGGCGACTTCAGTGATGGTTGTGTGAATAATTTTATGTCTTTCTTTTAATAAATTTTCTATTGTACTCTGTCTACCTTACTATAGTGGATGAGACAAGCTGCCGTTTACTAATCATGCTCGGTGATGGACAGTGCAAGGCGTTGGTGACAAATTTTCTCTGAGCGTAGTGATCTGATGCTACTACAGGAAATATATCAGACATCATTTTCTAATAATAAAAATAATAATAAAAACTACCAGCCGGTGGCACACCAGAAAACACATGTTACGCTAACAGGTAGTAGTAGAATAGTTAAACATATGGTTCCAGAAGACTACTTCTATCAATCAAAAAAGAAGTATCAGGAACCCTTCTGTCCTGTAACAGTTTTGCCAGTTTCCTATCGCAGACGTCTAACCTTGTGCACAGTTCTCTCCCTTCCTCCACCTGGTCACCCAGGTCTGCCAGCCGCGACTTGTATCTACATTCGTTGTTGGTCACTTGCCAATCAAGCTAAGCATGTTTGTTTTTGTTTTAATTTTGGTCCTCCAAAGATAAATGGTAGTAACTCCAAATCTATCTCTGCTTTGATTGCATAATCTTGAAACAACGAAAACTGAAGAACCATGAAAATATAAGATCCAAACACAAAAAGGTTCAAAGAACGCTTATTTATTTTGACACGGACACACAGTATGCACATTTTTCGGGGAAATCCCCTTTGTCAAGCCACAAAACAACACTTAAACAACAGGTAAACGGTTAAAATTGACGAAAAATGAGAGAGTAAAACTTATCTTGTTTTGGTTGAATTTTTGTCGCTTGTTCAGTCAAGAACAAGCTTGCTGAACAAGCAACAAAAATTCAACCAAAACAAGTTTTTCTTTCTCATTTTTCATCGTTTTTAACCGTTCAATGGGCTATTTGCTCCATATGCACACGAAAGAATGCATTTATTATCTGTTAATAAAATTTTAAAAACTGTGATAGGGAGTCCTTCTAAAATTGTTATAAAATCAACGGCACATTCAGTCACAAGATGTTTAATGTGGATTATATTCGTTTAACCTCCTCTAAGCACAGAGAAGTTTAGTTTTCGGAGGAGAGTTCCTTTTTGGGTAGGGCCTACACAGTAGGCACACTCCGAGCATCGTTTTCCGGCACCTTCCTCCAAACTCTGCCAGATTTAGTTACGCCACTGAAGGGCACTCTATCTCCGCGCAGCAGTCCACCGACGCGGTCAGCGCCTTCCGAAAGGTTCAGGTACTGATAAGACTGTGGAAGCAACCTAGCGCCCAAGCACGCACGTAAACATGAGGCGCATCCACCCCGGGTAAAAAAAAGATTCCGTCTCGATTCAAACGATTTTGGTTTTATTTGAGCTGGCGTAAGCAACATGGTCAGTTATAAAACAAACGTCTGATATAATTTGAGTTGTTTGTAACAAACTTACTACTGTCTGAGCACCAACAAAAAACTGCTACGGCAGTGGTTGAAGGATGTCTTAAGCCAGTGCTTGGAGTTTGCTCAGTAGGCTGTCAGTGAATGAAACTCGGCTGCGTCGTCACAGCGTTCTTCTTCTTCCGTTAATGACAGTCGGCCACAAAGCTGGCCATTACTGTCATTTTAGGGTACTGCGCAGCGTTGATAGTGTCACAGGCACAAAGAAGAAGAAACGAGAGAGAGAGAAGAAGAGTTTGGGGATTTACTGGGAGGGGGGTGACACCTTCGACTTGAAAGTGCCATGGGTGGGGGACAGAACTGCATCTGGGGGGAGTTTGTTCCAGCAGCTACACTACACTACATCTCTGGTTCCAGTCCCTGTCTGTGCGGGGGCAGAAGCGTTGGTACTGGAGGCTGTGGTGGCTTCTTCTACCCCTTGCAGGCTGGAGTTTGAGGTCAGGGCACACGCTTGACCAGTGGTGATCTTGTACCATGGTGAGGCTTTCCTTCCCAGGCCCAGCAGCACTCTACTTTCACGCGGGTGGGGCGATATTATCTATGACGCGTACCGAGTTTTGTCAGCATGGCACGTTTTTGTCACCCGGCAACGAGGTAGTGGTGCCTGCGTGCGCGCGTGCGGCGTGTCTACGTGCGCGCGTGGGTGTGTTCTGACGATCTATCAGATGGGTACTGCGAATACAGAAATACTGAGTAGGCCCTACCCGGCGCTTTCAAACGCTCTCTTTTCGGAGATGATGTACATTTGGAGGATTTTATGTACCTTATGTACTCGCGAGCCTGGCGACAATAACCGTAAGAGGTAACTGTTGCTGTGTCTCTTGTTATGTGTATGACGCCTGTTGAACTTCTAGGTTAACACTGACTGACGCGGGGATAATAAAACACGACACAACACTCACACACACGCACGCACACCGAGGCCGGAAGAGGAAACGCATAGTGTTGCTGGCGAAGCTTTGGCCGGCTAGTCAATCTACGGCCAAATGAGGTATAAAATGAAAAAGTCAGCAACATAATTGTCGATCATAAGTTTTTTGAGCTGTGTTACACTTGGGAATGCCCTCAAAGTATCATGTATAAAATAGGACACGAAATTCCTAATCCTACTTGGGGACAACGAGGTCGCGGCGTGACGTAATACGACCGTTGTACCTTTTCTGATAACAGACGAGGCGTAACTTTAAAAATATGTTCAAAACCTACTACCAAATAATTAGATCAAACAAAAGCTGATGTTGTTTTCTTAGTGTGCATATTTTCAAGCAGAAATAGGCAGCCGATGTAGAGATCTGACGTCATTCATTACATAATGTTCTGACGTATGCCTAACAAAATGGAGCAAAGAAAGGAACTCATTGATTTCTACGTTTTTATGAGGATGGAGACAATCCGGTCAAACTTCATGAGAAACTGACAGAGTTTTACAGTGAGCTTGGTGTTGCAGATTGTAATGTGACGCAACCGTGACGCCAAAGAACCGTTGACACCAGAAGAAAAAGAAGAAGAAAAACTACTTCTTGGTGATAACGCCAGCACTCACAAAGCCTGATCACTGTATCCTATCTAGACGAGCAAAATGTCCATGTTTTCACCCATACACCCTACAGTCCACACTCCGAGCATCGCTTTCCGGCACCTTCCTCCAAACTCTGCCAGACTTAGTTACACCACTGAAGGGGCACTCTTTATCTCCGCGCAGGTGTCCAGCGACGCGGTCAGCGCTCTCCGAAAGGTTCGGGTACTAATATGACTGTACTGAGAAGCAACCTAGCGCCCAAGCACTCACGTAAACATGAGACGCATCTACCCCGGGTGAAAGAAAAGAGTTCCGTCTCGATTCAAACGATTTGGGATTTATTTGTGCTGGTGTAAACTTTGTTGGTGGCTATAAATGACACGCCTTGTTTTATTTGAGTGTTTGTAACAAACTTACTACTGTTTGAGCACCAACAAAAAACTGCGCGTTAGCTGTTTTCTGGACCCTATGGCGTAACTAAATACGGCAGTGGTTGAAGGAAGGATATCGTAAACCAGTGCTTGGAGTTTGCCTACAGTCCAGACTATGGCCTATGCGACTCTCTCTCTCTCGCTCTCTCTCTGATATAACCGCACCGGTTGACTGGGCGTAAAACACCAACTTACTTACTCTCTCTCTCTCTTCTCTCTCTCTCTCTCTCTCTCTCTCTCTCTCACTCACACACACACACACACACACACACACACACACACACACCGACACATCACACACACACACACACACACACACACACACACACACACACACTCTCTCTCTCCTCTCTCTCTCTCTCTCTCTTCTCTCTCTCTCTCTCTCTCTCTCTCTCTCTCTCTCTCTCTCTCTCTCTCTCTCTCTCTCTCTCTCTCTCTCTCTCGGGTGAGGAAGCAGAAACTGGTAGGGCGGAGCTTTTTAATGGATACATGGTCTGTCACCATCTGTCATTTCAGAGCTTATGGCTCTTCCCCTCACCATAGTACCAGAAGGCATGTAAGGCGTAGCTG
Organism: Alviniconcha marisindica; assembly: GCA_018857735.1. Taxonomy (NCBI): domain Eukaryota; kingdom Metazoa; phylum Mollusca; class Gastropoda; family Provannidae; genus Alviniconcha; species Alviniconcha marisindica. Next base: position 1,470,217 of record JABMCL010000715.1, read on the forward strand.
AAAAAGTTGAAATTGCATAGCAAAAAGGGAATAATACTTCCAAGGAATATGAAAGTGTCAAGTAAATCATATGATCATTCTGGCGTTCATATTTTCTATCCCAACTGTCATCAGAAATGATGCACTCCTCGTAATCGATTGTATTACAGGACAGAAAGGCAACTCTGTAATCTAGTAATAGTATTACTTTTTTTCTTTCTTTTTTTAATAAGGCTACATCGATGAGTAGCGAACACTTATTTCTGTTAAAAGGCACAGATTAACGGCCTACGCCGAACTGACGTGACGTCATTTCGCAGCCGTCAATGAAATATAAGTGAACGGCAACGGCAGGCGATCCCCGTGCATATCAAACTCTTTTGTCGCCACTGAATACCGATGTGTGTGTGTGTGTGTGTGTGTGTGTGTGTGTGTGTGTGTGTGTGTGTGTGTGTGTGTGTGTGTGTGTGTGTGTGTGTGTGTTTGATATCAAAAGCAGATACTATTAGTGAGCTTGTTAAAGGAAAAGTCCAAAGTTTTTAAGTATGCAAAATGACAATCGAAATGACTGACAAATAAGTTTGAGATTTAATGAAATAAAAAATGGAAAAAATGTTTATGTTGGTTTTTAATTGATTTTATTTTCTGTAGGCTGGTCTCGGGTTCTCCATCAGTCACGTGACTTTCTCGGAAGTGACGTCAGTCTGGGGAGTCAGTGCGGTTGCCATCTTAGATTGTTCATTGAATGTGTATGCGTGTGGTCAACAAAAAGCTCTAACCATGCCGGCCTACTGTATTGCAGCAAACTGTAACAACTCACAAGCAACCCAAAGCATAACTATGCACGAGTTCCCGCGGAATCGACCCGCTGTGAGGCGAAAATACTGAGGTCAAATTTGTACAATTCAAACGAGCTGACTTTGATGCTGCGCCTCAGTCACGCCCATTTGTGTAGCGAGCACTTCGCTGGGTGCGATTTCGTAAACTTTATGGCGGAATACCATATGTGTTTGCTTCAAAGCGGAATTTTAGGGCTGCCCACAGGGTAACCGATTTGGAGAAAAAAATCCAGTTCGAATCTCCAAGGATCTCCTCGAATCTCTGAGGATGAAGCGCTCAGCATGATAACAAAAATTGAGAGATACCCTGAAACAAGCGCTAACAAGGCAAAGACAAAAAGTCTAACACGAATGCCTACGGCAGAAAAGGCCGTGAAAGAAAGGGACTATACACAAATGCTTGGGGCAAAGAAAGAACAGACCACAAATGCCTGTGGCAAAGAAAGAAAGACCAAACCAATAACGCTGGTGGCAAACGAAAAATGGCTGCCCTAATCAGGCAGCTGGCACCAAATGAAAGAAACAAAACAGCTGAAACCACCTCCGAAAACCCCAAACGGTTGTCTACCTGCAAGCATAAGGTGGAAACACACACACACACACACACACACACACACACACACACACACAACACACACACAAATCACAACAGTCTAATAGACTACTGTTTGCAACAAAGGAGTGGACGACTACAGTCATAAGAGCACAGAGCAAAAATAACTGTGCCAACGACAACCAGATGGAAAGCCAAACTAACCATAACTAACTCTAAACTAACCACTCACTAACCCGGCTTTCATCTAGAAAAACAAAGACTGCAGACTGATAAAGCAAAATGCTAATCAGGACTACCGATGACAAAGCATCGGCCGGATGTAAACAAATGCAGACGACAAGAGAAATACAAATGGCTGCCCTAATCAGGCAAGCAAACAAGCGGGTACGAAATGGCCAATAAACCAAAAAGAAAAAAGAAAGAACGCATGGTTGAAAAAGAAGGGGAAAAGAGAGAGAAAACAACAACACTTTCTGAAAAGAAAGAGGAGGCAAGTAATGTCAGTGAGCAACGGGACAAAGGCTGGGTACACGTAATCCGTGTACACGATACAACCCACTTAGCAGTGGCGGCAGGGCAACAGACGCTCACGAACTACCCCACACAAAGAAAGAATGAGAGATCTCGTTAAACATCGAGACTACCCCCCTCATTCGTACATCGTAAATGAACGATATGACTCGAGAAACAAAAGGGAAAGCCAAGAGAAAAAACAGTGAATGGCAAGAACCGGTAACTAGCCCAACAAAATCGCTAGTCTATTGAACTAGAACGAACAAAACTTTTTCATTTTTACATATGATGAAACAAACAAGGATAAATTGGGAAAATAAAAACACCTAATAAAAGGCAGGCTCCCTGTTGTGAAAGCTAGAGTAAACAGAACGAAAAAGACTGAAACGCCACGCACCTAACAAGGTTCGAGAAAGATGAAATAACAAGGAGGAAATAAACTACTGACAATGGCGTCGGAGCTTCATCTTTGGAGATTCGAACTGGAATTTTTTCCAAGTCGGTTACCCTGTGGCTACTAGCCATTTTGCAGCGACTCCCCAGAATGACTTAGTGCGCATATGTGCACATGATTTTCAGCGTCATGGCGACGCTTTCGGTACGACAGAAAATGCCTGTTTTCGTGCATTTATAACCCTCAGATCACAGTTTCATCTACATCATTGTTCTCAGCGAACTTTAACGGAAATCGTGTCAAAAATCACCCCAAACCTTGGACTTGTCCTTTAAGACGATAAAATGAGAAACAGTTTGCAAATTGGGGTAGAAGCATGCGTTATTTTGTTTTTGTTTGTTTGTTTGTTTGTTTGTAAATTGTGTGGTATAGCATATAGATTGAAATTTTAAATGGAAGGAATGTCGAGTGTCACTTTTTAGGTAACCGTGACCTTTATAATTTAGGTCACCGTGTAAAATCAAATGGTATTCAGATATTCTCAGTATCTCTGACAGTTTCTGTTTTTAAACCCCGAGTGCAATACTAGTAACTGTACAATGGTTGCACTTTACACAAAAAAGAAGTTTAAGTGTTTTAAATGTACATTGTGATGCTAAAAATAGACACACATGTGACGTTATGCATCAAAATTGGATACTGTCTTGTTTTCTGATTTGGTTGACTGAAGTTAATGCTTTTTGTCTCCCATCAGAAGCATTTGAAAGCAAGAGTATTTTAAATCATAATAAAGTGATACGTTTGTGATGCAAAGTGATTGCTAATAACGGATATGCCTGTGTTGTCTAGGCCGCAAGTACTTTATGCACACTGGCACGCTTTCAAAACTACCTAGAACAAAGTTTAACTGCATACATTTGAACTTATATTCTTTACAAAAAAAACAGTTTGTCGATCGTGTGGAACAAAAGGACACAACAAATCCGAAACTAGGTCAAAATCGTAAAAGTAGGCCAATGGAAGAAAAACAGACTTATGATTATCTTTTGATTGTGTTCACTGTAACACAATATTCTTTACAGAAAAACACAAAGTTTGTCTATCGTGCTGAACAAAAGGTCACAAAAAATCCGTAACTAGGTCAAATCGTAAAAGTAGGTCAACTAAGAAGAAGATTTATAATTATATTTTTGATCGCGTGCACTGTAATGTTGTTGGATGTATGAAATGGTGATATATGTGTTTCAATGGAACCCTCGAAAAATCTGCAAACTATCAATTCAGAAGTCATAATACAGGACAATAAAGTCATAGCTTGAACAGAAGTGAAGTTGCAACAACTCACACAAATTCGGCTGGAAGATTCGAATGCTGTCATCAAGCTAGTCTGCATTGAAGTCTCCTTCAAAGTAGCATAAGGCAGTACATGGGAAGTTGGCAGGTGCACACTTGCATCTTGTTTTACGGTCTTGTTTGCAGCCACAGTGGATCAGCTCGTAGTACGAGCCCTCAGCCTGGCGAAGTGTTGTCCATAGTGGCTACCATGGTTGTCCTTTGTCCTTGGTCCATCTCCAGGCGGATGGAGATGGCAACCTTGGTGCTCTGTGGAGATATATGTCCTGATGGCTTTGCATCCTTGGGAGAACAGCTTTTGCCTTGCTGCATTCACTGTTATCACTGTACTCTTCTTTTCATGCATGAACACAACAAATTGCTCAATCTTCTCAAATGCCTCTTGTGACAGATTTGCTGTCTCAGTACCAAGTTCTAAAAAAGCAGACGCCACTGTAGGGAATGCAGTCCCTGTGTTTCAGGCCTTCAGTTTTCCTTTCCAGCCAAAGAATGAGACCGTGTCACAACCAGTTAAAAGCGTGAAAGGCAGGCAAAGCTCTTGATTTGTCTGCAACAAGGCTTGAAGCAGTCGCGTGGGCTGCAATGTATCTGAAATGTTTTCCAGTCCCAAATGCAAGCCACAACTCTTCCACCTTTATTTTTTCAACAACAGAGATTGCAAGTACAACAACGTCAGTGTCAGTAGTTCGTATTATTATCTTCTTCTGTATCATGAAGAAATATTCGTGTGTCGGTCTTTTCGTGGGTGCATCCACTCATACAGTTCAGGTCTATTTTTGTGGATGATGAGACCACGCTGTCACCGCAAGGGGAGACGAGTATTTTGCGAGAAACTCGAGTTTCTTCAGTTTCTTTGAAAAGAAAACAAAACAGGTCACTCTTGTTCTCGTCGTTCTTCAAGAAGCTCTTCTAGATGGAAGGTAATGGTGCCAAAGGTAACACCTTACGACGTTTACCTTGGCCCCGTTTGCTTCTTGTCCCGGCCTTCAAGCTGTCTGCGACATAAACGTCCCAAACAATATCCAACCGTCGAACACTCTGAAGTTGTCCAAAAATGTAAGGCAAGAAGACGCTGTTGCTGTAGTTCTGGAAAGTGTTTGATGTCCTTGGGGAGAGCATCTGGACAACAAATGCACCGTCAAGGATCTTCACATCTGCTTCGGGTGAGCTGTCTGCAGCCATGTATGCAGCAGTGTCTTTGCTGATCAGTTGTTCTTCTTCCTGCGTACAAGGTTCAAGCTCAGTTCCACTGATAAAATCAGAAAACTCTTCAGTGGCGATATCATGCTAACAGGATCAACCGTCTCTTCATAATCAGTGTTGTTTGTTTCATGTAGCAGGACTTCTTCCTCATCAGCATTCCCAGATCCAAGAGGGAAGCGTTCAACGATACTTCAGCTAGTCTGCCTTTTTACCTGTCCGCATATCACCCAGTTTGCTGAATGACGGTTGTGGTGGCTGGTTTTCGTGCCTGAAAAATTCTCTGGCAGGTCCCCTTTCCTCGTCTGGCATGCAATGTAAATCCGCTAAAACAACGAGCAGCCATTGCGGAGGATTGTCACGGAAGATATTTTATCCTTCTGTTGTTGCACAAACACATGCAGCTTGTTCGTTCGCAGAGGCATTTTGATTGGTTTTGTTATCTTTTCGAGCCTTTCCTCAACAAAGTTGTTATATTGCTGTATCCCACTGCTGATGACTGAGCTAACTGCAGTCATGGCAGCCGCGTCTACAATGACTTTGGAGTCCAGGTCGAAGAGGCATCCTCCATCGTCTTCAAATGGATGTCCAGCTTCCTCAGAGGTTTGACCGTTTATTCTGGTGGCTTTTTTCGGTGCAGGCTGGCAGATCCTACTGCACCTCCATTTCCTTTTACCATCGCATAGCACCGCTCATTTGCTTGGTCATGGGCTATGGCTGAGAAAGGACGACACGTTTTCTGCACAACAAATCAGCCATTGCCTCCGAGTTGACACATGTCACGAAGGTACACTGATAACCATCTGGCGTAGCTGATGTGGTCAAGGTCAAAACAACAACAACATGGTAACAGCTTTGTCAGTGTTTGTATGAACTGATTGAAGTTGGCATTCGGATGGATTGAGTGAACTGAAGAATGCTCAGCTCCAACTCCAGCACACAGCTCCAGTATGGAAACATTGGCTGCTTCCGATGTTTCTTGGAACAGTCTTCACTTGTCTCGTTTTTGTCTTCCTTTTCTCAAATGCTCTGACGGTGATGCAAGATATAGAGTGCAGCAGCAGTGAAGTTTCATGCCAAGGTAGACTGGAACTGGTGTCTCATTGGTTTTTGTATGGCGACGAGTTTGTGTCTGAGTGTCTTGTTTTTCAGTGTGAACCAAACTATTTTACCGTAAATAGGCTATTGAATATCACTATCAGCTGGGTGATTGTTGATACAGCCTGTGTTTGACAAGACACTGCCAGCACACTACCCTCGGTCTGTTCACAGGGGAGAGAGAAAAGAGAGAGAGAGAAAAGAGAGAGAGAGAGCTTGATCATAGATAGATCGCAGCCGTAGACTTTCGCGCCCCAGAACTGGCGTTTTTATTAGGTATAGACCATTCCCATGAGAGGAAATTTTTGAGTGCTCTGCCCCTGCGTAAGGCGGAAGTCTGCTATCCACCGCCTACTGGGTGTCGCCTGAGCGAAGATAGTTTCGATCAACCGCAATACTAAAAAATAACTACCATGGGGAAGGATACTGTGTGTGCTGTATGAACTACAAAGGAAAGGAGGTGTAGGGATGTGAATTAACTGAGTTGAACAGATTAACTGCCGACAAGAAACAGAGGAAAGTTAGGTGGTCGCCGCTCAGCAAAACTGGTCAAAAAAGTGACAACATGTTTGCCAGTATAATCCGCACAGCTTTTTATTTTTTATATATTTTTTAAAACTATTTTAGTTTACTTCAGTGAGTGACAACAAAATCACCGGCCAAGCCAAGGTGCTATCATTACTGTTTCTATGCTACAGACAGGCAGCCTAATCCTAGCGCTAACCCTATCAGCAGTGTGCCTTTAATTTATTTTGTAATTTTTAATTTGTAAATCCTGACCAAAGTCTCCTGTTGGTGCATGTATGCCAACTGTGTTTGAGTGTGTTTGTGCCTTTATATGGCAAATTGTAAATATAAGGTTTGAGTGAGATAGTGGTGTTGATGACATTTGCTTTCCACTGACAAGCACACATTTAATTATTTTTTCTGTCTAAAAACCTGGAGTAGTTCAGAATATAGCTTTTCATATTACACCCACTGCTACTTACTAACTTAGTGTAAACTGTAAGGAATGTGGCCTGAGTTTTACTTTTTGGCTTCTCACTTCATTTTTTTTCTAGTCAAATTATCAAAATTTCTTTAAACTTAAAGAGGTCTGAATCATAACAGTGTACATTACAGCAGCATACAGTTTATACATATACTGCTATTTAAGAATCAAGAATATTCATTTGTCCTCTGTAAACACAGGAAATTCAAATTATGGCCACTAGCAAAAAACAAAACAAAAAACAAAAAAATTATAACAAATAGTCTAGGCCTAGTGCATTAACTATTGATTACACACACACACACACTATTAGTAGTACTATATACAGAGTTGTTAAGAATAAACACCCAAGGAAGGCGTCAGCCGAAAATTTGGGAACTTTTATGCCAACTTGTTTTTCTTTGATTTTTATCAGTTTATATTATATATATATCAGTACACATACACACACTCTACTAAAATATGCAAGTCAGTTTAGACAGATTAAAAATACAGCTATTAAGACACATGCACACACCCGTACATCTATCTCTTGATTACACACCCACATTACAACACCTACCCAACCCACCCCACACCCTCCCTCCTCCCACCCACACACACATATATATATATATATATATATATATATATATATATATATATACACACACAACTGGTATACATGTATCAGTATATATGTATGCATTCTACTTATTTTAAAAATTAATGTACAAATAAATACAGCCACAGATTAAAAGTACAACAATTAAAACAACACACATACCCGCACACACACACACAAGCTGCATGCATGGTGCTTTAAAAAAAAAATGCAATTCACAAAATGTAGTGCTCACAGTGATTGATGTAGTTTTGTGGTTTTACATTTTGTTCATGACATTTTCAGTTTCATTCATATGTGTGCTTCTGTGTTCTGAGAGGAAAATAACACTAACTGACAAGTAACTGAATAAATCATTAAATGTCTACTTGATTTTTATTACCATTTATGAACAGTTTTGTTAAATAACCAAGTAAAGAGACTGACTTGAACTGATTTTGCTTTCTCTTTTAAAACTATCCTCATAAAACATCTGCTCAAAAACAATTTTTTAAACCTCTTGCCTCAATCTCTTCATTGTGGTTACTTCACTTAACTCTGTGTGTGTGTGTGTGTGTGTGTGTGTGTGTGTGTGTGTGTGTGTGTGTGTGTGTGTGTGTGTGTGTTGTAACTCACTCTGCACACCCATTTTATATCTTTATTATTAATATTACTAACTGAATTAAACTTATCATAAGTAGTCCATATATTCAAAGTGTTAATATACATCTTTACAAGTCTATAATAATGTGAAGGTGAAGAAATTGCAAACTGTACAAATCTCCCTTTCCTCCTCAACTCCCTCTCTCTGGCTCAGTGTTATGAGAAAAAAATCTTCTTCCACTCACTTTGTTCAGATGGTTAATTGGATCAGTCATAATGAGAAATGTATTGCAAACTCTTTCAGTGTCTGGGTACTTGTACTTCTAGTAAACAGTTCAAGTCCCTGGCTTGTAACTCACAAAATTAAATGCAGAAGCAGCAAAATATTGCCATACATAATTTCAAAATAAATGGGACAAGAACTGAAGGTTCATCTAGTAGAGTAGCAGTGTTCTCTGACATTGTACATTCTACGTATTCATCCTTCATGAGAATTTATATAGACAGACTAATAGGCAATGCCATTTGTTAAAATGCAGGTTAGGTTGGCTGTTGATGAATTAACTTTTTGAATTAATTTGTCAGTGCTGGCAGTCATGTGTGATTATTTCTGTCATTGTAAGCTGAACATTTCCCACTCTTCTTTGAGTAGCTGTGCTCACTGTCTTTGAAGGAATCACTAGTCAAGCAGCTTAGGATCACATTCAAAGACTCATAACTTGAGTCTAACATTGTGTGTGTGTGTGAATGTGTGTGTGTGTGTGTGTGTGTGTGTGTGTGTGTGTGTGTGTGTGTTTTGAGGCTAATTTTACAAATAAACATATGATTTTAAATGTAGTCTTAGTTATACAACTGAGATGTGAATTGATTTGATCAAACTGTATCATTAGTTACAGTGAGGCAGCAGGGTCTTCAGTGCTGCATTTATGTGTAATACTTGGTTGTTGCTACAACTATTATGAGCTGCGCCTGTTTCTGTGCGTGTTTATTGTGAGTGCAGCAGCCGTTTACCTGTGCGTTTAGTGTGAATATGCCTGTTGACCTGTCTTTATACTTTTGTCTATTCTTATTCTCTTTTTTAAATTTTCTTTATTTTATATATATATATATTTCATTTTCATCAAGTATTTATATTTATGTTTACTTCTATGTTTCTTTCTTTGTGGTTATATAATATATATAATATATAATATATATATATATATATATATAAATATTAACACACCCACACCCACTTATTTTCTTCTTCTTCTTCTTCTCTCTCTCTCTCTCTCTCTCTCTCTCTCTCTCTCTCTCTCTCTCTAAATGATGCCTGTAATTTTATATTTACTCATCAGTAGCTTAGTAAGGGCTAGTAGTTAGACTGATTTTTGACTGAACCTAAACTACAATCCTTGTAAAAGAAAGTTTTCGAGTTCAAGTTCTCTCCGACTTCTCCCTTTTGAAGTCCGTATGATGAAACCGCTCCGCATTGTGGGAAAATAAAGTATGATATATTACAACGGACAAGTTCTGCCTTTGTGCTCCTGACCAGCTGTCCATTTTTCTTCAACCATACTTTTAAATCTAAAAATTAATGTTCGCCGAGTTAAATGACCGTGCACTCGCCGCTGTTGAACGGCTGCCAGACGTCCCACTCGGCAAGGGGCTATACTCGTACCAAACTCCTGCCTCGCTCGTGGGAATGGTCTCTCAGTTGCAGTTGCAAACGACTAGAGCTCAAAAGCAGAGAGTAGTGCTGTATGAAAAACAGAGAGCCGGTTTGGCCTAGCGGTAAGCGGATGGACCTCGGTTTGATACCGCTTCGACTCTCCTTTCTCTTCAAAAGTTGTGGTCTCTGGACACTGTCTTGTCACTTTGTCCCTCACAACTAATGAAACATTAAAAGTGGCTCTCATCGCCGCTGCCCATCTTAATGCCGCAGGTCATTCTGGTGGTGACAGTGTAGCGATAGGTATGTACTCTCCTTCAGTGGCCCCCACCTCCATACCCCCTTCCCCCCATCCCTAATAAGCCTTCTGGTTTCTGTGGACGTTAAGCACCATGTTTACGTTTATGTATGAAAACTGACGATCAATGGATCAATCAACCGGCCAAGCAACTGATCAATACAGAAAGGGGAGAAAAAAAGCTTTGCAAACTGCCGATCACCACCCACTGTGACTTTACATACGGGAGGTATGAGCGCTGTCGTGTTGTCGATGTCTGACTTGATCTTGCCCAGTTTGATGGGGTTGACTTTGGTCCCGGAGAGCTGTAGTCTTCTCAGCTTCTTCTCCAGGACTCGACTGAACCTGGCCCCCTGAGTCCAGCAGCTGCGGGGCCTTCAGCACCTCCGACAGACCGTACTCACTCCGGTTGTTCAGCAGTGCGTTGGCTAGATCATAGTTATTTTTGGCCCACGCCATTGCCAGCGCTCTTACTCGGGAGTCTGTAAATTATGTAATGCAAAGGTTGCCACCTGTCAGGCGAGAGCGATGTTGCTTCGTAGACATTGCCGAGTCAGTGTTCTGTCATTCTCTTTCATCTGCTGGTTTCACAGCTTGGGAGTGAGAACAGGAACAGCCTGCAAAGAATTGTCTGTATCGCCTCTAAGATAACTGCAGTGCCCCAGAGAAACCTGGCTCTTTTCTGTGAACAGCAGATATTATGGAAAGGCCCGCTCTATTTTCACGAAGAAGGGCCATATTTTAAACCAGGAATTTACTACTCTCCCATCAGGTCGTCCATAGAAGTTAGAACTAAATGATTGTCCAGACTAAAATGTGAGACAAGTTTGTTTGCTAAAATGTGTGGCTGTATGGTGTTAAAAGCAGAAGAAAAATCGGCGAATAAAATTCTCGCATGAGTCTGAGGCCCCTCAAGATGCCTGTACAAGGTGTTCAAAAATGAACAGCTTGGCGTCATCAACACCCCTCCCAGACCGATAAGCAAATTGAAGAGGATCTAGGTTACACTCAGTGACAGCTAGAATGAGGATTTAATGATTTTTTCCCCCAAAGTTTTCGTAACAATTAAAGGAACTCTCTTCGGCGGCTAAACTTCTCGTGTGCTTAGAGGAGGTTAAACGAAGATGATCAGCGTTAACAGTTTTGTGATTGAACGTCCCGTTGATTTTATAACGATTTTAAAGAGACTTTCCCAGGCAGTGTTACTAACACTGTTTTCACGAGCTCTTTCCCGCGTTTTAGTATGACATCATTGATAGAATACCGGAACTTTCTCAGTTTTGTAGTACATGTCATGTATAAATTATTTTTGTCAATTTTTATTTTTTAGATCTGGACAGTCTGTGTGAAATAGTTTCATTTTCCTAACGTTTTCATGAGGAACAGCACAAAAAATTCAGAAATAAATTGATAAAGTGTTTGAAATTGCCAAAACAAACAATGAAATGATGTCTAGCGTTCTTTCGAACATTTTAGGGTGGCCTGGGGGAAATTCGTCCAAACAGGTACGTTTGATTCCCATGCACGCTTAGAGACACGATTCTGTCACACTGGCTCAACCAACACTGACAAGCTCGTTTGGGTTTGTAGACACCCGCCTTCAACAAGTCGCAAACTAGTATGCAACACAATTACCCGTGTGATTTCATGAATATGAAAGAAAACATTCTTTTTCTGAGGAAAGTGTGAACAACTACTGGTGAGGTTGACAAAACTGATAGAACAGAACTAGGGAAATGTATTCACCTATACGACGAAACACAAGCATTTTCGACAGAAAATTGTCTTAGTCAGGTGCAAGAAAAATAGATAATAATAAAAGAAGAAGGAAGCAAAGAAGAAGACAGACAAGAAGAAGCTGATGTAAAAATAAAATAAAATAAAAGTTAAGAATGGATACGCAGATTTAAAACGACGTCATCAAAATGACGACAATTAGGAAGATTTTTTAATTGGGCAGATCGTGTCAAACACTGAACTTCAAAACAAACAAGATCTGCCAACAGTATGTCGGTCCTTTTCATACAACCCACACTATGGGTTTTTTGCCAAGCGAATAGCAAGGCTCCCCAAAGTAGAACAGGTTTTCCCATACGCTACTTAACAATCATTCGTTTGTTATTTTGTTTGTGGACTGATCCATTATGAAGCTGATGATACAGTTTGGAAAAGTTCAATTGTAGGGGTTGATGCGTAGTATTGAATACAGTTCACTAGGTGTTTGGGTGGCCGAAGTTCCCCCAACCGAGCGAGTGGACAAATTTCCCCCATGCCACCCTATGTGTTTGGCTCAGTGAAATAATGGCAACATAATTTTGACGTCATTACGATATCAATAATTTGACGCAAGATTATAGAAAGTGGAAGGAAGAGTCGAAGGAAACAATGACTCTAGAAGTAGTTACTGATGGCAAGAACGACAAAACTGAAAAGAATGACTAGGAATATGTACACCGCAAGGGAACACGGGACGCGACATTTGTTTTGTGTGCCACCTTCTTTTGTGTTAATAGTAAATAGATAATAAATACATTCTTTCATGTGCTATTATAAGGAGCAAATAGCCCGTTGAACGAAAGCAACGAAGAACTGAGAATGAAACAGTGGTGTTTATATCTTCATAGTTCTTTTCCATTTTTTCAAGATTATGCAGCCAAAGAAGATAATTTGGAATTACTACCATTTATCTTCGGAGGACCAAAATAAAAAGAACGTTTAGCTCGACTGGCAAGAGACCGACAATGTAGATACAGGTCATGGCTGGTAAACCTGGTTGACCAGGTGGAGAGGTGGAGAAAGCGGTGCACAAGGTTAGACGTCTGCGATAGGAAACTGGCAAAGCTGTTACTGGACAAGTAAAAGAAAAGGTTCCTGATGCTTCTTTTTGATTGATAGGAGTAGTCTACCGGAACCATACGTTTAAATATTCTACTAAGTACTACCTGTTTGCGTAAGTGTGTGTTTCTGGCGTGCCACCACTGGTTGGTTTTTCTTTTCTTTTCATTATTATTATTATTATTATGGTGTCTAAAACATTTCCTGTAGTAGCATCGGATCAATACGCTGAGAAAGAATTGTCACCCGACACTTTGCACCTCGGTCCATCGCCGAGCGTTATTCGTAAACGGTAGCTACAGGTCTCATCCACTATAGTGAAGTACACATAGCACGATTAGGAGATTTATGCATAGAAAGACATCAAATTATTCACACAATCATCAGTTAAGTCGCCCGACAATATTACGCCTGAGCAGATTTTTACGTGCCTCAGACAACGCCATTGTCAATTGTTTGTAGGTCGAGTCTACAAAAACTTGTGTAAAACAACAAAATGTAATGACGTAATACGCATTCCGTAAATAGCTGCACCTGGGGGAGATCCCCAATCTATTTTTAGACCACTACAGTTATTCTTAAATTGCCGCATTTCAGAAGGACCAAAGCAGAAATTAATTCTACATAATAATCGCACATAAAACAATGAAAAAATCATGCAAAAAATCGTTTTTTAGCCAAATCTGAGTGGGCCAGTCCCTTTAAGGTTTTTTTTAGCCATATCTGCGTGGGCCAGTCCCTTTAAGGGAGGGACTGGCCCACGCAGATTTGGCTAAAAAACGATTTTTTGCATGAATTTTTATTGTTTTATGTGCGATTATTATGTAGCATTAATTTCTGCTTTGGTCCTTCTGAAATGCGGCAATAGGTCGAAAGTCGTTAGGTAGTTTCGGGTTATCCTTTTTATGTATCGGAATTACAGTTGAAAGTTTCCAAATATCGGGGATGGACGTTTGATCTTGATCTAGTTTCCGAGGAACGACGTGCACGCTTCCGCCATCTTGGTTGAGTGGAATGTGGGTATTTTTTCTATCGTCTGACTTTTCCTATTTTAACGAGTATTTAAACAATCAATATTTATTTTCACAGGTAATAAGAACGTTACTTCCATTTCATTTATTCATCAGGCATATCAGAACTACAAGATTCAGTGACTCCTTTGCTTCTACTCAAAATGTCAAACTGATTTTCTTTAACAAGTCCACTGTATAAGATTTGGAAGGGACGCACAAGATGAACGAGTTTGTATTTCTTACAAACGCTGTGACACTATTACCACCAGACCTGACTGCCGCCAGAACGCTGACAATGCATCACCTTCAGCGTTATTCGTTCCTATATCCTGTCAATTAACATAATTATGTCTAAATTGGTGCTCTAGGCTGAAACCCACTCTGTCTAGGCTATCCCCTCCACCACCACCCCCAAAAAAAGAAAGAAAGAAAAAAGAACTCGACCGGCTGAAAAACGGGGTTCTAGCATTTACTTCAGAAGAGTGAGTATTGCATATGTGTCATTCTACTCTTGTAATTGCCGTGGTTGTGGGTTCTCTGTGCTGTTCAGGTATGCACATGGTGGTGTGGACAGCAGCCACTATGTAGTCTGTTGTTCTCCCATTTCACGACCACGGGTAATGGTCTCGTGATGTTCTAACACTCCTCAACAATGCCCGATCCACAGCAAGTCCTTGGATCTGCCGCAACCGATGAACAGGCGGAGAATGTCCAACACTTACATGTTCCGGCATCTATAGTTTAGCAGTACGATGATCATCCATTTCAGATTATACACTGTCTACCTTGTGTTAGACTTAAAGGACAAGTCCAAGGTTTGGGGGTGATTTTTGACACGATTTCCGTTAAAGTTCGCTGAGAACAATGATGTAGGTGAAATTGTGATCTGAGCGTTATAAATGCATGAAAACAGGAATTTTCTGTCGTACCGAAAGCGTCGCCATGACGCTGAAAATCATGTGCACATATGCGCATTACGTCACTCTGGGGAGTCGCTGCAGAATGGCTAGTAGCCACAGGGTTACCGACTTGAAAAAAATAACTTGATCCAGTTCGAATCTCCAAGGATGAGCTCCGACGCCTGTTGTCAGTAGCTGGGCCTTTGTTTATTTCCCCTTGTTATTTCATCTTTCTCGAGCCTTGTTAGGTGCGTGGCGTTTCAGTCTTTTCGTTCTGTTTACTCTAGCTTTCACAACAGGCTAGACCTCCCTTTTATTGGGTGTTTTATTTTATTTTCCCAATTTATCCATGTTTGTTTCATCATATGTAAAAATTAAGTTTTGTTCGTTCTAGTTCAATAGACTAGCGATTTTGTGGCCTCCCTGGGTTAGGGTTTGGGGTTGGGCTAGTACCGGTTCTTGCCATTCACTGTTGTTTTCTTGGTTTGCCTTTTGTTTCTCGAGTTATATCGTTCATTTACAATGTACGAGTGAGGGGGTAGTCTCGATGTTTAACGAGACCTCTCATTCTTTCTTTGTGTGTGGTAGTTCGTGAGCGTCTGTTGCCCTGCCATGTTGTTGTCACTGTTAAGTGGGTTGTATCGTGTCCACGGATTACGTGTATCCAGCCTTTGTCCCGTTGCTCGCTGACATTACTCGTCTCCTCTTTCTTTTCAGAAAGTGTTGTTGTTTTTTCTCTCTTTTTCCCTTCTTTTTCACATTCGTTCTTTCTTTTTTTATCTTTTATTGGCCATTTCGTACCCGCTTGTTAGCTTGCCTGATTAGGGCAGATTTTGTATTTCTTGTCGTCTGCATTGTTTACATCCCGTGCTTTGTCATCGGTAGTCTGATTAGCATTTTACTTTATCAGTCTGCAGCCTTTGTTTTTCTAGATGAAAGCCGGTTAGTGAGGGTTAGTTTAGAGTTAGTTATGGTTAGTTTGGCTTTCCATCTGTTTGTCGTTGGCACAGTTATTTTTGCTCTGTGCTATTATGACTGTAGTCGTCCACTCCATTGTTGCAGACAGTAGTCTGTTAGACTGTTGTGATTTGGTGGTGTTTTTTTTTTTTTTTTTTTCTTTCTTCACCTTATGCTTGCAGGTAGGCAACCATTTGGGGTTTTGAGGTGGTTTCAGCTGTTTTGTTTCTTTCATTTGGTGTCAGCTGTTTGCTTGCCTGATTAGGGCAGCCATTTTTGTTTGCCACCAGCATTTGTGGTTTGGTCTTTCTTTCTTTGCCACAGGCATTTGTGGTCTGTTCTGTGTTTCTTTGCCACAGGCATTTGTGTACAGTCCCTTTCTTTCACGGCCGTTTTCTGCCGTAGGCATTCGTGTTAGACTTTTTGTCTTTGCCTTGTTAGCGCTTGTTTCAGGGTATTAGTGTATCTCTCAGTTTTTGATATCATGCTGTGCGCTTGCTGCTCGTCAGCTTCATCCTTGGAGATTCGAACCGGAATTTTTTACAAGTCGGTTACCCTGTGGACAGCCCTACAAATTCGGCTTTGAAGCAAACCCCATTTCCATAGTTCAGGAGCTGTGTGAGAGTCGAGGTGGACGTCCTGGACTGTCCGTCCTAACGAGCCTTCTGGTTTCCGTGGACGTAAAGAATTATTGCACCGTGCTTCGGCATTGGTCACAACTTGTCCCTAATATGTCAACTAACATCTGAGGACATTAAGCATCACTTCATCATCATCAACCCCATTTGGTATTCCGCCATAAAGTTTACGAAATCGCACTCAGCGAAATGCTCGCTACACAAATGGGCATGACTGAGGCGCAGCATCAAAGTCAGCTCGTTTGATTTGTACAAATTTGACCCATTTTCGCCACACAACGGGTCGATTCCGCGGGAACTCGTGCATAGTTATGCTTTGGGTTGCTTGTGAGTTGTTACAGTTTGCTGCAACACAGTAGGCCGGCATGGTTAGAGCTTTTTGTCGACCACACGCATACACATTCAATGAACAATCTAGGATGGCAACCGCACTGACTCCCCAGACTGACGTCACTTCCGAGAAAGTCACGTGACTGATGGAGAACCCGAGACAAAAAATAAAATCGATTAAAAACCAACATAATTTTTTTGTTTTCTGTTTCATTAAATCTCAGACTAGTGACTCATTTGTCAATCATTTCGATGGTCATTTTGCATACTTAGAAACCTTGGACTTTTCCTTTAAAATGTTGATGCAGCGTCTCCACAAATATGGTTCGACGAAATTGTAGTCCTTCGTGGCAATATAAACCGTGCCTTCTTTAGACCGGATCTTGTGGAGAGACTTGTTCCTCCTGCTGATCAATATCCAACTCGTTTCTGTGTTATGTGCTCAGCATACTAGTGATGATCAACGGCGAGTGGCTCGTTTTGTTCACTTTAATCTGTCTATGGCAGACTGATTTCAGGGTGTTCATGGCAGCATCAAGGAAACACTGTGCGTAAAACTTAAAGCTAAGAGCGACCACAAACGGAATTCTTTACGCAAATTTTAGAAAGAGAAATGTCCCACGCCAACAACAAATTTCCGAGAAGCTTCAGCCAGTCAGAACGTTTCAACTAATATTCCACGAGAAAATCTCGAAACATTAGTGACTCTCTTGTTTGCTCCAGAAACTAAAGCTGAGCAACGGAATGAAAGACAGCTGGCTTTCGAGCAAAATCGTTAAAATAATTCATGACGCACCCCTACTGCCGACGAAAGACATCTGCAGCTGCAATCAAATGAAGCAAATAACATTTATTTGAATGCTAACACCAGACTTAAAAGATAACGCGATAAATTTAAAAGAAACTACCTTCATCAGACTCGAATGATCGTGCAGTTCACCTGTCAGCATCGTACCTCATGGTGGTCAGACGGAAAGCTTGCGATGAGAGAGCTTACTGCAGAACCCTTCACTACTTTCCCCAGCAGACCAGTCAATGCCAACTTTTTAAGAATTGTGACTAGAATGTGTTGCCTTACTTTCTACAAAGCAGATTAAAAGATAAACAGATGCTCGTACAACAATAATCGTCTGCTACAGCCAGTCGGTAAACCAATAAGGATCGTCAATCACTGACAAAGACGACCCACTCGTCCGTCAGCAGTCTAAAACTTTATTCCATCGCAATGCATAAACAGAGCTAACTCCACAAACCTTCCCGATACGGCATAATCGAAACCGTTCAAGTATTGACAAATCTGCTGTTTTGTTCTGGATAATCTGCCAAATGCGCATCTAGGTCAACATATTATACAGGCTTTCAAAATGTTACGTAAAATACCAGAAGCTAGAATAGAATACCAGAATACCATATACCAAGATATATATTATGACGTATTGTGACTATTTTTGTGACGTCCAGCGCGAGAGACACAGAAACAAATGACAATCTGCTTACCACAGGCCAAAATGGTCTGAATATTATGAGAATTTGTCACAGCATCAAATCGAAAATTATGCATGTTCTACTAGGCTTTGGTTGTCCTAATTTATATGTGACAATAAACATACTTTTGGGAAGTAAATGCCATCGTGTTTCGATTGACTAGACAACTTCGAAGGGGTAATAAAATGTGCAGTGGACCTTTCGGCACGTGGTGACAAGACGTGCCGGGGAGACAAAACATGCCGGCAGTGCATCAAACTTGGCACGGTTTGTCACCTTACCATGGTGACAAAACGTGCCGCAAGAATGCGTTGGCGCCGTGCTGCTGCACAGCGCGGCTGCACAAGGATTTGAAACTGAGACGTCGCACTTTTTCCTTGTTGAATGCAAGCATTGAACAAACTTTTATGTCAGTACTTTTACTGCAAAACTGAATGGACAGTTCCCTTTGCCTCTCAGGACTTATATATCAGATCAGTTATAAAGCATAACACAAGAGAATGATTTCAGTCAGTATGATGACGTGCCAAGTTAAAGTATTTAAAATATAGTGGCCGCATGTTTCTTATGTAAACGGTCGATCGAAGTAGCAGGTTGGAAGTAAGCAAGAACAAACGAGCCACAGCCAGTTATTCCTGTTTTATTCTTCTTCTTTTTCTTTTTTGTTTGTTTGATGGTATCTGCGAGAGGCCGTTGAATCGCCTCTCGCATTCTCTCGCACCATGTCTTTCAGTGAGGTTCAAAGTAATAACACGTAAAACATACGTAAAATAATTATTACAATTGTAGGGGAGCGGGATGGGGAATGAGGGAAGCAGATTGGAAGCATGAAGAGTCACAAGTGAGCGGTTGCCATAACTTTTAATTACACCAACCAGGAAACAGTGTCTGTGTTGGAAAAGACACAAGCAAACAAAACATTTAGACCATGAAAGCAAACGTAAAGACTAAACAACAGCAATTATCTAATAAATACAGTAACCATGTAGTACTATAATACATGATGGTAATTGACAAAATGATCAATAATCAAGCACATAAATTGTGTGCATGACTTGCACTTAAAACCAGTATCTCACAGTGTCGCGGTGAGTATACAAGAGACGGCCAGTCAATTAATGATGAACTCCCAGTATATAATAGTATACAATAAAGTAACAGTGCATAGTTCAGGAGCTGTGTGAGTCGAGGTGGCCGTCCTGAGCTGTCCGTCCTAACGAGCCTTCTGGTTTCCGTGGACGTAAAGAATTATTGAACCGTGCTTCGGCATTGGTCACAACTTGTCCCTAATATGTCAACTGACATCTGAGGACATTAAGCATCACTTCATCATCATCATCGTAACAGTGCAAAATGATACGGATTACCAAGATCATTCTTAACTAAACAGGAAGAGTGAGATAATTGTTACAGCAGTTCCACTTAAGCACACAACAAGACGGACAGTGACACGTGTAGCACTTGGGACCATGCCGTGAACGGGAGGAAGTCAGTCATAAACTGACCGGCTCAAGCCTCGTTACTCAACGCGTGTACAAAAGGGCTACAGCATGTCACTATTACTGACTAGCAGAGCATATTTCAACGTCAAGGGTCTTACTGACGCGGGTAGCGTATCAAGAATCTTAAGCTGCTGATCTAGCTGCAGCTGTCTGCTCGGTTAGTGAACAGAGACAAAGACCTAGTTGCCACTACTGATGTGCATCACCGGCCAGTTCGGGTACACGCAGAAAGACCCGGAAAGGGTTTACAAGCTAAGTCTAAATGAAACTCTCGGCCATACAAAAGCCGGATCAAAACAGAAATGACAATCACCGTTTATACAATCACCCCTATGCACTAAACCATATTCAACGAGTAAAATGAACATTCGACAACTATGAAGTCAACATCTTCAAAGTGTTAGCCATGATATACCACCAATTTCATGTAGAAAACAGATCGGTAGGAAACAATGAAGTTGTGCCGCGCCGCAGAGATCTGCGGCACGGCCACACAAGGCGGAACCATACTTTAGAGGGATAAACCCAACAATGGCAGCACAACATACTAGCTACACATCAGCTAACCAGGGATAGCTGCATACATGTTGGAAACACTGGTCACCCTGTGGCATAAAGGCTTAAGATCTGAACACACAAGCAATGTACACTGACGCCATGACGGCAATCATGCCGAAATTTCCCACGTGTTTGAACCAAAATCAAGGCACGTTGTGAATATAGTAGCATACATCATTTACATCAATACGAAACAACAGAATAATAAGCCATAGAAAAATAACTACTAGCAGGCTCTTCCCTGAATCAGATGCATTGGTGCCCAGGTAACGCGCACACTACAAGGCGACCTGCTTCTGCAGGGACACTGGGGGAAAGAGGACGAGGCGGTGGTGGTGAAGTGTTGCTTAATGTCCTCAGATGTCAGTTGACATATTAGGGACAAGCTGAGACCAATGCCGAAGCATGGTTCAATATAGCTTTACGTCCACGGAAACCAGAAGGCTCGTTAGGACGGACAGCCCAGGACGGCCACCTCGACTCTCACACAGCTCCTGAACTATCAGGACGAGGCGGGCCCAGCGCGCAAGTTTTAACACTTCAGATAATTAGGACCATAAAACTCCCACCCAATCAAAAAAGAGAAAGGACGTCAGGAAAGAAAAGGTTAAAGGGTCATAGCCCTGGACACACAAATATTACAGTGTTCCAGGCGAGATCAAAAGATCTTAGAGGAGGGAGGTGGAGCTGGACCCTCAACTTAGCCCAGAAGAGATCATGAGTAGGGAGGTGGAGCTGGGCTAAGAAAGCTGGACTTCCTTTGCTCGAGTTGTCCAAGTTGTTCTTCAACAGCAGTGCAACGGACATTGTCTTTGTGACTCTGGCCAAGCACAGCAGTTGAAACAGCAATTGCGCAGTGCACAAGTCGTTGGGCAATGGCGAGGGGACACCGCCCTAACACTTCCGTTGTTCTGGCGGCGGTCCACGGTCTCTCCTGTCTTTTTCGGGCGGTTTCCGCGGTCGAACCTTCACTCTGTCGTCCTCTTCCCACTCTGTCCCCGTCCCTAATAGGCCATCTCGCCTCCGTGGACGTAAAGCACCAAGAAAGAAGAAAAGGCGAGATCAAGAGGAGGGAGATGGAGCTGGACCCTAAAGTTAGCCCAGAAGAGATCATGAGCAGTGAGGTGGAGCTGGGCTGCGAAAGTTGGACTTCTTTCGCTTCGGGTTGTTCCTCAACAGCAGTGCAACGGACATTGTCTTTGTGACTGCCCAGCACGGCAGTTGAAACAGCAAATGCGCAGTGCACTAGTCGCTGCGCAATGGCGAGGGGACACCGCCTTAACACTTCCATTGTTCTGGCGGCGGTCCACGGTCCCTCCGGTCTTTTTCGGGCGGTATCCGCGGTCGAGTCTTCACTCTTTCGTCCTCCCCCCCCCCCCCCCCCCCCCCTCACCCCCGTCCCTAATAAAGCAACCTCGGTTCTGTGGACGTAAAGCAAAATGGTCAAGGTCACACACACAGTGCACTCGGTTACACGCAATTAAATGACGTCATAATCCTCTACCACACCCAAAGAAAAAGCTAGTGATACTGACAAAGTGGCATGCAGAGTACAATAACACAAACACAATGTGCAGATGCACTCGGTTACATCCCCCCTTGCTCAGTCAGTCACCACGAGCGTCCGCGCTGGTGAATTAACAGTAACATCATGCGAAGGCTACCAAGGGCTGAATTAACAAATCGTCTCAGTAGAACCTTCCCGATACTTAGTGACCACTAATGCCCTCATTGATGGAACACACGACAGAAGATCATTCTGGAGCTAGATCTACTAAGAGATGAATTAACAAACAATCCAAGCAGCCGCACGACGATGCACTCAGGGACTACTGAGAGTTGAACTAATAAAACAACAAAGTACAGCCCACACAGAACTACAATACACTATAAATTCAGGAGCTACTGGGAGTTGAACTAAAAAATCAAAGTAGAACCCACGCAGAACGACAATACACTATTATTATTCAGGAGCTACTAAGAGTTGAACTAACAAATCATCCGAGTAGAACTCAAACAAAACCACTTTAAACAACAGCAACAGTTCCATTTTTCCAACCTAGTACCAACTTTGACCAACTTTACAAACAAACAATCTCAGAACAACGACGATTGCATTGCAACCAAAGGATGACAGGATTGCAGCATTTAAGCCGAGAAACCCAGGTCTTCCTACAACATTTGTTTGCTCTCCGTCACAGATGCATAGGCTACATACGCGCACAGATGTAAAAGCACAAATAAGATTACACTGCTCAAGAAAAATGGAAGTTGTAGCAAATATAGAGTAACAATCAACTAACCGATGTAATCACACTCACTGAGAACCCCAATAGACTGTATAAGGCAGGTATCTCTGCATACAAATCCAAATATATACAAAATGCAGCACAGATACAATCGTGATTTTCCACAGGTACCAGCAATCTTCCCGAGGTCATACAAAGTATAACTGACGCTTCTTCGTTTTCCAAGCGTGATTACCAGATGTCAAATTCAGTCAACATAATCCTAAGCAACTGTACGACGTTACATAAATTTACCTCGATTTAACAAAAACAGCATCAGCAGTTAACACATTACAGGTCCATGCAAAAGGAAACAAGCTAATGCAATGAAAGGTATACACTCGAAATAGCAAGACAATTAAGTTACATGCTAAATCTAAACCAGTGCCGCTAAGTCTGCAACCCTTTAAAATACAAACACAAGTCATTACCGAACGACCATACCAAGCATCACGTTCCCTTCTTTTTCCTAAAACATGGCAACTTGACAACAACAATCAGATGCATACATGTTCAAAACAACAACACAGAATAGAGACTCGACCTGTACATGTTTCTAAACATTCTCTGCAATCGCAACTCAGACATTGACCTCAACGACACACAGAATCCAGTCGAAAGGGACGTCATTCACACAGACAAGTCCACAAACAGGGCTAAACATGCAGAGATGTAGAAAACTGGATCCAGTCTGTTTTGCACTTCGTGGTACTCGCCTTCCGTGGGGCTCTCCCCCAGCTGTCAAATACTCGACAGCTAACAACCAGTTAGATTTCACACAGCACTGTGACGCTGCGCAAGTCACAAGAAAACACCCGGCCAACACCTACTGAAGTAACAGAAGGTAACAATTTCATAAAAAATAAAATAAAATAAAAACTCTGCAAATTATGCTCAACTGGTCAGATCCCGTGGGGCCTGACGCACAGCCTGCCTCAGCTCGTCGTACACGTTCTCGTTGTCAATTTATCTTGTGCAGCATGTAGATCAAGATGTAGACCAGGAACCGATCCTCCTCTGTGTAGTTCTACCGCTCTTGTTCGTCTGGTTGTCCATCAGCCCACCTGGCTGGATGACAGCGTTGTCCAACCGGAGCTTTCTCTCGGCGCGCTCAACGTTGCGAAATAATCCACGAGGTGTTTGTCTAGTGATGGCGGACCAGGTTCCATGCCGTCGAAGGACTGAGTTAGGATGGTTGATGCACTTCCTCAGATGTGTCAGAATGTTCAGCAGGCGCATCTGGTCGGCGGAATTTCCCGTCCCGTTCACCACATCAAAGTTCTTCATCGGGACCTTGGTGTAAAGTTCTCCCTGCATCTTGCTGAGGTCGACAATGATCTTGGTTTCTGTCGTGTTCTTTTCCTTTGACCTCCAACGCTGTGACCGTTAGACGTTTATCTGTTGTTGGTCTGGGGTGTTATTTGGCTTCCCTACTTCCAATCCTGCTCGTCAGTGTTAAGTTAGACTTCGGTCAGAGCGCCGGATGTCTCGTCCCGTCACGTAAGTCTACAGTCACGTCTGCTGTGTCGTAAATCTGCAAATGGGGTACGGATGACCTATAACCTTACATCCCCCTTTCTCTAGTTTTAAACTAATTTAACTTTACCCCAATATTTTTAGAACTGTTCTTTGTCTTTGGAACAACGCTTCCTCTTTGAACTACTGAACCCAAAAGAACAACAACAGTAAAATAAACTGACCCACGCTGCAAATACTTATTAAATACTATGCAGTTCATAGTTATTCTTGATCAAGCTACGCTGCCCACATTAAAGATCAAGTTTTGGGGGGCGCTTTCACAACACGACCGCTTCTGGTTGTTGTCTGCTCAGGGTGAGACGTTGCCGCACTTGGAGTAGGAGGCAGCGGTGAGGCAGACTGCGTTGTGGTCGCTTGGGGCTTCACTGGGGCAGGGTCCAGATCCATCTGAAAGTTGTCCTCCACAGGACCTGGCAATGTCGATGGAACTGCAGGGTTGAACCTCGGATGAGATGGCGGTGTCGAACGTCGTCGGTTCAGGTGTCTTCTGTTCCTTCTGAGTAGTCCTGACGGCATTCTGACTGTCCAATAGGCCTCACGACTTCAGCCTCCACCTCGACAGGTTCCTTGATCCAGGAGACAGAGTAGGAAGTGGGGTAGCTCTGTGCTGTCTGTCAAAAAATTTCTTCTGCACTTCCTTCTGATTTGCGTTCACCAACTTCATGTCAGACAGCCTGGGCCAGTCGGGTGCAAGTGAGGCAGGGACGGCAGGCACTCGCGTCCTCAGACGACGGCCCATAGACATTTCTGCTGGACTGAAACCACACTGGAGAGGGGTCGCTCTGTAGTTAAGTAGCGCCAGATAGAGATCCTCAGCTTTCAGCAGAAAGTTCTTTACTGTCTGTACTGCTCTCTCAGCCTCTCCATTTGCTTGGGTAATGGGGACTGCTGGTTTCCTCGGTAAATCCGTAGTCCGTCGCAAATCGGGCGAATTTGTCAGATGCAAACTGCGGTCCATTATCCGACTGGACGACTTTGAGGATCCCATGTCGGGCAAATAGGTTCTTGCAGTGAGCAGTCACAGTCTCTGAAGAAGTTGATGACTATAGGTGGGCCAGCTTAATGTTGCGAGAGAAGTAGTCTACCACCAGTAGATACTGCTGACCACACCACAAATCCATCCCAACTTTCTGCCACGGGTAGTCAGGAAAACTGCTCGGCTTCAATGGTTCAGGTCTGGCTTTTCTCTCTTTCTCACAGGTTGCACAGTTCTCTACCATGGACTGAATCTGTTGGGATAGTCCCGGCCACCACTCAGAACACTTGGCTAATGCTCTGCACTTGACGATGCCTTGATGGCCATCGTGTATTTTGCTCAATATGTCCCTCCTCAGTTCCACTGGGATGACGAGCCTGGTGCGGCAGAGTAAGAGTCCTTCATTCTGCCAAGACCTGAGTAGAGCTTCGGATACACCTCTCTGTAGTTGATAGTTGTGCTCTGGACAGACTCCACACGTTGAATCAGGTGCAGTGCTTCAATCGCTGGTCTGCCGAGCAGTGGCTCATGCAGATTCTTCACAGAGCACCCTTGCAATCCATCTTCGAACTGAACTTGCCCAACACTTGCAGCGAGTTTTGGCCAGGGCCAAACAGTTCTTTCGTAGACTTCTGGAGCGGTGTCTTCTTCCTCGGAACGCAGGTGTCTGGGATCACTGTCACATCAGCACCCGTGTCCATCTTGAAGCGCACTCTTTGATTCTCCATAAAAACATGGACATGCCATGCCTCAGTTCCCATCGTCTTGGAAACTGTACCCAGAAATGCATTTTCCACTGACTGTTCAGTCACATCACTGACATCTCTGTGAGACCGGGCTTTATGTTCACCAGACTTTACAGCCCTGCTGTAGCACATTGCGGCGTAATGTCCCTTTCTAGAATACTTGTAGCATTTTGCATCTCTGGCGGGACACAGGTCCTGTGGTTTATGCGACCTTCCACATTTCTTGCATTTCTTATGCTGTGCGGGTGTAGTCCCAGTGTTTTTTCTCTGGTTCACTCTATCTACTACCCCTGGTGTACCACTCATGATCGCCTTTGTTTGCAGATGTGATGACTCATGTGCTCGACACACTTCTATGCATGATGCCAGAGTCAGCTTTCTGTCTTCTAGAAGTTTCTGACGAACTGTGTCATCTCTCACTCCAAGGCCTCCTATATCCCTGAGCATGCGTTCCTCGTTTGTCTTGAAATTGCACGTCTTGGCAAGCTTCCGCAAAGAGGATACATAAGCATCCTGTCTCTCCCTCCTCTTGGTTTCTTTGTTGAAGAGAAAGCGAGAGGCGATATCAACGGCCTTCTTCTTCTTTCATTTAAGGGCCCACAATCAACATGTCGATTATTCTGGCGCCTATAACAGGTCTCTCTCAAACCAAAAAACAAAAAACGGCAAAAGAAGAAGACTGAAGAATAAAACAGGAATAACTGGCTGTGGCTCGTTTGTGGTTGCATACTTCCAGCCTGCTGCTTCCATCGACCGTTTACATCCTTTGGAGGAAGGTGCCGGAAAGCGATGCTCGGAGTGTGCAGTGTACCTACCCGGCGGACTGTCCTCCTATCGCGTACAGTGTAACCGCTACCCGGTGGCCGGATTGTCCTTCTCAGTAGCCTATCGCGTACATTCACGTGTAACCTACCCGGCGGAGTGTCCTCAGTCCCGGTGTCGTGTATATATATATATATATATATATATATATATATAGAGAGAGAGAGAGAGAGAGAGAGAGAGAGAGAGAGAGAGAGTTTAGGACTAGGGTTCCAGGCGAGATCAAGAGGAGCCGGGGAGATGGAGCTGGACCCTCAAGTTAGCCCAGAAGAGATCATGAGCAGGGAGGTGGAACTGGGCTGCGAAAGTTGGACTTCTTTCGCGGCTTCGGGTTGTTCCTCAACAGCAGTGCAGCTTCAGTGCCCAGTGCACTAGTTCTCAGTGGCGGCGGTCCACGGTCTCTCCGGTCTTTTTCGGGCGGTATCAGTCAGTCCGCGGTCGAGCCTTCACTCTCTCGCCCTCTTCCCCCCCCCCCCCCCCCCCCCCCCCCCCCCCCCCCCCCCCCCCCCTATATGACAACCTCAACCTCGCTTCTGTGGACGTAAAGCAAAACTGATGGTCCGAGAGAGAGAGAGAGAAGAGGAGAGAGAGAGAGAGAGAGAGAGAGAGAGAGAGAGATGATGGCATTATGAACCATTTCACGTGGGTGACCGTGAGCAGGCCTGATAACTTGAAGCCGGCAGTAGTTTATCATGAAGTGCCGCTCTAGTAACGGCATTGCAACTATACAAATAAGATTATTATTTTAGACTAAAAGTGCACACATAGAAACTAGTTCAATCCTGGGTTTGAACCACACACAAAATGCCGGCGGCCGCGCCTGAGGGCTGAGGCCGGTTGCGTAATACTGACCGGCTGTGCCGGGAAGGCTCACTCAGTGGTCAGTGACTGGCTCGTCAAGAGGTGATGTCTCGCCGGGTTTGTCCCTACTGAATATGTCAGCCCGACATCTCAGTCTGGTGAGGACATTAAGCCCCACATCTATCATTGGCGGGAGCTGCCACAAGTATTATTTTTGTCGCGACAAACACGACAAAAGACTCCACAAAGTCAGTCACGACAAAAGACGTGTTTTCAGTGCTGCGATGACAAAATTTCCGTGCCACGACAAATTTTTGTCGCGCCAAACATATCACTGGCGGGAGCTGCCACAAATATCATTTTTGTCGTGACAAACACGCATTTGTCGCGACAAAATGCGTCTTTGTCCCGACAAAAGTATGCTTGCAGCTACACTAAAACTTTTGTCGCGACAAAATATATTTGTCAGTCAGTCGCGACAACTCAGTGAAAGTGTTGCGTGTCAGTTACGTGTTTGTCGCGACAAAAATTATACTTGTGGCGACAGCTCCCGCCAATGATAACAATATGCAAGTATCGTTTTTGTCGTGACAAAACTTTTTTTAGGGTCGCGACAAAAATGATGTTTGTGGCAACTCCCGCCAATGACGATACAAAAATGATATTTGTGGCAGCTCCCACCGGCCAATGATACACATCAACATCCACTATCTCGCAGCGGCCAGGATCGGAAACACGCATTAAACGTGAAATTAGTGCTCCTGCGATGCTTGCTGATTTTGCGTCTGCCATGGCCGGCTCAGTTGGGCGGAGAGTGAAGAGCTTCTTGCATGTCACACCGACGTTGCGGAATCAGTGTCGTGCCATCGAGGCTTTGATCAAGGCGGATATGCTGCTGCTTGGAATATATAGAAACACTAAAGTTTGATAAACGATCGTGCGCAACACACACACACACACACCTCAGTGACTCCGCAAACGTAGCGATAGTATGGCACATTTTACACACGTGTGGATGCACACTTTTTGGATGCCGTCACGTGACAAAGCGCCCACGTGAGGGCATGCACCAACCTGTTCCTAGCTCTACAGCTGTACAGCCACATTGATCTAAGCCCAAAATTGATACAGTTTCTCAGTGTTTGTTCTATATTAGCCAACATGGTGGCGAGAAAGAAAAAAGGAAATAGTTTTGCTTGTAAAAGAAGGTGTCTGGTTATGCTTGAATATATTTTCAAGGCGGGGGAGGGTCAAAGAGAGAGCGAACCTATAAATCCCTTACCGGGCCTCCTCTGTGGCCTATTGCAGCTAAAATTAGACATACACATGCTTCTTGTCGCGTGACTTTCATCCCGCACTGCTGTAAACACGTGACGTCAGAAAGCAGTGCCGTTTGACACGTGAGGTACAGCATGCATGCACCGCCAGAAAACGGTGACCAACCCATGGTTTAGAGACGATGTCTAGTATTCGCAAAATGAAACAGCCTGCTTTCTTTACTTGCTTGTCATCCCGCGTAGTCCCCAATGGATGCAGATGATTCGTTTATCTCTCAGGATAGTGCCTGTGCACACACGCCAAAAACTGCCGGGGACGATCTCGCAAATTCGTAAGTTGCAAGTGTTTATCACTTTATGTGTGTGTTTGAACATAATTCTAAGGAAATGTGAAGTTTTTGACATGACCAGTTTAACATAAAATCATTCCCAGTTATGCCTATGGCTATGGTTACTGTTGAGGACAAATCCTACACACACACACACACACACACACACACACACACACACACATACAATGATCATACAATGTATCATACAATGATGGGGTATGTTTCCACATAAATAATGGCTCATTCTGGCAAAATACTGTTCGGTCAGATGATTCTCTGCGTATCTTTACAGTAACGCCAATTTTCATTTCATTCATGTGTATGGACCAGAATGGTATTTTTCATTCTTACTCTTAATACTTGTTAAATTTTTGGAGCAATAATGACCATTACACATAAAAAAAGAAGCCCACCCCCACCCCCACCCCCCACACACATGCACACAGTCACACACACACACAAGGTGCAGATTACTGATGAGTGTCATAATATGAGATATGTTGTGGTATTGTATATACATATAATATATGAGCCATAATATTAATAATGATAATAATAATGGATAGCTGTTGTAGACTGGAAATGTTTTTGCAAAAGAAAAACTTTGTGTGCTAACACGCAATTGAGACGCATCATATTTATCTATGGTCACAGGAACCTATGACTATGTAGGTTTGAGAAAATGCCTGTCTAAGATGAAATTCTTGAGTTGTTTTTTAAAGTTCTTGAGTACTCTGAGTTGACTGAGTTGGGCGATTTAACATTTAACAGACTGGCAGGCAGCAAATTCCTGACAGATGGACTGATGAAACTGAAACTAGTGAAAGACCACTAAATGATTTACCAAGAAATTTCAAATTATATTTCAGAATTTTTAAAAGCTTCTCTCTTGAGATGGGGCATGTGTTCTTGTGTGTTAGAATTTAAATGTTTGATATGTGCAGAGCAAAGCTGAAAGGTAAGACGGGAGCGTACTGTCATAGTGATGGTATACGAAAGTTGCTATCTTGTACTGACAGCAGAATTTTAAACTAATTACAGACAACCAATGGAGTTCATTTAACAGTTGTGCTACGTGATCTCACAAAGTTATGTTTCCTCAGAACAAGCCATGCTTTACTGTTCCGAACCCTCTTCTGCAATCAACCTGTTCTGCAGGCAGACCAGCCAAGACTGAGTTGCAGTAGTAAAGGCAGGAGGACTTTTTCAGATCATAATTGTATGGGAGCGGGATGGGGAGTGAGGGAAGCAGGTTCGAAGCATGAATCAAGAGTCACAAGTCAGAGGTTACTATAACATAACTTTTATTTGCACCAACCAGGAAACAGTGTAGGCTCTCCCCTGAGATGGACACATGAAAACCAGCCACAACAGCTAACAAACAACCTGCCTCTGCAAGGACACTGGGGAAAAGGGACGCTGCTGGCCCAGTGCACAAGTTCTAACACTTTAGATAACTGGGGCCATAAAACTCCCACCCAATCAAAAAGGAAAAGAAACCGGAAAGAAAGGTTAAAGGGTCATGGCCTGAAACACATACAATACACTCAATTACATCAATATGATTAGATAGATGCTAAGCATCATAATTCAAGTAATGGGGCACTACAAATGCTGCTGTTTTGATCTTGCAGGGAGAAAGTCTGGCCAATTATAAATATAACTGTGAGGTATTTTAGTTTTTACAGAAGTTTAACATCTGCCAACTCACTGTTTACCACTGTACCAACTCTGAGATAGGACAAAGCGCCAGCAGCCATTATGTGAGTTTTGTCAGCATGAGCTTATTGCTGTCCATCCATGACAAAACATCAATACATGTCTGAATCAAAGAACAAAATTCATCAGATGGTACACTTTGTGAGAGTGCAATACCATCAGCATACTTGAGAGAGTCACACTCATGGAATCATGATCAGAAATGACATGCGACAGAGGCTGGAAGTACAGTGTGAACAAAGCAGCTCCCAGAATGGAACCCAGGGGTACTCCGTACACAAGGGGGTTATGACCAGGAGAGAGACAATTTCTTTTGCCTTTGATCACAGACATCGGATGCAAACCACTCAAGACCAACACCATGAACTCCAAAAGCCACCTTTAACCTGCATTGCCTCTCTGTATCATTTGCTCAGAGTCTGGTCTTAGCCTCCAGCAAGCTGGTAGTGGTATTGTTAGTCCCCTGGCCACAATCCCCAAGAACAGTGGGGATGCAGGGTTGGTCCAGTGGGGACAGCAATGAACGACTATTGTAGTTTAGATCAGGTGAAGTTTCAAAGCATAGAGGATGCCTGCAAACTAGCCAAGCCTGGCTCTTGGTGTGCTAAAGTTGACCTTCAGTCAGCTTATTGTTTAGAAACTATCCATCCTGATGACTATTGTACAAAGTGACTGGGCTAAAATGAAAATTTAGTAGGCAGGACAGTGACTGGGCTTCTTACCTCTTCGATACCATTACCAGGCTGCCCTTTGGTGCCAGATGGGGCCCTGCTATTTCGCATCACATATCACAGGCAGTTCATAGACCTGTGTATTTGTAGGAGAGGTTATATGGACGTGGTAGTGTACATTGGTGACTTTCAGATTGTAGCTCCTACCT
The DNA here is from genome assembly GCA_018857735.1 of Alviniconcha marisindica. Lineage (NCBI taxonomy): Eukaryota > Metazoa > Mollusca > Gastropoda > Provannidae > Alviniconcha > Alviniconcha marisindica. Next base: position 1,501,872 of record JABMCL010000715.1, read on the forward strand.
ATGACCTATGTAATGACACCGTGCATGGCATCCTGATAGTGATAAGACCTTTAAGGAAATCAGGGTTTAACATCAGCTGGCCGAAGATTGTGGGGACTGTTAAGGAAATTAGGTAGTGCCAGATGGGACCCTGCGATTTTGCGTCTCATATCACAGGCAGTTCATAGACCTGTGTATTCATAGGAGAGGTTATATGGACGTGGTAGTGTACATTGATGACTTTCTGATTGCAGCTCCTACCTATGACCTATGTAATGACACCTTGCATGGCATCCTGATAAGACTTTTAAGGAAATTAGGGTTTAACATCAGCTGGCTGAAGATGGTGGGACCTACGAAATTGATCAACACCAACACAGTGAACTGCACTATTTCCCTTGGACCTAATAAACTGAATAAACTGGATGCAAAACATGACGAATTTTGGGCATGCAAACATGCAGACAGGCAAGTTGACAGGTGTCAACAAGGAGGCAATTTCTTTTTGCAATGCATACTGGACTCAACTGCAACCCAGAAGCATGCCAAGCATAAATCTAAACTATCACATGAACTCAAGCGAGATCTAGTTTGGTGGAAAACACATTTGCATGCAAGGGTATTCTGTATTTTGAGAGCAGTCAAAAACCCATACTGTGCATGTACTGATGAAGATGTGTGTAACACAGCAGCAGGTGCCTTCTGGTAGGGATGTTGGCAATATGACTTTGTCAGTTTGTACCAAAAAGTGTGCATGAAAATAGGACAATGGGGGTGGAAAATAATGTTGCTGGTAGATTAAAACTAGAGGTGTTTTTGAAATGTGCACAATGCTTGCTAGGAAAGATTTCTTGAAAGCAAAAGATGACTTTTATACTTTTGAAGATATTTGCTGAGAAAGGTTGTAAAAGGCTGTATGTCATACATAATATAGTACAGCATGCACAGTTCATTATGTCTTCATTTCTGCACAGGTATGTACAAAATCAAGTCACATTATTATTAGGGCAAACCTCCCCTACTATTTTTATGCCCAATTTTGTACACGTATATAATTTTTAACACACGTTTGTGAAATGATGATTGTTGTAATCTCTTATGAATGATGTAAGGCCATATCTCAACATTTCTGAATGTAACAAGAAATACGCCCTTTCATGCCATATATAGTGCAATCACTTGTGTGACACAAGTGAATGCAATAAACACAATGTGAAGAATTTTTTTCAATTTGCATTTCCAGGGCAGAGAAAAAGAGACACCCCCCATAACAAAACAAAACATGAAATAACTGTAATTTGTGTTTACAAAGAAACTGAAACTGATGAAAAATTAAAATACACGTATTTCATTAAAACGTCTGTGGATCAAGATTTAAAATGTTTCTGTGCTCAGTTTGTTCAAGCAGCATCATACAGTTGAACAAACAGCTCCATTCTAACAAACAAGTAAAAATGTAAAAAGAAACAGAAAATAGGATATCTTTTGGGTGAGAAAAAAAAGAATACTCTAACTGTAATAATTTCTTTGTTTTTATAGTTATATTGAATCATATGATCATGCCAACTGGTAACTATTTTATTATCTTTTCTGCAAGTCTCATTTATGTGCTGATGACTAATGAGGGAAAATGGATAGAAAATGATTACTAGTATTACTTCTTTCTTTTTAAAACAGGAAACTTGAAATAAGTGATTCCTGACAGTCAGGTCTAGTCAGACCATGCTAAAAAAGAGAGAGACAGACAGAGGTTGGGGTGGGAGGTATTTTCCAGGTCAGAGAAAAAAAGACACCCCCAAAACAAAACAGTCACAACATGTACTTTTATCAGACAACACAACCAAGCTCAAACAGCAACAGTTGTAATCCTTTTATTTCACACCAGTAGGCAAAACTAGAGAAACAATAATTGGCTAAATCTTTAGTGGATAGTGACAATAAACAGTATTGATTAAATGTGACATGTTGATTAATCATCACCAAAGGAAATGAGCTGACACAGTTTCAAAATTTGCCATCGTGCAACAAATTCACAGCCCTTTTTCAAACCCACCATGTGTTATCAACACATGCAGTCAGCACGCCATTAATGGCTACATCCGTGAGGTGAATAAAGGCAAAAGTTGGTGGTGAAAATGCAAAATGGTTACACGTCACCAACGGACATAATTTTGGACTCGGAACTTGAAGTTAAATTTTTCAGCAGATGAAAAACTCTAGAAACATGACTCCAACTTTGTTGAACGTGCAGGAACTATTTTAGTTCTGTGGAGAGTGAATTCCACAGCAAATGCAATGGTTACAAGAGCAGATGACGTTTGTGTTCATCACCTGTATAGACACAGTGGGTGACACTTAACCTTTGCATTTTCAATGTGAATTTTCTCAGAAACAAAAACACCTAAACATTGTCATTGTCAGTGATATCAGTGGAAGTTTATTTTTACAGTTTTCGGGTTACATGCAAGTTGAACACAATGATGCAAGTTCAACATTGGTACAAATGATATGAGCCGATCATGCCGAAGTGTCCCACTTTTTGGCAGCCATTTTGCATCCAAAAGAGCAATGTTTTTCATCCTTTTCGTGTGTTCTTTGATACACAGCTTGTTCATAACTACTTTTATTCCTAAAGTCTCCTCTGTAAGGTAGGCCAAACAGTTAAATAAATAATTAATCATGAGGATCAGTGCAAGTCCACAAATAGAGGAGGTGTCGCTGGGAGCGCCTTTTGGCACAGGCTCAAATAAAGCAAATTCTGTCAAACATCAGTATTACAACAAAGTAACGTTTCTCCAATTTTCAGCATATAAAACAAACCAACAAACCTTACTTGAGTCACAAAATAAACAACAAAAAGATGAATCAAGCAAAATAAACAACAAAAAGTTGAATCTAGCAAAAAAACACCAGAAGACAATTTACATTAAGACAAAACACACACACACACACACACACACACACACACACACACACACACACACACACACACACACACCATTATAATGGTACATCTGTTCTGTGTGTTTTTTATGCAAATTGTTCAGTGCCTCATTTCCACATGGCAAGTCTCTGTGGCGTGTGCAAAACAGCAGAAAGCTCAGTGCTCGGAAAAAAGAATTGGCACCACCAGCCCTTTGTGGGTGCTTTGCAGTGCTGTCTTGACTGCCCTCTGGCCCTCTTCCTTGTCTGCTCTAGGAGTGGATCCTCTACTGCCAGTCTGTGTCTGTACCTTCTGCTGTTATCCGCATTTGTTGAGAGTTTCTTCATAGTCATACCTCTGAGCATGAAGTGCTATGAACTTGAAATTAGAATACCAGTAATCACAAACTGTCACCACAGCCTACTGATCATGTGATATGCTCAGTACAAACATGTCATTGTTAAACCCACTCACTCTGACCTCTAACTCTAACACATAATTATCAAGTACTCAGTTCTCAGAGCTATTACTAACAAGTAACATCAGCTGGGCCTCATAAAACCTCATCACCTTACCTTACAATAATATTTGAACGATCATGAGAAGGTTTTTAAAATTTCATGCAAATGTTTGCTGGAAAAAAAATTGAGCCCTGTTGTGTTGTATAGATCAGAACACACATGATATTTCCAGCAATTTCCCAAAAAGCGAGGCTGTTGTTTTTGAGTTGTATGATGTTTTTAGTTTGATATTACAACACATCTGATGTTTGATAGAGCAACTTTTGGGAGCAATTGACCGAAAATATCAACAATCATGAATGTTGATGTATTACCCATATATAAATTATGTTTTCAACATACTAATCAGTGATACTCCATGTGATTGCAATTTGTTTGTAAGCAAAGTTACACAGATCACTTGGTACATCGATGTCCTGTTTTGGCAGTCAAATTTCAGTGGGGGTTTTCTGCATGTTACGACTACATATTAAAACCAGCTGAAGTCTGGTTGCTGAAAGTACATGTACTAAATATTCATTCATCCATGCACACATTCAACACACAGTTTCAAAGAAAAATGGTTTTCAACATTAACATTCTTTTATTTTCAGCTGAAGTGCATAACCCCCTGCATTAGCACCTTTTGGCACAAACTCATATGATAACTGGGACAGGATTAATGTGGAAACTTCTTCAAAGTCCACTTGCTTACAAGTATAAGAGCTACCCATCATCATTGTTATTCTTATACAGGCAGAGGCTACTACTGAGGAGAAAGTGACTGATGCCATCCCAGCTACCATTGAAGACCACAGATTACTCAAGAAAATTTGGATTCATGTGTAAAGATGCAGGGACAGGAAGAGGTTGAATGGGAAGGGGTCATTGGTGTTTAGGAAAGCAGATTGTCTTCCTAGATATGTCAGCTGATCATTATTTTTAGTATTGGCACAAAATATTAGTAGTGTGATTTCACACTTTTGAATGCCACCATCTTTTCATTATATACCACCACTAGTACCAGTGTTCATTGTTTCATGGTGTCAGAAATGTCGTAATGCAGAACCTAAACTGGCTAAAGCCACCAAGTAAGTTCTCATTCAAGCCCAAAGAGTGGTCGGCGTGGATCAAACAGTTTTGTCATTACCACAACGCAAGCAAGTTGGCTGCAGAGGCAGGCGAAACCCAGCATGACACCCTGCTATATGTGATGGGAGAGGAGTCTGAGAAGATTTTTGAAACACTTCACTTTGGAACTGTGGCAGTTGGTGAAGGGGGAGGGGTGAGAGAAGTGCCAGAATGAGACACTGTCTTCGAAACAAGTTTGATTTGTACTTTCTGGTGAAAAGAAACATTATTCATGAGAGAACGAAGTTCCAAGAAAGGAAGCAGTATGACTGTGAAACCATTGAGGAGTATTTATAGATCTCTCCATGCCCTCATAGATCATTGTGAGTACATTGACATTGAAGACCAAGTTCGGGACAGATTTGTTGTAGGCTTGACAGATAGTTACATAGTAGGTTGAAAGACAAGCTGCAACTCGTCCATGAACTGAATCTGGCTAAAGCTCTAGAGATAGCTAGGCAACATGAGCAGATTAAACTTCAGATGAGACAAAAAGGCAGAAGCGCTGCATCAGATGAAGCAGCAAAGGCAGGATCTAGGGGGAGAGGAAGGTTCAGAGGTCAGCACAGCACTTCACACAGAGGGAAGATGTGCAGGGGTCATGGACCTTCAAATGTTCACAACCTAGGAAGTCAGGACACTCAGAAGTGTGGTTGGTGTGGCTGTGGTCATGGTAGAGGACATTGTCCAGCTGTGGGTCAGCAGTGCCAAAAGTGTCACAAGAAAGAACATTTTGAGCGTATGTGCAACAGTGTACGAGAAGTTAGGAAAGACCACGAAGAAGTAGGTACAGATGAAGAAGAAGAATTTCTCCTTGAGTCAGTTATCACAGATAACACAAAACTGAAGATCAAAGGCACTGAAGTGCATTTTAAGACAGACATAGGTGTTGACGTCACCATTATCAATGAGCGGACTTATGAGAAGTTCAAGAATAAGCCAAAGCTGTCAGCTACACACATCACACTCACTTTGCCAGGCGGTAGTTCTTTGCCAAGACTGTTGTCAAAAACAAACCATTCAGGTTTCGAGTGATTGTTGGCAGGAATAAAGTTGGCAGAAACGCAGCAGAGAAAATGAGCCTTGTGAAACTCCTAGACATTCATGAGAATGTGTTCGGCAAAATAAGAACCAGTGCACATCACCATGAAACCAGGGGTACAGCCTTACTGTGTACCAACTGCACGATGCATACCATTTCTGTTACAGAAGAAGGTCAAGGCAGAATTAGAATGCATGGAATCAGCAGGCATAATCCAAGAAGTGAAGGAGGCTACAGACTGGTGTGCATCCATGGTCCCCATCATCAAGCACAGTCTGGATCTGCGTTGATTTCAAAAGACTGAATGAGGGGTAAAGAGACCACACTGCATGCTACCGAACTTGGATGACATAGCTCCAGAGCTGTCCAGCGCCAAGTTTTTCACTACACTTGACGTGTCTTCGGGGTTCTTTCAGATACCTCTGGCAGAAGACGGTTCCTTGTTGACAGCATTCATCACTCCCTTCAGATGCTTCACTTTCAAGAGGGTTCCCATGGGAATATCACTGGGTCCTGAGTGTTTTTAAATGAAAATGAAAGAGACACTAGCCGGCTTGGAAGGTTGCAATGCCATCATGGACGACACCATCGTCTATGGTTGTCCAGAAGAGGAGCACGATCAACACTTGAATGCTGTTCTCAAAAGAATAGAAGAAAGTGGACTGAGGCTGAAAAAGAGAAGTGTCACTTCAAGTAGAGAGAGATGAAATTCTTCGGACACATCATCAGTGAAGACGGAGTTTGACCTGATCCAGATAAAGTGAAGACTGTCACAAAAATGCCTCTGCCAACCTCAGTGACTGAACTAAGAACACTTTGTGGCATGTTCAAGTACTTGAGTAGGTTTGTGTCAGGCATGGCTACCGACTTGAAACCCATCACTGATCTGCTGAAGAAGATGACTGCATGGTCATGGGGTCCAGCTTGACAGAAAGCCTTTAAAACAGTCAAGAAAAAACTTGCATCTTCTGAAGCGCTAAGTTTTTACAGTCCGGACAAGAAGACAGTACTGAGTACAGACAGTAGCAGCTATGTGGGACGGAGAGAGGCTCATTCCATCGCCTATGCCTCCAGAACTTTGACGGATGCAGAAAGAAGATATGTACAGATTCGTTTGAAAAGTTTGCCAAATATTTGATTGGACAGTTTCCAACTTCAGACAGATCACAAGCCTTTAGTTCCTCTCATTAAGTCCAAGGACATTGATGAAGCTCCTGTGTGATGTTAAAGACTTTTGATCCGACTGATGTGGTTCATTACAGATGTTGTACATGTACCAGGCAAAGAGATCATGAAAGACATGATTGCCGACACCTTGTCCAGAAATCCAATACCTCATACAAGCAATGACAAGGACATTTTGGAAGCCGTGGCAGCTTTCGTTGATGGCGGGAGTTGCACTGGCCAGTCACACCACAGCGCCTTTAAATTCTTCATTCTACAACAGTGCATGATCCAGAACTGCTGCAGGTCATCAAGTACCTGAATGGTTGGCCAGCCAGATCTCTAGCAAACCTTCAGGCATATCACCAAGCGCAGGGCAAACTGTCACTCATCAACGGACTGTTGGTCTGCAATGACAGGATTGTCGTTCCCAGCAGTCATTGTTGGGACTTTCTGGGGAAGCTACATGAGACACACCAAGGGCTCCACAAGTGTCGCCACAACACTCAGACAGCGGTCTGGTGGCCAGGTCTTAGCACAGACCTCAAGAACCTCATCTACACATGCAGAGTGTGTCATGAGCATCGACCATCTCAGAGGAGTGAACCTCTTCGTCCAACACCATTGCCAGAATATCTATGGCAACAGTTGGGAGCAGATCTGTGTTCCTTCCAGGGCAAGGACTACTTGGTAGTGGTGGACAATAATTCCAGAGGGCTGGAAATTCTGCTACTCCACACTACGACTGCAGCCGTTGTCATCAAGAAGTTCACGCAGCTGTTCACTACATATGGCATTCCAGACTCCATAATCTCTGACAATGGGCCTCAATTCCAATGCAGCGAATTCAGGGAGTTCACACTGGAATTTAACTTTGACCACCAGACCAGCAGGCCCTGCTTTCCCCAGGCCAGTGGGAAGGCTGAGAGTGCAGTGAAGGTGGCTAAGAAGCTACTCAGCCAGCAGTCCTTGGAGATCGCTCTACTCAACTACAGGGTAACACCACACTCCAGTACAGGGGTGAGTCCTGCTGTTGCTCTGATGGGGAGACAACTCAAGACCAAGCTTCCCAGACTTCCAGCAAACCTGTTTCTGCAGCCTGCCAGTGAGACGGACATACACCAAGCAGACCAGGAGACCAAAGACAAGCTCAGCTATGACAGGAGGCATGGGGCCACGCCTCTTTCGCAGCAGGAAATCAGGTGTTGATCAAGACTGATGCAGAAAACACTTGGAACGAGCAAGGTATGATCGTCACATTGGATGCAGGTAATTGTACTTACCTGGTGAACTTGCCTGCTGGTGTTTTGCAACGTAATTGCAAACATCTGCAACCACTGCTGTCACCACGCAAGACTTTTGTTCCTGATCATCCTCTGCAATCACCACCAACATCTGATTCAAAGGACATCAGAGATTTAAGGGACATCATCGAAGATTCAAATGACCTCAGTTCGAAGGCCATCACTCTGCCAGATACTTCCGACAGACGCTTGACCCAAGTATGCAAGCCACTTTGTTTCAGGGAGGAAGAAATGTGTTAATGGCTAAACTGTCATGTGTGCAAAAAGCAGAGCAAAGTGTGTGAATGGTAAATTGCCATTTGTGCAAAGCACAGCAAAGTGTTATGTAAAATTTTGTGGTGGATTAATGTTTTTAAGGACTGAAAATTGTGAAAGATTTTACACATGAATCAGAGTCTGTTTTCCAAAATTATGGTTGAAAGAAATTCATTTTGAGTTGAATAAAGACTTTAGTTTGTGACAGCCTAATTTCTTTCAAAGAAATTAGTTTATTTTTCGAAGTCATCCTTCCAGGAAATCTTTAATTTCATTTTGCAAAGCAAAACTGTTTTAATGGAACGTTGATTTCCAAAGAAATTCCAGTGTTGTTTATGACTTTAAAATTCTGGTCATTGGTGTGTTTTTATTTTTTTATTTTTAATATATAACTGGCTAGTGATGATAAGTAGTAAGGATGAAAGAAGAACTGGGCAAGAAGGTGAATGATTGGTGTGTGTATATGTTAGACAGAAGGATGCTTGGAAGGAGAGTAAGTGCTACAACTAAAAGTTAAAGTTGGTTGATCACTTTTGAGAGAAATTGGTAGTTGACATTTGTTGGTTATTTAGAAATGTTATATAATAGTATTAATACAGGTAGTATTGTGCATGTGGAAGAGTTCCCATGATTGAAATTTTGTTGTTGTGCACAGGTAACCAGACATTTTTTAATTAATTTTTTCTAGTTGGTAGTTACATTGACAATGACAATGTGTGGTATTGGTCACCAGATTTGAATACTGTGGACAAGAACATTTTAGAATTTAACAATTGACAGTTTAAATTAACAAGGTATTTTCACTTCCAGAGATCTGTGCATGTTATATTTGAACAACGGTGAACTGTGACTGTGAACTGTGACTGTGAGATTCACAATGTAAATTTGGGAATATTGAACTTTAAAAGAAGGGAGGTGTTTAGGAAAGCAGACTGTTTTCCTAGATATGTCAGCGTATCATTATTTTTAGTATTGGCACAAAATATTAGTAGTGTGACCAGGTCACTTTTGCTTGCCGCCGTCTTTTCATTATATACTATCTCTAGTACCAGTGTTCATCGTTTCAGTTGGGTCCCTGACATCTGCTACTGTTGAAGTGAACTTTAACTCTTTGAAACTGATATGGCTGTTCTCATGCAGTGTCCAATCTGCCTCAAATTTTTGATGTCATGTATGTTGCCTTATTGGTAAAACAGTGGAATTTCCTGATCTAAAAATATGCATAAGAAATAGTTATTTTGGAGGTGTATGACAACATGAACCAGACTAATTTCTCTTTAGCAAATTGGGATTAGGGGTTATCCACCTTTAAGTTGTTTAACATTATTTGCTCATCGTGCATGATCCCATACCTAGTGCAAGCAAAGTGGGCATGTAATTGTAGTGTACTGACAATGATAGTGACTTGCAGTATCTGGGCTCACAGTGGTCGATATTTTGCTGCTCATTGTAACAAACTTGCTAATATTATTATTACCATTTAATCTTAATTGATTAATTAATGGATTTCTTTAATTCACTGATTGATTATTGTTTCAGGTTGCTCAGTTTTACAACCACTCCAGGCGAGTTAGAACTACAAAGTGTCAAGCGTCAAAAAATATCAAGGGTAATGTTGCTGTTATTGTTTTTCAGTTCTTCATTTCTGTTTATGTTGTGTGTAATTGCTGACTTTATACTCTGCCCATCCCCCTCCCCATTAATATTGGGGGTGGGAGCTGTTCACTCATTCACAGTCACATACAACTAGAGTGCAGTGGGTCTGCTCGGAAGCAGAGAATAGTCCTATGCTATTCAAGATTCAAGATTATTTATTATCTCATCAGAGAAATTAAAACATGGTTGAACATTAACCACATCACAGTACACAATAACACATATTGTATATTTTAAAACTCAAAGAACGGTTATTGAAAGTTACATAATAAACAAACTTGTAATTATACACACACACACACACACACACACACACACACACACACACACACACACACACACTGCTATGACATTTGAACAGATTTATCTGTTCAGAAATGCTATTGACTGCAGAATAAAACTTTTGGTATGCGAAATTGTCTACCAGATGGAAGAAGCTCATAATGTTTAGCAAGGACATGGCTGTTGTCATCCACAATCACCCTAGTCTGTAGTTCCCATTGTGAAGCGCTTCGAGCTTATTTTGAGATGAGGCACTCAACAAGAGTTCATATTATAATAATAATACTTAATAGTAATGAATGCAAATTTATAAGCTCCATTTGAATATTTTTCAGGATCCAATGTCTCATCGCATCATTGAAAAACGTCGGCGTGATCGCATGAACAACTGCCTTGCTGACTTGAGTCGTCTAATTCCTACATCTTACTTGAAACAGGTACTTACAATGCAATTGAATAATTAGACACTTTGAACAGGCTTACGGTCATAAGGTTGGAATCTTTGAATAAATGTTTCCTTGACAATACTTAATCACAATGTTAAAGTTATGGTAATGTGTGTGTGTGTGTGTGTGTGTGTGTGTGTAATTGTATATAATTTATGCTATGCATTTATTCAATTCAATTCAATTCAGCTAAAAAAAACTTTAATCATCCCACAAGGGGCAATTTTGTTGTGGTCATGGCTGGCTTGTAAAAACAAAAACAAAAAACACATAAAGTTAACAGAACAATACAACAAACACAACATCACCAATAAAAGAGACTTACTTTAACTATAGTAAAGTTATGAATTTATTGACTCTTAGCTCACATCACAGACAGCAATGATAAACATGTAGAGTTGCAAAGTGTATTGACGAATAAGTATTTATATCAAGGCATCATGCCATTGGGATCGACAGAACAAATGAAGAAAGCGCTGTCCGACAGCAGAAAAACAACTTGGGAACATGCCATAATAAATATGGGTATTTTTGCCATTATGAAGTAAACACTTGAACATATATGTTTTTCACTTTCAGTTGAAACACTGACAAAAAACTTTGTTTGATCAAAACTTGGACATGACTGTGCAAAAATTGGTCATTATCGATGGAAACATTGGCCTAAGGTCCACTTGTGTCATCCGAGAAACTGTTGGCTGCAATTTAAATTTGCACACTGCCAACTGTAACATGTTGAATAATGATCAGTTCACTTATAATTACAAATGAAAATGCGAAAGTAATGTATCAGTGAAAAGCAACCATTTAATCTGTTGAACACAACACTTTGTGTCGGTCATAAAGGTAAAAAGGTACATGACCTACATTAAAACAAATACTCACTGATCATTCTTGGTGCCATGTTTGAAGACAGTGGACACAGGGCATTGTGGGTAAACATGGCTGTGCATAGTACAACAAGACAGCTGTCACAAAAGTGACACTTATCCCAAGGATCAGCAAATTTTCAAACACAACAGTCTGACATGGCCAAAACTTGAAAAAAGGTCATTACGTACAGAAGCCAATGCTTTTATGATCACTGCTTATGACTAAACATTGATTTTAACAACAGTTTCTTTCTTCAAACACCCACAAGTCTGTAGCAAATAGTAGCAAACAAACATTTTTGTCAGCATCGGAAATGGACCTGATCAGTCAAAATAAACATATTTTTCTTTCAATTATTCAAAGTTTACAAGCAGTTATGAGTTGTTTTTCCAAGCATTTAAAAGCTTTTACTATGGCATGCCAGGCAACAAAAGCGATGCACCCAAAGTGTCCACCCTTCCTCCGCCTACTTCTGGCCTGGACTTGGTGTAAATTTTCATTTTTATTAACTCAGAACTGACCTTGGGCATCAGGTTTATCTTTATTATCTCTAAGATGTGTACTCTTTAGGATAGAGTTAGGTTTGTTCAAAGAAAACTTGAACCTGAAGAAGTATTTACATCCAAAACATAGAAGGTCCACACAAAGCAGGTTTTGGCACAGGCTCATATAGATATATACTTCAGTTTTGTGTGTGTGTATGTGTAACTGTTTTTTTACATGTGCCCATGCACACACACCCACACGCACACACACACACACACACACACACACACACACACACACACACACACACACACACACACACACACACACACACCTAGTTTCTAAACTTTTAACACCAGCATTTTCATGTGAGCAGCTTCAAACAAAGTTACACAAACATTAACTTCTAGACAGATATAACCAAACCTGTGTAGCTCATGTAAGGCTTGCCACTACAGTAGGCAAGTTCAGTTTTTGAATGGCTAATTTGTGTGTGCATTTAATGTATGTAAACTAATTGATTCCATGTTTTCAGGGTCAAGGACGCATAGAGAAAACAGAAATAATTGAGATGGCAATCAAACATATCAGATCTCTCCAAGCACAAGTGGATGGCAACCAACCGCAAAGCTTCAGTGCCACTGAAACAACTCAAGGTGTCTACTTTTTTCTTCTTCTTTTTAAACATGTGTCAATTAAATTTCACATTTGCATGCCACTGCAGAGTTCAAGGATTGTGTCTTCACTGTGACATTGACATCAAAAGGAGCAATCCAATGCACATTTGTCTTCAGCTTCATGTGGGTAATGCCTGGACTCTGGCCTTAACCCAGCTGATGCCCTTTTGCTATGAAATTCCATGCGAAGGGAAGTAACTGTGTCAATGATCCTGGTATACAACTTTAAAAATCAATAATAAACACCAAATACAAATTTCAGCTCACTTTCTATTTTCCCCAGTTTGCAAATACACTTTCTTATATATGTATCCAACAGGTTTTGATTTTTGTCACTCAAAAATAAAAGCATAATTTTTTTTCCCAAATCAGAAATATCTGTGTCTGAATGTCAGGTTTTAGGGTGCCTACAGGGTAACCGACTGCAAAATTTATTTCCAATTTGAATCTCCAAAGATGAAGCTCCGTAAGTTTGTTAGCAGGATAAGCGACTAAGCCAAATTTGCAGTTCAAATCTCAAAGGATGAAACTCTGGTGCCAATGCTAACAGTAGGGCTTTTGTTTATTTTTGTGAATCTATCGTGTGTCCATCTTGCAACTTTGAAAATTCACAGCATCTCTCAAACTCCACCAAACTTAGAATAAAGGACATCATGAGAAGTAGTAAACAATAGCAGAAACAAGGCTACAAGTCTTGCGAGAATCCCATTCCTATTTGCATAAGCTGGGATGCCAGTATGGAGCGTCTGCTAACTGGCCATTACAGGGCGTCCAGGGTTGCGCAGTAAATAAAAAAGAACGTGCGGTGATGGGTGCTCTGTGGCAAAGTGGGTTAAACTAGTTGAAGTTTGGACTTTCTAGCAGTTGCACCCTTGCCTGTAACCAAACTTGGTATGTTAATGCATCATCAAAAGCCAGAGTGTAATGTGAAAAAAAAATGGGCTGCACACAGAGTCAGGGCTCATAAAAAATAAGACTGTTTTTGATTGATTGATGATCGCTCATAGAGCGCTATTCTCTGCTCTCTTGAGCAGACTCACTGTGCTCGCATGTGATTCTACATGAGTGACTAGCTTTTTATAGTGCTTTTATTTTATTTTAATATTCACTGAAGTGGTGTACTTAAGTGCTGGCATGGCTGGTGCCACATGAAACTGCTGCCGTCTCGGCGCATGTTCTGTGTACACCATACAACCATGCTCCATGTCACTTCATGCGAAGCCACATATGTAAGGTGTATGCGTGTTTAGCTGTAACCTGCCACCTGCATTTTTGGCAGAATGACTGGGATCTTTTACATGCTACTGCGGTAACACGGGGGTGGAATGGATACCAAAATAAGAGTCAGCACGGAAAGTCGACCCAGGAGAATAAAATTCTCCCGCCACTCCTGCAGGGATTCGAACCTGTGACTTTTCAATCATGAGTCCGGCGCTCTAACTACTGAGCTATCCCCGCCTTTATCTTCTAAACTAATGGTTCTTTTGCTACTACACTTAGTTTGATGGGTAGACAATGTCATAAGCCTTTGTGGTCAAGGCGATATCATCTTTTGTAACCAAACTTGGTATGCCATGTGTCATGAGTTGGAGTGTCATGCAAGAAGACTGTTATTATCGAGGTCGTGGTCACATTGAGGACCACCCCACAATTACCTGTTCCTGAACTTCACTATCAGACAGATGTTAAACAGATGGAGTGTGGTCAAGCCCCTCAGGCTTTCCCTGCTGTTATCTCACTCTCAGGCAGTGCCCAGAGGGCATCATCTTCTTGTCCTCATTGCTTCTTAGTTCTGTGCTTTTCTTATGCACACACATCTCTTTCCCTGTTGAGTCTATTAAAACATCTGATTGGTTGATTACACTGCACAAACACTATAGAAGGCTTTGGTTGGCCAACATGGCCTTCCCAGCACAAGAATCATGTCTTTGTTGCCACTGCAGTCTGAATTTGCAGTCATCCACTAGCTCAGTAGCTGTCAATGTTAGTTCTACAGATGACTGATGGTTACACATATGTTAGAGACAATGAGTAGTTAGTATTTCTGTACATAATTACATGTGTTTCATTATCAAATATTACACTTAATTAGTGAATTAGGGCATTGAAGAAATAGTGAAGAATCTCATTCTTGACACTATTGTTACATTACCACAAATGGGGTTGGCTCAATGTACTCTGTCAGCTGTGATGGGCAAGTTTCCCTGTTTGCCGTTTATGTTCAGGCATGGTTATTATTTTGTTATGAGCTGATTTGTCAGGTGTATTATAATCATATTGCAAGTGTAACTCCATGAAGTGGAAGATGATACCTTTTTATATATAAATATACAAAGAAACTTAATGTTCCTGCTCTGTGAAAAGGAACTATAGGACTGAGTACATTTTAAAACTCTAAAGTGTTCTTACTTCATTCTATATATATATTGTTGAGTTTTAAGCAGCAACGCCTTACAAAACATTCATGACATGAGTGCCATCTTGTACTCGTCTCTCAAGGGAAAATAATTATAAAAAAGCATGCTAGACCAGACACAACACTTACCTAATCTTAGATAAAACATATAAATATCTAAAATCACTACAACAACAAAACATACAGAAATAAAAGACTTTATCAGTCAAAAAGTCTGACTTCAAAAACATATTTGTGTATTTAAATCATTAACAAAAGAATAACAAACAAAAAAACGAACATACAGAACTGCAATTGAGAAAACCTTATCAGCCAAACAGAAAACCTTATTTCAGGGTCATATACTTTCAAGTAATCTGGAGGTCTTCGATACCTGAGTGAGAACCATCTCACTGGTGGTTGCTGGCTTTCCGTTGGAGATGGCGGAATTTGCAATTGGTTGGTAGTTACAGCCCCAGGATCTTGCTGCATGTTGCCTCTTGTACACTCTGACTGGCATTGCTGGATTTCTTCATCCATAGGGCACTCAGGGATTCCCTGTGAATCATCAGGTAAGTGCATCGCCTCTGGCACTAAAGGTGGAGCAGTCTCTCTGCTTCTTTGGGCTGATCTGTATGACGTCGTTGAATGTGGTCAACATGGCATCTGACCACATGTTCATCAGAGAAAAGTACTTCACAGGACACTGGACCAGTTACTTTTGACCACAACACCTGGCTGAAGTTCTTGACATTCACTGTATCACCAACTGCAGTTGTTCTTCCGTCCACCTTTTTGTCACGATTCATCTTCATCTGTGACTGCTGCATCTGAACTTTGCCTTGCAGATTTGGGTGCAACAAGTCCAGTTTGGTCTTCAATCTCCACTGATTCAATAGCTCTGCTGGACTCTTCCAGGTCATTGACTGTGGAGTTATCCTGTACCACAACAGGAAACAGTGCAATTTTTGTGTGGATGCAGTCTCCAGGAGTTTTAGTGATGCCTTCTTTCACTGTATGCACAGCCCTTTCTGCCAGTCCGTAGCTCAAAGGATGATACAGGTCTGTCTTCACATGAATGATGCCATTTGACCTCAGGAACTCAGCAAACTCCTCTGATGCAAAGTTTGTGCCATTATCAGACACCAGCATATCCAGAAGCCCATGCTGTGCAAAGATCTCTCTCAGCTTCTGAATGGTCACTGCTTCGTGATGGCAACTGAACCATTTGGAAAAGGCATCAACAACCACCAAAAGCATTTCACCTTTGAAAGAGCCATTATAGTCTACATGAATTCACTTCCAGAGACCCTCTGGAAACTCCCACGGATGTAGCAGTGCAGGAACAGGCGCATGCTTGTGTTCTTGACATGTGGGACACTTACAGGTCCGTCCCAGGGCACCAGACATAACTCCTTTCAAGCCCCTTCATTCTGTTAATGCCTAGATGTGCAGCATGCAACTCGCTCGTCACCTTTTGACAGCCTTGCTGAGGGATGACAACTTGAGCACCCCACAGTACACAGCCATCTCGAACACTCAATTCATCTTTTCACACACAGTAAGCTGCCATCTTCTATGTGTGACATCACAGCCCCCAGCCCATACTGTGAAGCATCTGTATGCAGAATGAGTGGCTTGTTTGGGTCATAATGCACAAGGACTTCGGCTGACACAATCATCTTTTTGGTCTTCTCAAAACAGCGCTGTTGCTCTAGACCCCAGATCCACTTGACTCTCTTTGCAACAGTTTGTGTAGGGGATGCAGTTCTTCTGACAGGTTTCTCAGAAAACGCCCATAATAGTTCAGGAGCCCCAAGTATGCCTTCAGCTGCTGGACATTTTCTGGCAGTTTTGTTTGTACTGGAACAGACCTTTGTCAGTGTTGATCGTCACAAATTTCCTAGTCTCTGGCTCCAGCTCAATCTGGGAGTATGCATGTGACAAGTTCAACTTGTGGTACACTGAACCTTTTCCTAACTTGGTGATCAGATCTTCTATGGTGGGGACTGGGTCCTGTTCCAGCTTGGAGGCTTTGTTAACAGTCACCTTGTAATCACCACAAATGTGAACTTGTCCGTTGGGCTTCAGGACTGGAACAATGGGGGCAGCCCAATCTGAATATTTCACAGGTTCAATCACTTGATTGTTTCAGCCTCTGTAGTTCCTCTTCAAGTGTTTCAGCCTCTATAGTTCCTCTTCTACTTTGTTTCTCATGGCATATGGAAGTGGCCTTGGTTTGAAGACAATTGGAGCTCTGTCTCCATCAACATATACTTTTGCCTGTACTTCTTTGAGTTTACCCAACTCCTCCTGGAACAACTTTGGGTGCCTGTCCAGAGTTGCTTTCACTGTATCAGTGTCTGCTTCTTTCACAAGATTGACTGTTAGAACCCCCAAATTTTTCAATAAGGTCTCTGCCCAGCAGATTGTGCTGGTATTCAGTGACCATAATTCTTGCTTCGACGAGTCTGTCTCTGAACTACATGTTCATATCCATTGTTCCAAGCACCTGCACTGAATGACCTGTAAATGACCTTATTTTTACTTTGGGTCTATCAAGTACACAACACCCAAAGATCGTCTTTACTGTATCATTGCCCATGATAGTGAAAGGGGACCCTGTGTCAGTCTCAAATTCCACTGGTTCTCCTTGAACTTCCAGTTCACACAACATTGGAGCACTCTTTTCTTCCCCTCTTACACTGCACATCATTGTGTGGACTTCATCATCACTATCATCTTGGACTTCCATCCCACCTGGTGACATTTGCATGGCCTTTTCAGCCACAGCAAAAACAGTTCTTGTCGTGGAAACCACATTGCCTTGGATCATGATCTGAGCCACAATGAAAACAGTCTTTCGCCGGTCTTCCATCTTTGTGTCCGCCACTTCTCTCCTTCCCCTGAAACTGTCTACAGCCCTGAGACTTGGACTCATCCTGTACTTTTAGTACACCAGCTGCTTGATCACCTGCAGAGATCTGCATTTCTTTAACATTCCTGCATGCTGCTTCATGAGATTCTGCAATCTGGAAGGCATGATCAAGTGTCAGATCACCATCTGGGACAGGCAGAATCTTCTCCTGGATATGCTCATCATTAATCACAGCAATAAATCTGTCACACAATGCTCGTGAGACAAACTGTCCAAAATTGCAAGGACCAGCGAGTTGTTGCAACTCTGCCAGGAACATCTGAACACTTTCCTCCTTCTTACAGCTTCTAGAGTAGAACAGGAGACTGGCACTAGTCTCAAAAAGTGTGGGTTTAAAATGGTTCTTGACAAGATCAAGAACAGCTGCGAAAGTTTTGTTTCAGGCTTGTCGGGGAGACACAGACTTTTGATAAGGTGGTAAGTCGCTGACCCAACATTTGCGCACAGAATGCACACTTTTTTCTTGTCGTTGTCAATGTCATTTGCCATGAAAAAAATACCTGCCATTGTTGTACAACAGTGAAGAAGCGTTTGAAATAGTAAGAAAAATTTATCTTTTGTTGAGGGGTTCGAGCTTTAATAGTTCAAAGGCAAACTTATCAAATGATCTCGATGGCGGGAGAGACCCTTTAAATTTTCACACCTTGCCTGGGTTTTCAGCATCAACTTCAAAGACTATGGCTGCTCCAAGGCTTCCCAGCTCACAAAATAACTCATAACTGATGTAACCATGCCTAACTTGAACAGCTCACCTAACAGTTTGAGATGGTTTTATCCTCGTCGCCAAATATGTTGCATTTTAAACAACAATGCCTTATAAAACATTCATGATATGAGAACCACCTTGTACTGATCTCTCAGGGGGAAATAATTATAATAAAGCATGCTAGTGGTCTCCCTTAGACCAGACACAACATATATATATTCCACCAAGCTGTGTGTGCATTACACTCTGAATACCAGTACTACACTCAAAATAAGATTTTGTTATGCCCATGTGAAGTCTTGTGAAGGGTTGGCAACTCTGACATCATGATCAGTGTTGTCAAACTCCAAAGGCAGTGGTAAAGTCAAGCAGGGTTAGTGAGACAACTTTTCCATTGCTTACACTGCAGAGCAGGTCACTCTGTTACCTGAATCAGGGAAGTTTCCATATCAAAGCCAGCTCAATAGGCAGATTGAACTTTGTCATGAAGATCATTTTTGTGATGAATGTGCAATAAGTTGTGCAGTTACAACATACTCAAGAAGCATAGAAATAGAAATAGTAGATTGGAGACAGGTTAGTAGTTGTTCATGTGCTGAAGCTCAAGACTAGGTTTCCTTCAGAAGATGGATAATGAGTGCTGTCTTGAAGCACTTTGGTACACCAACATGCTTCCATTGATGATATTCCCAAGAAATGGGAGTAAAATGTAAAGATGATTCAGGATGACTCTGGCTGGAGCTGGATCAGAATTCCAAATCATGTTACTACCTACTTCGCCAAACTTGCTCTGTTGGAAAGTATCTTTCCACCAAGGCCACAGTAAAACTGGTCACTTCACTCATTCTGTCGTGCCTCAACTACTGCAAGTCTCTCCTTTCTGGTCTGCCTGCTTCCTCTTTCCATAGCCTTTAGGGTATTCAGAACTGTGCTGCAAGCCTCATCCTCAAAAAACATAAAACTGGCCATATCACTCCTTTGCTTCAGACTATCCACTGGCTTCCAACCCCACATATAATTCAATAAACACTCTTTGCTGTAAATGTGCTGCACTCACTACTCCCTCTTATCTCTGTGTCTGTCTTCAACTCTACACACCCTCCTGTACTCTCCACTCTGCTTCTGATATTCTCAGCCTCCAGATTCCCCATACCAGACTTTCCACTGTTGGTTCCTGCACAGTTTCCACCTTTGGCCTCTCTACATGAAATTACCTTCCCCTTCCTCTCTGAAAGGAACGCTAATTGGACTCATTCATATGTAACCTTAAGACTTTTTTTCCCCAGAAAATAGAACTGCCATGTTTTCCACTTCTCAAGCTGCTATCTTCCTCTGAACCAACTCCCTGTTTATTGTGTGTTGTTGTAAATTGTGCTAATGTGTGTGTACTTGTGTGAATGGGTGCCTGTGTATGCACTTAGAATAATCCATGGACAAGATTGCATGTATGCACATAGAATAGATTTTGTGTGATACAAGCACTTTTGTTATTATTATTAACTCTGTCTGATGTCTTTCCTCTGTATCTTGATCAAACTGTCAAGAATGCCCAGTGGAATAAATGTAGCAGAACAAGTGGTGGTGAAAAAGAGCTCTGTGTGAAGAAAACAGTCAGATGACTGCAGCCTTTTCATCCATATCAGGAAGGACATGGGTTCAGCTAGCCTTTCCTTCACCAGGAAGTCGATTCACAACACATCTTTGGATCTAAGGCTGCATGTGTCAGTTTGTACTGTGTGTTTGCTTCACATTTTTTCCTTGCTTGGTTCAAAAGATTAATGTAGGTGATTCTGGCAGTTGTAGATTATTTTATAGATGTTCAATTAATGTTTGTTTTTGGCATACAATTCCATTTTATATCTGACAGATGCAAGGCCAAGTAGTGAGACATGCAGGACTGCACATGGTACCTGTTGTCATGAGCAGTTTCAACATGGGTTCAAGGAATGTCAGAATGAGACACTCCGCTACTTTGTGGAAGGAGAGGCCATGGTGGCATCAGATCCCTTCTGCATGCGTGTTATGGAGCATCTGTCAACCATTGCACAGCAGTGTGGGACTCGTAAGTTAGCAGATGTGAAATATATTCGTGATAAATAAGTCACAAAGTGGTTTGAACACCATGAAGCTGTCATGCCAACAGGTGCATTTGATTCTTCACTTTTCTCACTCACACACTGGCTCCTCTCTCTCTCTCTCTCTCTCTCTCTCTCTCTCTCTCTCTCTCTCTCTCTCTCTCTCTCTCTCTCTCAAACAGTCCCATCTTTGGGTGAGGACTGGGTGTAAAAAAGCATGAGATACATCCTTATATTTTACCCTCATATACAAAAATCATATCGTATCTCTCTCTGTCTTTCTCTTTGACTGGGTGTAAAAAAGCATAATATGCATGCTTATATTTTACTCTCATGAATAAAGAATTGTATATCTCTCTCAGTCTCTCTCTTTTCAGGTTTTACACTGGACTGGCCATGTTTAAAAATAATTAAAACATCACACATTTAATAATAATAAATGCATTTCTAATGTGCCAAATCCATCTGTAATTATACATGTGAGGCTCAAAGCACTATACATGAAACATGACAACAATACACAACCTAATGTAATACTGCTTTACATATCTCACTTCTTTCATATATCCTATTTTCTCCCCCTGCATCCACACACATGCATGTGCACACACACACACACACACACACACACACACACACACACACACACACACACACAAATCTTGCAAAACCCCTTTCTTCCCTCACTCTATCCAAGACCCTCACCCCCACCCCCATAAACAGTCAGCCAGTGAAGAAGACAGCAACAAAGCAATAACAAAAATCAGTCCAGCGTCTAAAGCCTGTGAGAGGGTTAGAGTAGGAAGAAGTAAAGAAGAGAAAGGTTTAAGATAAGTTTTGAACTGTGTGAAAGAACTGCAGTGTTGGATGTAAGCAGGAAGGTTGTTCCGGACAATGGGAGCCCAAACAGAGAATGACCGGTAACCAAAGCCCTTAAGTTTTCATCTTGCACAAGAAAAGTATTTTTTTTTCAAAACTGGAAGAGAGAGTTCGAGAGGGAGTGTATGAGAGACGCGATGAAAGGTATGGTGGCGGAGTATCATCAGTAACCCAGTGTTCTCTTTCCTTGTAAAATGCAATGGGCTGAATTTATGAACACAAGGAAAGTAAGTCCTTTCCTACAGAGAGGGATGCTGTATGCCTACATAACAAATCCAGTGTTCGAACCCTGCAGTCATGCTGTACTATCACATAACAATTATTGAGAGAAAAAAACAATTAATCAAAAGCCAAGCTAGCGCCATGTACAGCACACAAAATACAAATGCATGACCCTCCCCCCCCACCCCACCCCCTCCCCCCCATTAACTTCACACAATGAAACTTCATATTTAATCAATAAAATATATGTGTTCTCTTTCAATATAGCATACAGTCAATTTTGTTTAAAGAACTTACACAATGACCTCCTTCAGATGTACAAACAGAATGCAGTTCATCAGTGCAACAGCAGATAATTGTTTGTGCCTGTGAACTTCACAGACAGCTTACAGTGCACACACACAGGTACACAGGCTGACAGTATCACACACAAACATGACTGGGACACTGACCTACTAATCATTCAAAAGGGAAAAAATGCAAAAGCATGGCAAGATTTAATGTAAACACGCAGTATCGTCTTAGCAAACAAGAATGTGCTGGTTGCCTACACTCTCAACAAACATTGCAATTTATTCCAATAAAAGTAAATATTTAGCTAAGAAAACTAAACTTGTGCAACTTTACTTCCCTTGGAAGTTGGAGGAAAAAAAATTCTAGAGTAGATGCATAAAGCCTATTCTGACCTGCTCCAGGCTTAAATGGGGACTGTTGATAGTTGTAGGTTGTGAGCAGTGGGGGGGGGGGGGGGGGGGGGGGGTGATTTCTGTCTGCAGTACCCTACTGTGGAGAGAGATATCAAGCTTTTATAACTTAATATGTATTGCCCAGTCAACAGTAAAAAGTTTGATTTACTGTTCAAAAATACACAAAACTATGAAGTATAATAATTCAACAGTTAGCCAAGTACAGTACAGTACAAGGTCAAAACACTGTACATTAAATCAGAAGCAAAAGTAAAGTTAACTGTCAGTGATTGATCTATGCTTTGTAGTCAAACTCAAAGCCAGATCTAACAAAGCCAGATACAGTGAGGTGCTGGATACAGTGAGGCAGATTTTTGGTCCCAGCTAAAATCCTTTGTGGCACTAAATATTTGTGGCATATACCAAAGTTGAATATTATGTAATCCCACTGAGAGTGAAGCAACATTCTTTTTTTGGCTCCAGCTGATTCATCATTAAAACCTTTGCTTATAGTGAGGCAAATTCCTGTTTGTATTCATTTTCAGCAATGAAAAGCAAAGGAAGCTACAGTTAGTGAATAATACGTATTTTGATAAAATCTTTGTGAACATTTTGACCTGTGTGGTTGAGTGGATGTTAAATGTCAAGTCTCAGATCTTTTACATGTGAGCCATTTGAACTTTGACTCTTTTTGTTGTCCTCTGGCTGAATAATAATAATGTACATTTATCATTATTAACCCAAATATGATATTCTATACACATGTAGAGCACAGTCCTACCAAAACAATTTACATACAGTATTATATGGAAACACACACACGCATCATGCGCACACACGCACACATGCACGCATACACACGCACGCACACACACAAACCACGGTGAATTCAAACATGTATAAATAACACTGTATGCACAAGCATGTGAGCACACGTGCACACACTCACATGCACACACACACAGAATGACTGTAGCAGAAACTGGGTATTAATATTAGTTGGGGTGGAAATACTGTGAGAAGAGGAAGGTTTTCAGTTTGGCTTTAAAAGATGACAGGGTTGAGCAGTGTCTAAGGTCTTGTGGGAGTGAATTCCAAATGTGGGGTCCAAAGCAAGAGAAAGTGCGAAGGCCATGAGTCTTGCGTTTGTAATGTTGGATAGTATTGTTGTAAGGTAGCATAACTAAAATGTAACTTGACATACAACAGCAGCAGAGGAGGGGTCTTGTCATGCAGTCAACAAACATTGTTCAAATTTGTCCTTTGTGTCTAGACTCACTCATAATATTGTCCTTGGCCAACTTTTCTATCAAATGGATCAAAACAATCTTCCACTCAGCTTATCTCCCAAAACACAGTATTGTTGAGACAGCTCTCTTTTGTGTTTTAATGACCTCCTGGCTGC
>JABMCL010001983.1:5000-7500 GCA_018857735.1 Alviniconcha marisindica
TTTCTTTGTGGAGACCCGGGTGAAGACTTCAGAGGGATGTATTGTTCTACGAGTTTGTTCGTCTTGCACTGTGTAGAAACCTCCCGAGAACGACTCCATGTCAGCACACAGCCTGTTATTGAGAGAAAAGGGTGTTTAGTGATAAATGCGACTGTCGATAGTGATCAGCATATCTGTGTCTATTAATGTATTATAATTATGACAATCAAGTGTGAGTGGTATTGTTTATTTTACAGCGCACTTCCACAAATAACGTATTATATATGCCATTCAAATAATGCCTGAGGCATTTGTTGATCAATGCGTGCTCCTAGACTGTGAATCTCTTATAGATGTAGACTGTATTCCCTTGTTTGTTATGCATGTGTGGCAGGCACATTTTTCTTTGAATGGAATAAAGAAGTACCTGATTTTTGTTGTCCTGCTTGTGTCGGCACCTAATGTTTAGCTCTGTGCTACTGCTGCTTGTGTCTTAAGTGGGTTATTAAACCATTGCTTTCTTATTACATTTCTTATTTAAAAGGATGCGAATTCTTGTCAACCCCATACAAAAGAGACGACTTAATGAAGTTGTGCCAAGTGGAATGCTGCTCTGTTGGCATGAGTGTAATAAAGATGAGAGTTAGCTGTTTATGGTCGCATTGCATCAGCTTAGTGCCATAATTATGCTTCTCTAATCTCTGTCCAGTCTTTACCTGAGAGAGAATGTCGAGAAGAAGAAGAAGAAGAAGAAGAAGAAGAAGAAGAAATATAGACCCTCTGCTGTATCACCAAACTCCAGTAATCCATGAATTTGAGCCTAGCACCAGATGCTGGATTTCGTTTCTCTCAAGATATTCAGAAGGTAAAAAAGAAGCAAAAGTTTTTCTAACAGAACAAAACAAAGCCACGTGGCAACCTTGTGTGGGAGAAACTCCAAGTAACAGCTGATCAGATTGTTCCTACTTGTTCACTGTTTTCGTGTTCTCCTACTCTAAACGTCTTTTCCGTTGATAAGACGATGACATTTGTGTCGAAAATATACCTGATTTTGTCCCTTTAAAATGTGTCCGTCATTTTCTTAAACAAGTCCGTCAGTACTGTCATCTTTCCTCTTTGAACTCTGGCAGCCACACTTTATTTCAAATTGTTGTTTTCCTTCAGCTAATTGTAAGCTGTGAAACCTACCATGATGCAACGTACTGCGGTTTGGAGTGAAGACAGAGGAAGATGAAATTAACTAGTAAGAAATAAATAATAATAATAGATAACTTTTGCATAGCGCTATTCTCTGGTGTACACAAACTCACTGCGCTTTACAACATTCTCCAACATTTTCTAAGTTTCACAAACATAATACATATAACTATGACAGCATTGGACACGAAAGGAACATAGCTCAACCAAAAACAGTAACTGGTTTTGCTCTCTATCCCATTTTTCATCACTTTTCACCGTTTAACTGTCGTTTAAGTGCTGTTTTGTAGCTTGATAAAGGGGATTATGGCTTGATAAAGGGGATTACCTCGAATATTTTGTTGTTGTTGTCCTAACAAATATCGTTCTTTTGAACCTTTTGTGTGTTGGGCTCTAAATAATTATGAGTGCGCGAATCTTCTGACTGACTCTACAGCCAGAACGATGTGTAAGCAGATCTTCTTCTTCTTCAGGTGATGCTTAGTCTCCTCGGGTGTCGGTTGACATATTAGGGACAAGCTGAGACAAATGCGTGAGCATGGTTCAATATAGCTTTACGTTCACGGAAACCAGAAGGCTCGTTAGGACGGTCAACCCAGGACGGCCACCTCGACTCTCACACAGCTCCTGAATTATGCAGAGCGTAAGCAGATCAACACTCGGAAACGTTGTGTACTTTTTTTCTTTCTTTATTAAATTTCGCCAGCGAATGCCGTCTGCTTCCTCTCCGGCTTCGTCCAGAGTAGTTTCCCTTTACCTCACGCACGTGTTGTGTTGTTGCTCGAGGTGAGGGTGGGGGTAGCGGAACGGAAGGGGGGGGGGGGGGGGTGTAACAGGCTAGTGACGTCTATTGGCGAGCTTACACTAGGCCCATTCCCTTGTCAATTGAGTCCAGGCGGGGATTTTTTTTGTTTTTAGTGCGTATGATCTTGGATGGGTCAGGGTGGTAGTGGCCAGAGGAGTAAGCCGGCGGGGTTAATTAATTAATTTGTTGTAGATCATTCTTATAACTGCTTTTCTTATGACAGTAACTTTTAAGAGGGGGTCCTCGGGAAGTGGCAATTTTATTTTATGTGATATGCACAGCTTGATGCCAGTGGGATTTTCTCATGTTGTTATCTATGAATGATTTTGTTG
Source organism: Alviniconcha marisindica (assembly GCA_018857735.1). Lineage (NCBI taxonomy): Eukaryota > Metazoa > Mollusca > Gastropoda > Provannidae > Alviniconcha > Alviniconcha marisindica. The sequence goes on from JABMCL010001983.1 coordinate 7,314, forward strand.
TTGCTGTTGTAATTAAATGTTTTATGATTGGAGTGAATGTGTGATGAGTGTACTTGGCACCGTAAAACATTCCTCGTGAAATGTGTGTGTGTGTGTGAGCGCGCACGCGCGCGTGCGAGTGTATTGTGTTTGTGTGTGTCCGTGCGTGCGTGCGTGCGTGCGTGCGTGCGTGCGTGCGTGCGTGCGT
>JABMCL010001983.1:22500-37500 GCA_018857735.1 Alviniconcha marisindica
GACATCGTCGGTCGGAATATTGGAACCGTTTCAAAGGCAACGTTGTGAAACTCCTGAGAGGCTGGATGGAGTGCATATGGGCTTTTCCGAACACATAGATTCCATCTTGAGAGACTGGATGGAGTGCATATGGGCTTTTCCGAACGCGTAGATTCCATCTTGAGAGACTGGATGGAGTGCATATGGGCTTTTCCGAACGCGTAGATTCCATCTTGAGAGACTGGATGGAGTGCATATGGGCTTTTCCGAACGCATAGATTCCATCTTGAACTCAAATGAGGCGGGACCTTCATTTATGCATCTGAAGCGTTCTACAGCAGAGGTATTCATCTGAGTTAGAGACATATTATTTCAAACAATCAGCAGCTAACGGCTATTCTCTTTCCATATTACTCTGTGTTGCTTAATCTTAATGCGTTCTTCCTTTGATGTTTTATAACATTTCGTACCCACATTCACGCGAAACGATACACATCCTTTTGAAGTTCCGCATTACGTATGCGTGAACATGATAAACCTTAAAGAGAAAAACAACGCGATTTATGTTTCTGTGGAGCGAGTTGGTGCGAATGCGCAAATTTTTGTTGATGACAGTGCGTCATTCTTTTTTCCGCTGAAGTTTATCAGCACAGCGCGACAACGGAAGCACTTCAAGCGGTTTTATGTGTTTGAAGTAGTACTGATCGATAACCACATCTCCTCGTAGAGTGACACGTTTTTGAAGCACATCTTATCTGACCCTCTTTTTCGGTGGAGGTTCGGGAAGGGACTTGTCCCCCAAGTACTCGTGACAAAATCGACAGCAGTGTTTGTAGGCCAGTGGCTGGGTGAACTGATATCGCAAGAGAGCCAGTCCGGTCGTTTTGCCATGGTGATGATGAAGTGATGCTTTATGTCCTCAGATGTCAGTTGACATATTAGGGACAAGTTGTGACGAAGCACGGTGCAATAAATCTTTACGTCCACGGAAACCAGAAGGCTCGTTAGGACGGACAGTCCAGGACGTCCACCTCGACTCTCACACAGCTCCTGAACCATGTTTTGCCATGTAATAACAAACTCATTTAAATAGTTACTGGCAGCGTATAAGAGCACTCTCTCTCTCTCTCTCTCTCTCTCTCTCTCTCTCTCTCTCTCTCTCTCTCTCTCTCTCTCTCTCTCTCTCTCTCTCTCTCTCTTTCTCTTCATGATTGATTTGTTGTTGTTGTTTTCATGTTGTTTAATATAAACATACATATCCGTTGTTGCAAAATGAATACATTTAGTAAATTATGTTTGTGAGCATTTACTATAAGCCTAGCTTGTTTAATGCTCATACAATGATTTTGTTTGTCCATATTTTCGTGAATGTAAATAAACTTTGTTTAAACCAAGATGGCCAGCCAGTGTGTCAAACCTACGCAGCACGGAGGGTAGGGTAGAGGGAGGGGTACAACACACGCATGGGAGCGGGGATAGCTCAGTGGTTAGAGCCTCGGACTGGTGATCGAAAGGTCCCGGGTTCGAGTCCCGACTGGAGCGGCGGGATAATTTTCTTATCAGGGTCAAATTTCTGTGCCGAGTCTTTTTTGTTTTTGGTATCCGTTCCATTTCCGTGTTACCGCAGTAGCACGTAAAAGATTCCGGTTATTTTGCCAACAGTTGTAGCTTTAAATGAAGTGACACTGTAAACTGGTGCATGGCTGTATTGTGTACACAAAACATGCGCCGAGACGGCGGCAGTTTCACGTGGCACCAGCCATACAACACTCACACAGCGCTGTACTGACAACACCATATTAAAAACAAACCACGCTATAAAAGGACACAGTCATTCAGAATTGCATATGCTACATCAGCGCAGCGAGTCTGCTCGAGAGCAGAGAATAGCGCTGTATAAAACCGATCAAAAACGATAATAACAACATCGATACATCTGTTTCACTCTTTTCTGCACAGCACAGTAATATTTCCGTGCAGTTCTTTTTACGTGGCGCGGTAACTACGTGTTGAAGTTATATCAGGGTCAAGTTACTTTTCAGATACGCTGAGTTTTCGATAGTTTGGCCTGAAACAACAAACCTGGGCCCGTATGTCTGAGGAGGAGCAAATAGCCTCCTTAATCGCGTTTATCTTCTAAACGGTTACAATACTGAAAAAATCGGTACGTGTGGAGCTGAAATCGGACTATTCGAGTGGCCTAAACGCTTTTTAAGTTATAGTCTCACATACCATTGATACAGATTATTCAAGGGGAAAAAAACCTGACTCACGCCTCAAGACACACCATAACACATACGGCAAAAAGGTGTCAGGAAAATATCGAATGGGAAGGGGTCATTGGGTCACTGACGTTTGCTACAATCGAACCGAACTTTGAACTTGAAACAGACACCGCTGTTGTCATGCGGTCTCCAATCAGATTCCAATTTTCGACGCCACGCATTCTGCATTGTTGGTAAAATAATTAAGGGACTTTCCCGATCTCTTCTTTTGTGGGGCTTAATGCCCTATAAACATAAACAATTAGCTAATTTGGAGCCTTTTTACGACTCGTGCGTGTGGAAGCAGAGGCAGACTTTTGGACTCGTTGGCAAATAGGGATTAAGGCTATCCGTATTTAACTTTATTTGCTCATCATAAATATTGGCCCTGATCTGATACACAGGTGGATGCAATGGACTTGATTGTGATCAGGCCTCTGTCACTCATCAATCACCACACCATAATTAAGGCACTGCAATGACGTGTGCTGTTGTGCTGACCGCTTACTTCTAATGTTCGTTTTGAACGTGAATTGATGAAATTACGATGCGGTTGACAGTTACATCTCCGGACACTCCTGTGGATGTACGGACCTGCACGAGTCGGTGTGAAGGGGAATAACCGAGCAGATGGGCTTGCGGTCAAAGCAAATCATCACAAGTGGTTTGCGTCTCGGAAGCTCGGAAGTGTTGAGGAGCTTGAAAAACTACCTGCGGGCACTAAACCAAGGCCATTAACAGCATCGACCGCCAGGAGGAGAAAGACATGGAAAGAGGAATCGATTGACGATCTTCCTTGAAGGGTAAGTAAAGGACATAGTCAATCAGACGAACATTGGAACTGTTTCAATGGCAACACCGGGGAAACGTTTCAGAGACGGGGTGAAGCGCAGATGGGCTTTTTTCCCCAGCGAATATATACCATTTTGAACTGAACTCACAGTTACCTTAACACATATTTTAACTAACTTCATGAATGCTTTCTTGCCTTCTACATTCCACTCCGCCCCCCCCCCCCCCATTCCGGATTTAGACGCCCACAAAAAAGAGACAGATTCAGACCACACACACACACACACACACACAAATATACACACACGCACACACATACTCACGCACACACGCACACACACACACACACACACACACACACACACACACACACACACACACACACACACACACACACAAACATACACACACGGAGCTAATATTTGGATCGTGTTAACAAGTGAACCAGCTCAATATTTACATCTGCTTAATACTGGTTAACAATTGGATCGGGTCAACACTTGGATCAGGTTAACACTTGCATCGCTGTAGTACTTGCTCCGCGTTAAAACCTGGACCAGGTAAACACATTGACCGGGTTGACGTTTGCACGCGTTTTAAGACTATTATAGGTATAGCACCTGCACCCGGTTAACACTTGTACCAGGTTAACAACAGTAATAGGTTAACATTTGCACAGGTTTTAAGACTAATCCCGGGTGAACACATGGACCGGTTTAACAAGTGTATCGGGTAAACACTTGCGGCGGATTAACATTTGTACCGGGTTAACAAGTGAATCAGTTTAACACTAGCATCTGGTTAATACTTGCACCGCGGTAACACTTCGTCCTGGTCAACACTTGGGACCGGGTTAACACTTGAACCAGGTTAACACTTGCGCCTGGTTAACATTTGTACCGGGTTAACAAATCAATCAGTTTAACACTAGTATATGGTTGATACTCGAACTGCGGTAACACTGTGTGTGTGGTGTGTGTGTGTGTGCGCGCGCGCGCGCGCGTGCGTGCCCGTATATGCGCTTAGACTAGTCTATATAGATCATTAGTCTTCTCTCTCTCTCTCTCTCGCGCGCGCGCGCGCGCGCACGCACGCACACACACACACACACACACACACACACACACACACACACACACACACACACACACACACACACACACACACACACACACACACACACACACACACACACACATTCACTCGCGCGCGCGCAAACACACAGAAGAACACTCAGTCAAACATTGGACTAAAATATTAGAACGATATATATTTTAGGTAAGCACTTTTCTTTATTTTCTAAATTCATTCTCGTTAGTAATTATTGGTAAACAGACATCTAATTTGAAGAGATTCGACTTCATCCAGTTGTTCCATTCACCTGAAGCGTGTTCGTCGGGCACTGAAGGTGAAAGTGAGTGTTAGACAGGACACCGCCGTCCCAGTAATGTTGCGGGGGTTAGCAGGTTTGGCCCAGTGGTAAGGCGTCAGGCTGGTAAGCACAAGGGCCTTGGTTCGATTCCGCGTTGGCTCTCTCTCTTTAAAAGTTGTGGTCTGTTGACGCAGCCTTGTGAATTTGTCCTTCGCGATTGATGAAACATTGAAATGGCTCTCACCGCTGCCCATCTGAATGCAGGAGTCATTCTGGTGGTGACAGTGTGGCGTTAGGTATAGTCTCCTTCTTTTCCCACCTCGTGTGATCTCGGTCCCCGCCAGTACCTTCTTCGGAGACAAATCGGCGTTAAAGAAGTTTAACCAACCATTCATATATGTACCTGTCCAATATTAGTCCATCTACCCCCACACTCAGGTCATTGGTGCTGAATACATGTCATGTGTGAATGGAATGGAACAGGCACTGGTTCTAACACTCACTCAACATGGTGGTTTATTTAGGGTGAACCACATTTTATCAGAACACAATAAATGCTAAATAAATGAATTTAAAAAAAAATCCATGTTTGAATTAGTACATCATCAATTTAAAAAAGAAGAAGTAAAAAGTGGGTAAGACAAAAATTGGGGCACAATATAACCAAAAGGTTTTTCTTTCCAAAAAAACAACAACGTTGATCTCTTTCAGATTATCAAAGATGCAATCCAAAGACATGTTCTCAGCTGTAAAATGCCGCTGCCTTGCTTCAATCCAACCAGAACAAAAAGCTAAAAATATGATCTACAGTAAAGCAACTGCTCACACGGGATACATAGAGGTGGCTCCTCTCCCTTCAACAAACAGGAGCGAGTCATATCAGAGTGACCGATGCGTAGTCCAGAGAAAAAAGTCTTGATCGTCTCTTCTGGTACCACGTATTTTTTTATAAACGCATTCAGTTTTGGAAAAATGACCATTTCTAAACTGTCATTTTCACAGCCGTGCCTATCTCACGTGTCTGTGCGTGCGTGTGTGCGAACGTGCGTGCAAGCGCGTGCGTGTGTGTGTGTGTGTGTGTGTGTGTGTGTGTGTGTGTGTGTGTGTGTGTGTGTGTAGTGTGTGTGTGTGTGTGTGTGTGTGTGTGTGTGTGTGTGTGTGTGTGTGTGTGTGTGTGTGTGTGTGTGTGTGTGTGTGTGTGTGTGTGTGTGTGTGTGTGTGTGTGTGTGTGTGTGTGATGTGTGTGTTGTTAGTTGTTAGCATCTCCAGAGTTACACTCCTTTAATAATGGCTTCTGTCTTTATATAGACTTATCTGTTTAGCGCACCGATTATGATAACTGGCTGTAATCATGCTGGCACGGGATTCCTACTGCAGCGATGTTACTGACGTCACTGCATACTGAAATGCAAAGAGGCAGACTGGAGAGAGAGAGAGAGAGAGAGAGAGAGAGAGAGAGAGAGAGAGAGAGAGAGAGAGAGAGAGAGAGAGAGAGAGAGAGAGACAGACAGACAGACAGACAGACAGACAGACAGACAGACAGACATGACAGACAGACAGACAGACAGACAGAGAGAGGGGGTTACAACAGGGCTACAGAAAAGAGACAGACACAGACAGCCACAGACAGACAGACAGACACACAGAGAGCGCGACACACAGAGACACGTCTAGTTTAGGTTACAGCGACATTTATATTAAAATCCAATCAGTTTTCAATCCCAACCAGCAGCGGGATAAAACACACACACACGAAAAAGCCGAGCTAAATGTCCTGCTTCAGTTCAGACAGACGGACGATCCACGCGGAGAAACGTTCTCAATTCTCAGACCTAAGCCTCAACGCGAGGAAGCTTGCCATCCTCCGACAGGGAGGCGGTGACGACAGGAGGCCCAGCGGCTGGGGTGTCCACCGTGATGACGGCTCCAGTCTCTGCCTCGACACCATCACCCGCCGTGACGTCATCCCTGGGGGTCATTGGGGGCACCCGGCCCTGGGCGTTGTGCTTGGTCTCAGCGAGACGTCCACGTGCACGTTGCTAAGGGCAACACCAAAAAGAGGCACCGTCAGGTACTTAGTGGGGATCGAGCGTTAGGTAGTTAGTAACTGGACTTTAACGTCCTGTCAAGCACACAGGGTCCCCCCAGGAAGGTGGGAGAGAGAGAGAGAGAGAGAGAGAGAGAGAGAGAGAGAGAGAGAGAGAGAGAGAGAGAGAGAGAGAGAGAGAGAGAGAGAGAGAGAGAGAGAGAGAGAGAGAGGGGGGAGGAGAGAGAGAGAGAGAGAGAGAGAGAGAGAGAGAGAGAGAGAGAGAGAGAGAGACAGACAGACAGACAGAGACAGACAGACAGACAGACAGACAGACAGACAGACACGAGACAGAGACGGAGACAGAACTAGAACTCGAAAACTTTGTTTTACAAGGATTCTGGTTTAGTCTGACAACTAGTCCTTGCTAAGCTACTGATGATTGAAAAAGGGCCTCTTTTATATACATAATTATGTGAAACATAAATATATGAATGATACGGAGAGAGAGAGAGAGAGAGAGAGAGAGAGAGAGAGAGAGAGAGAGAGAGAGAGAGAGAGAGAGAGAGAGAGAGAGAGAGAGGCAGACAGGCAGACAGACAGAGACAGAGAGAGAGAGACAGACAGAGATAGGGACAGAGAGACAGAGAGTGAAAGACAGACAAAGAAACAAAGAAAGATAGGAGATAGGTGTGTGTGTGTGTGTGTGTGTGTGTGTGTGTGTGTGTGTGTGTGTGTGTGTGTGTGTGTGTGTGTGTGCTCACTTGCTTGCTCCAAGATTCTGTACGAAGGAAAAAATAAAAAGGGGGCAGCGGTGAGGATGTTGGTGAAAGCGCTGAAGCTAGTCACGTGACAGCTGTTGGTGTAAAACCTAGATTTACACGACTTACCAGTCTCACGTTGCACAGTTTTCACTTAAACTACGGCAGTTTAACGTGAGCCTAAACACAACCCCCATCTGTGAAGGAGACGTTATTTTAAAGAAACAAAACATTTCTATGTATTTTTATATCTAAATGCATTACCTTTACTCCACGCCGAGCAGCACGTGCCTCCTTCCCGCTGTCACCACCCATGTGTCCCAGTGGTGGGCAGCTCTGCTCACACATACCAGCTGATCCTGTTTCAAAACGGCCAGATGGATGGGTTTTAAATAGCTTTCCGCTACAAGGACACTTTGCAAACGGAAACTAAACATGGCCACATTTTCACGATTTAGCGAGCGATCTGTTGATTTAAAGTCCCATATCACCATCTGGCAATCAGCAATGGGACCATTTTACGATGTACGTCTCCTGGAGTTTATGAACCTTGTATTTACACGTATGCCAGGTGAGAGGTACCGTAGGCGACTCAGGTCTTTGTTGCTGTGTTTTCTTTCGAGCGCTAATTAACTCCCTTGTGTGTATATTCATTTGGAAAGAGTTGTAACCTCGACTGAAACTTAATTGTGGAACAGTAACATTATTCTGACACTTAAAACGAGAACTGCTAATGCAATATGATCCTAATGTTCAGTAAGATTACTGACCCCTGTATGTACTTACAACTGAATCGATTGAACCTTTGCTCTAGCCATTCCTTCAAAACGTTTCTTATAATACTGACTGTAAATCAGCCAAAGTTAATGCAGATAAAAAGTAGGGAGAGGAATTGGAAAAAATGAAGGTGAAGCATGCATGGCTATATTCTGACCTACTCCAGGCTTCACAGAGGCAACACCTGCGAGCTGTGGGTTCTCAACAGACTGTCGGGGCCTCCGGACAAAGCATTGACAACTAAGGCAGACGTGCGTGTCAATAACAGACCCCTACCTTGCGGGTTACCGCTTGCGACAGAAACAGAAACACACAAATAACACGTACACACACGTACACACACGTACACACACACACACACACACACACACACACACACACACACCACACAACACACAACAAACACCACACACACACACACACACACAACAACCAACATGTTCACACACACAACATTCCCCACACACCACCCCCTCCCCAGCATAATCCGGATGACTCACAGCCCTTCACATATCTTAACTAACTAGAATGTTTCTTGCCTTCACATCCACCAATCCATTCAGACGCCCACAAAGGACAAAACACACACACACACACACGCACACACACACACGCACGCACGCACACACGCACGCACACGCAGCACGCACCCACACACACACACACACACACACACACACACACACACACATACACACACACACCGGAATACAGGTCAACTTCAGACAGTCCGTTCAGAAAGCAAACTCACCGTTTGAAGGCAAACTGCCATCCAGCGCTTTCGCCGCGAGATGTCGCGAGGGATTGTGGGAAGCATGGAAAGTGAAGAGGGGAAGGTTGAAGAACTCGAAGGCCGCGGAGTCGCCACGAGTCGAGGTACTAAGGTTACGGCTGATGTTGGAGTCGTCGCGGGGTTGGGCGGTCAGGTGGGTTTTCGAGTCGTCCTCCGATTGGCTAGCAAGGTGGATGTCGTCGTGATCTTCAGGCAGGGTATCCGCGGTAGCAAAGTGGATGTCGGACACGGTGTGACTTGTGGTTGGTCGGGGGGGATCTGCTTCTTCCACAGTCCAGCTGCAAGTGGACGGAGAAACAGGCAGGTAGCTCAAGAAATGAACGAGCTGATTCATCAGTTAAATAAATGAGTAACTGAATTAAATCACACACACACACACACACACACACACACACACACACGCACACACACACACACACACACACACACACACACACACACACACACACACACACACACACACACGCACGCACGCACGCACACCACACACACACGCACACGCACACACACCACGCACGCACACACGCACGCACGCACGCCGCACGCACGCACACACAAACTCACACACACAACACACACACATATACTCACTCACTTTTTTTTACAGACTTTTGCTTTTCTTTGTTACTCTGTATTTTCACTGTGCTATGTCCGGCAAGACTGACTTGGCCTTAAAATGTCAAGTTACTACTTAACAGCGGCGATGACTTGTAATATTTAGTTGGTGCGCACGCACGTTTTTGTGTGTGTGTGTGTGTTGTGTGTGTGTGTGTGTGTGTGTGTGTGTGTGTGTGTGGGGGGGAGAGAGAGGGAGAGAGGAGAGAGAGAAGAGAGAGAGAAGAGAGAAAGAGGAGAGAGAGAGAGAGAGAGAGAGAGAGAGAGAGAGAGAGAGAGAGAGAGAGAGAGAGAGAGAGAGAGAGAGAGAGAGAGAGAGAGAGAGAGAGAGAGAGAGAGAGAGAGAGAGAGAGAGAGAGAAGAGTCTGTGTGTATGAGATTGTGTGAGGCGGGGAGGGGCGGGAGGAGGGGGAGGGTGGGGGTGCCAATGAGGCGGAGGCAGAGACGGAGATAATTTATGTATTTACATAAAGTGTAGAAATATTTTGGAGCCGATATGTTAAAGAACACGTTAAATCTTTATGCATATGTATAATTGTGATAAGAAAAAGAAAGAAAAGAAAAGAAAAGAAAAAGAAAAAAACACGAAAAAAATGATTTATGTCATTTAACAATAAATAGCAATCCATCAGTCATCCAGTCATATACAGACACAATTAATACATCATTCGATCAATAGAATCAGGAGTTACAGAGGAAATTAAAAGAATCAATAAAACTAATATTGCGTTTCAAAAATTTATGTTTTCTATTTCATAAGTTTAAAAAAATGACACACAAAGAGTACTCGATGCAACATACAAGACGTCGTTATTATTCCGTTTCAGAAATTACTTGTCGGCTGCTGCAAGATCCCCTTAAAAATAATACACGGGCATTTTCACTTGACTTAAAAGTACAAGAAGTATCTTTTTCTTTTCTTTTTTTGTTTGTTTATTGATTCGTATATATGGCAAACTAAATTACACATTCTCATTCACACACAAAAGTTGTCATCATTATCTACCAGTCTGGGTTAGCAATAGCATCCGTAGCGCATTTTATGTGCAAATATCCACTGCGACATAAGCCAGCATGTCTTCTAAGGCCATACAAAATGGCGCACTTACCTCTCTTTAGGGTCAGCTTTCACAGAATCAATGTCGTATACATTCCTGAAAACAATCAAATTAATGAGGCACTACTACACATGTGCTAAAAATAAACCCCACAACTCTAAATAGCTGTTAGCAGCAATCTAGAAAACAAATTAAAATTAATTAAAGAAAACATTTTCTCTCAAAAAAATCGACTCCAGCCAAGACCAGAAATGAAACAGGAGAGTACAACTAGTTGTTGCCATTTGAACATTTTTTACTGTAACCGTTGTTCATCCGATTCCTGAACAAAAACAATACACGTAGGCAACAAATTAATGTGCGACATGAATGACCATACAATTTACGTTTAAAAATACTAACCAACATAAAGGGGCACTTAACTGTCCTTAGATCCTGTGTTCAAACAGAACAGAAATAAAAAAAGCAGCCTTTAGATTAAATTTGAGAAAAATGGACTGCCTGTTCCATTCAAAATCTCCTGTAGCTACTGCTGTGAGCTTAAGAAGGCTTTCCTTCAAATCTGCGTTGGGCCTACTAAGGAACTATTAAACCCAAACGTTTCAGGACTTGTGTCCAAAATATCCCAATTCTGACACAGCATTACAATATTTCGGTGAAATGCTCCTAGGAAGTATTCAGTTACTATGATGGGTGACTTTAGAGACAGCTGCTAACAATATTCAGTTACCATGATAGGATGACTAGTACTAGAACTATTAAACCCAAACGTTTCAGGACTTGTGACCAAAATATCCCAATTCTGACACAGCATTACAATATTTCGGTGAAACGCTCCTAGGAAGTACAAAGCTCGCATTTTTCATTTACCTTGATGAGATGATTTTAGAGACAGCTGCTAGCATGTTTTGGTTACCATGATGGGATGACTTCAGAGACAGCTGCTAACAATATTCAGTTACCATGATGGGATGACTAGAGACAGCTGCTAACAATATTCATTTGCCATGATAGGATGACTTGAGACAGCTGCTAACAATATTCAGTTACTACGATGGGATGACTAGAGACAGCTGCTAGTTTTCAGTTACATGATGGGATGATTAGAGACAGCTGCTAGTTTTCAGTTACATGATGGGATGATTAGAGACAGCTGCTAGTTTTCAGTTACAGTGATGGGATGATTAGAGACAGCTGCTAGTTTTCAGTTACCATGACGGGATGACTAGAGACAGCTGCAAATGTTCAGTTACCACGATAGATGACTAGTACTAGAGACAGCTGCGAATAATATTCAGTTACTACGATGGGATGACTAGAGACAGCTGCTAGTGTTCAGTTACAGTGATGGGTTGACACGAGAGACAACTGCTAGCAGTATTCAGTTACCATGATGGGATGACTACAGACAACTGCTAGCAGTATTCAGTTACCACAATGGGATGACTACAGACAACTGCTAGCAGTATTCAGTTACCACAATGGGATGACTACAGACAACTGCTAGCAGTATTCAGTTACCATGATGGGATGACTACAGACAATTGCTAGCAGTATTCAGTTACCATGATGGGATGACTACAGACAACTGCTAGCAGTATTCAGTTACCATGATGGGATGACTACAGAAACTGCTAGCAGTATTCAGTTACCATGATGGGATGACTACAGACAACTGCTAGCAGTATTCAGTTACCATGATGGGATGACTACAGATAACTGCTAGCAGTATTCAGTTACCATGATGGGATGACTACAGCATACTGCTAGCAGTATTCAGTTACCATGATGGGATGACTACAGACAACTGCTAGCAGTATTCAGTTACCATGATGGGATGACTACAGACAGCTGCTAGCAGTATTTAGTTACCATGCCGGGTCGACTTTGGTGTTTCTTTTCTTCATCCTGCAGACAGCGACGATGATGAGCACCACAGTGAGGACGCAGCAGAGAACAATGGCGGCCAGCTTGGTGGCGTTAGGGTCACAGCGGTATCCACCAATCAGGTCCACGCAATCCCTGATGGGGCTGCACGTGGCCTTCACGCACTCATCCGTGTCCACCTCGCACCACTGACCTTCATAGCCAAGGTCACACTCGCAGGAGAAGGGGTCGAAGGTGAAGGCCCTCTGGGGGTCGTTACAAGTGCCTCGGACGGCCTTGCAGCTGCCGTGCTGACACGGGTTCAGCAACACGTAGACGTTCAGCGTCAGCTGCATGCTGAAAGCGCCGGTGGCGTCCTTGACCCTGGCGTCAAAGGTCACGTGACCGGAATAGTTCTCTGGCAGATTCAAGGCGACTTCTTTGCCGGCGGGTTTGGCGCTGGTGGAGAGGCTGATGTTGGAAAGTCGCGGATCATCAGCACTGATGTCCAGCACCTCGAACTCAGCTCCTAAACGATGAATACATATGACGGAAGGACACCACTATGAGAGGCCTCTTGGATGAATTATACAAGTACACAATCATTTAAAACGGGCATCTGATTTACGTGAACCTTCTACTACTATTCACAACACATGATGTTACTATATCCTATCAAACAACCCAACGACCGCAAACTAACCAACTCTGTACGTGTTCATTCAGAGAAGCATGGTTTGGAGCGTTAAGAAGGAATACTTGATTAAAAGGGCTCCAAATTTAAGCTAGCAGAAATAATATAACTTTCTAACTTCACAGAACGTATACCCACCGACCAACAAGCAAGCCATTTGAATCACTGACAGACAGACACGGGCAATACAGGCTACAGGCTGATAGGCAGAATGTCACACACACACACACACACACACACACACACACACACACACACACACACACCACACACACACACACACACACACACACACACACACACACACACACACACACACACACACACAATTAAAAAACAATTAAACTCTATCCGAGCAGACAGACTCGCAGACAAATCTGTCAGAGACTGATACAGGCAATTTACCACGCAGCCTACAGCCTGCAAAGTACATGTATCTCCAGGAAACCTACCGCCATTGGTTTTCGACGTGTTTGTGAATTTGACCGTATCGTGCTGATCCACGTCACCAAAGCCGATGACGCCGAGCACAGGACGTGACGTCACGTTGCTCTCGATGTACACCGTCATGTTGAGGCCGTTGCCCGCCGCCGGGCCGAGCATCGCTTCCTGAGTTACGGTGCCGCTGTCCGTCACTGCAGCCGTCATAGTTAATGGGCGTGTCATCACGTGCAACTTCCATTGGTTTAAACACAATTGTATTCATTCATCGTAATCATAAGCTCAACAAATAAGTACAGGAAACGCAAAGGCGGTATGCTTATTAGAGTGTTACCTATAGATAAAATGATAATCACACAGACATTTACGATGGCAAGATGGCAGATTGTTGTCAAAACGTCAGAGGCAACAAAACAAACAAAGACCAAAATGACAACAAAAACAAACAAACAAACAAAATAAACTTCCATTGTGAGGCAAAGCACAAAAATTACTCGATTTACATCCCCCTGTATTTGATTATACAAACTAGATGGTCATATTCAGAATTCCCCCCCCCCCTTTGTCGAAATAATAGCCCTGCCATGTTTTCCGTTTCTCGCTTCTATCTTCCTTCGCCTGGTGTCTCTGTTTATTGTCCTTTTAAACAGATAGGTCGTCAGAGCAGTTTTAAATGAGGTGCTTGACTGAAGGTGTCCAATTTCACGAGGCAAGGAATTCCAGACAGAAGGAGCAGAAGAGTGATGTGCAAATGTGTTGTGCTTTATGTGTGGAATATGTCGAGTTCTTGAGTCAGAAGAAGAGCGGATGTGTCTTCGTGGGGAGTGCACACATATATGTTTTGCCTGGCTGGGTGAATTTTATGCAAGACAAAAGTCGGCTTTCCTGTAACTGTTTTGACAAAGGCAAAGCATGCCGAGTGTTTGCACAGCAATTAGTCCTGTGCCCGGAACATAAACACAGAGACAGACCCAATACCCACCTGGCAGGTAGAACAGGAAGGGGGGATCATTCATGTCGGTCACGGTGATGGTCACGGAGAAGTTGACGGAGTTCGGGGAGATCGCTGGGGACGTGGGTACCTCCCGACCTGACCAAAAAGTAAAACCGTCTGACTCATCGCTTGAAATCAACACAACGTCACTGCAAACTTAAAACCGAGAGTGGTCGTCGCGTGGGTTGGTGACCGTTACACGCATGTAGATCTTGAAGCGAAAACTGAAACTCATTCACGGGACAGAAGGTGGCTGCACATTAATTGACAATTACCCACCATAACGAAAGACACTGTACACTGCGCTGTTAGTTAGCTGAGACTGTATCATGGCCGATTCTCCTTTATATTTAGCTTGTAATTCATCCCAAAATATTAATTTCAATCAACATGAAAAATAAAGAGAGCGCGAAAAAAATCAATCCAAATGGAAATGTAATTTCGCCGACTCAAGGTAAAAATGAAGAGGAAAAATGTGTGTATAATTTATAGCCTATGCCACTTTCTGACAGCAATTCTCCCCTTCAAATCTCACATAATTATGCTATCATGGCAACATTTCATTTTG
>JABMCL010001983.1:42500-59067 GCA_018857735.1 Alviniconcha marisindica
TTTATATATACACACATTTGAATTTGATGCGAGGTTTTCCACCCAATTAAACAATCAACGACAGCGCAATTATTTTAATATCGCTTCGTGTTTTTATACATTTATATATACACAGATCTGAATTTGATGCGAAGTTTTCCACCCAATTAAATATACACACATTTGAACTTGATGCGAAGTTTTCCACCCAATTAAACAATCAACAACAGCGCAATTATTTCAATATCGCTTCGTGTTTTTATACATTTATATATACACACATTTGAATTTGATGCGAAGTTTTCCCTTCGCCCCGGAAGGAGTTCCAGTAGACAGAGTGTTTCCGTTAAGCCAGAGTTCGTGCACTGATCTGTCCGCCTTCACCATGATGTCCTGAGGTCCTGTGAGTCAGATGACAAAAGCTGTCACAGCTACCATGGAAAGGAGAGATAATCATTTTCATTGCACCTCATTTCCTGTTTTTATTTTATTTTTTAGAACCAACACACAAGGGAGTTAATTAGCGCCCGAAATACAAATACAACAACAAAGACAAGAATCGCCTACGGTAACTCTAACCTGGCATGTGCGTAAAAACAAGGTACACAAATACAAGGTAAATAAAGGTCCTGTGTTTGTTTGTTTTTATATAAAAAGAGCGCATAATACTTAAAGTGAAAATACTTTCTGCATTACACTTATGTTTTAAATAAATACAACAAAGAAGAGAAAAAGGGCTTTCTAAATTAAACCAAATTTAGAACTTGATGGAACTATGGGAAATTGTAATCCGCTCAGATCCGACTGGTGCTTTTTAAGAGTGTTTCATTACATTATTATTATTATTATTATTATTATTATTATTTTCACCAGACAAACAAAAAATCCCAAATATTCACACAAACACAAAACCCTTTACACACGTTTGACACACGTGGGCATGACGTCAATCGGGTTCAGCACGTGCGCCTTGCTGACGCCATAGATCCTCTGGCTGAGGCAGCGGCCCGGCTCCATCTTGAACCTGCTGCCCGTAGGGCCTGGCAGCGAGTCCCAGGAGCGGTTTTTCTTGGCGTAGTCTCCGATGCTAACACCGGCGGGCAGCCCCTCCAACTGCATGTAGCCGTGGACCAGGGCCACCTTCTTGGTGGTGTTCAGACCCACCCTTGTCCTGGGAAACACGTCCTCCTTGCCCGATGCCGTCCCGATGGACCACTCTGACAGCCACACACATCCCACAGTCAACACACCATGAAGGTCACGGCAAATGCATATCATCACAAGCCTACATCCGAATGACAGCGGATGACACCCTCACTTGTTATGTTTGAAAGGGACTGCAAACGAATTAGATTGAAAGGATTCGAGGCAGAAATTATGAAAGGGGAATCTGCAAAAAAATTAGAAGTGTGTACCAAGCAGTTTGCTTACCATCTATCAGCGCAAAGCAAAGCAAATATAATTTATGGGTTACCGGCCGTGGGAACTGAATTTCTACGTGAACAGTACACCGCGGAAGGCATTCTGGTGGGGACGAGTACAAAACCGCTAAATCGCATCAGCTAAAAATGTACCATATAGTAATTATTGATGTCCGAGTTTGGAGAAAGGGAAGGGAGGACATGGATACTGACTCCTATTCAAGACTGTAATAACATAGGATTTGAACGACCGATTTTGAAATTGTAATTTATTGAATGTTTTAAGTTATTGGTGAGCCAGAAGAATAACGTGTGTGTGGGGGTGGGGGTGGGGGTGGGGGTGGGGGGTGTTGTTGGGTGCGTGCATGCGTGCGTGCGTATGTGTGTGTGTGTGTGTGTGTGTGTACATCGTTATTGGAAAGTATTTTCCTTGCATTTGAGCGATTTTTAGCTGTGTTATGGTTGTTGATGTTTTATTGAAAGTATTGAGCATTTTTAGCTCCGTGTTTCATTGAGTTGTTGATGTTTTATTGTTAAATGTATTGAATGTTTTATGTAAATGACGAGCCAGAAGGCAAATTTCTCTACACAGAGACAATAAAGTTTTGTATTTATGACGGCAGTCCCTGACAAACTAAATTGGCGTAAACTGAACTAGTCGAGCTCTTTGCCATAAATCTGCAATCACAAACATTCTCTCTCTCTCTCTCTCTCTTGCGCCTTACCGTAGTACTCGATGTCAATATCTGAGGAAGACACTAAATCCAGGTCTATCTCCAGCCGGTCCGTGTTATCGAGAAGTCCAACCTCCACCCCTGATATATTGACTGGCGTCACGTTAGGCAAGGTCAGCTTCACTGCAGACATGTCCGGCGGTGCGAAGCGAACCGTGAAGTTAGCCCAGCCTGTGTTGACCAACCCTGCCTCGTTCTTCACGCCGACCGTCACGTGATACACTTTCCCGTCCTGTAGCGGGGAGACCAAGGCGTCAAAAACGTGCTTCCCGTGCACCTTGTTGACGTGGTAAGTGGAGGACACGTCTTCGGTACCGGGCCGCGTTCCAAGGCTGACCCACACCTGGCTGATCCTAGACACGTCCTCGGAGGTGTCCCACAGCACGCCCACAGAGTTGTTGCTGCCGACGAAGGCCACGGGCTCGACGCTGGAGTAGACCGGGTCGAAGATTCGGACAAAGTTGACGACGGGCGGGGAGGTGTCGACGATGATTCCAACCGATTTGCTGTCCGTGGCCAGGCCGCCCTGATCGACGACTCGGACGTCCAGGTAGAAGGTGGGCTGGTGGTAGTTGTCGAACTCTGCTGCCGTGTCGTTGCCCGTCATGTTTGCGTGTGGAGCTGCAGTTCCGTTGTGCGATATCGCCTCGCTGGCAGCCTCTAAAGCCAGCCCCGTCATCTCCACCGGCAGCAGTCTGTAGCTGTCCGTCAGCCGGTCCTCGCTGCATCCCGAGCAGATGCTGGTGCAGCCCATCAGACAGGGCGGGCAGAAGGACTTCACCAGTGTAAAGGGGGACACGTTAGCCGTGGCGTTGACACTGTCGGACACGCCGGCCCAGATCTCTTTGATTCCGCTGTCACTGTCTAGGAACGATGAACCATATGAACATAGGGGTCGCTCTTCGACAGGAATGGATGCGGACGTAATCCTGATGGCAGTTTGGAATGGCCTGAAAGGGTCCTGGATCGGCGGTAAGTAGTCATCGATGTTCCACGCGTAGACGGACAGAGCGACATCGTCTGGGAAAACGAGTCCGCTAATTTCTCTTTGAATCTCACCGCCCACAAGCAGTGTGACGTCCCAGGTGTCACCGATCGAACCCGAACCCTTTCGTAGAGCAAGTGTGTAGGTGGCCTCGGACACTGACGGATCAAAGTCCAGGTCAAGCGAAAACTGCTTCAGCTTGTACTTGTCCTGTGCCCAGAACAAAGTGTTGATGGTGTCATTTTCTTCCACAAACAAAATTCCCAAACCGTAGTCTGAATCTGGGTTGAGACTGGTTTCTGCTCGCGAGTCATTTCCGCCGTTTTGATGCCTTGCACCGGAAGGACTTCCTGCGTTAAAAGACAGGTTTCCAGGAACAAAGGGTGGGCTCAGCAGTGGGGACCCTAAGGTGATTCCGGTCTGCACGTGGCTGCCCCGTCCGGCAGTCAGACGGAAAGTGTAGTTGCCCTCTCTCCACGACACGTCCGAGAACTGCATCGCTCCCCTGTCCACGCCGGTCAGGTAGGGGTTGTGTCGGACAAACACGTGAACCCCTGACGCGTCCAGCACGGCGCAGTCTTCTGTGAACAGGCCTCGCTTCACTTCCCACTGCTGCCTTGATCCTGCTGACAACAACTCCACTTGTGTGGGGCATCCCTGTTCCGAGGAGGGGGACGTCAGCGCAACTAGTCCTCGCACGGTGTGTGTTTGGTTCTGGTGGTTTGCGTCAGCTTCAGTCCACTCTGTCCCCAGCCTGACCAGCCCAGGACGTGGCGGTGTCGTGTCCAGCACCATTGGTCTGCTGAGGGACTCTGTGGTCAGTCCGGCCCCGTTGGTTACAGTCACCCTCAGGAAGTACAAAGTCTTCTCTTGTAGCTTGAGGTTCCTCATGGCGACGTTCGTTTCCTCCTCAACGAGGACAGAGCTGAGGATAGTAAGCTTGTCGGATTGTTTCACGGGGTCGCATTCCTCGGTCACCAGCAGTTCCACCTCAGCGTTTTCAACGCCACTTTCGGGGTCCAGTAGGTTGTCCAGCTTGGCTTTGACTGTTTGTCGCGAGTGCAGGAATATGACAGTCTGCGCGTCAAAGCCTTCAGCTGTGATTTGTCCATCTAGGGGCGGGGTAGTGTCCACCACAAGGGCCTTGCTGACCGCGGCAGAACACTGACCCATCTCATCGGCAGCGACCACGGTGACGTAGTAGCGGTGGCCGTGACGCAAGGACAGCCCCTCTACCACAGCCACCGAGTCACTCTCCAACACGTGCAGCCCGCTGACGTCGAAGAACTGTCGTGAATCACGGACGAGCTCAGAACATTCGTGCGTGGCGTTGTCGAGGGGAGGTGGGGAGCTACTCACTCCGCCGTAGTACCGAGTGATGACCATGTCAGAGTCAAAGTCGGTCCACCAGAATCGGACACTGTCCGTGCTGCTCTGGTACCCACTGACCCCTACACGACCCGCTATGACGTCAGCGCTGTATCCGACTTTGATGCCGTCGGAGGAACCCTCCGTGAAGCTTCCGGCGGCACTGTAAGCTCGGACAGTTACGTAGTAGGTGGCGGTTTTCTCCGTTAGGTTCAGGCCGTAGAAGGTGATGTTGGTCTCCAGGCCAACGTCTTCAAACCCGTGCACGTCCGCTCGAGTCGCTGCGTGTCTTCTGTCCGTGCCCACTGCCGCCTCGTATCGAAGGACGATGTCGGAAGGAAGAGTCGATCTGGCGTCTCCGAACTGGTCCCAGTTGGCCGAGAGGTGGTCCACGGCTTCCTGGTACTGCATGTCCACCTCCCCGGGGCCGTCTCTGACCGCTGCCGCGTCTGGCTGCCGGATGACGACCGTCACGCCGTCAGAGTAGGCCGTGATGCTTCTGTTCAGACCGTCCCTGATCCTGACGAAGCTGACGTAGGTCTTGAAGTTCTCTAGCTGCATGCTGTCGTTGTAGAAGTGCCGGCCGCTGTCTGGAATGGCGGTGAAGTTGGTGATGGTCTTCCCTCCCAGCTCCACCACCGACCACTCCGCGCTCAGCACGGGGCATGGGTCGGAGTAGGTCCAGCTGCCTTGCAGGACGTGAAGGTCTGACTGACCGTCCAT
Source organism: Alviniconcha marisindica (assembly GCA_018857735.1). NCBI lineage: Eukaryota > Metazoa > Mollusca > Gastropoda > Provannidae > Alviniconcha > Alviniconcha marisindica. Next base: position 47,711 of record JABMCL010001983.1, read on the forward strand.
GTCAACGTCTCCCGCCCCGTCCAGGACTTGCAGACGTGGTTCAGGACTCACCACGACCCCGTTGGAGGACGTGATGGTGAAGAGTCCGGCAGCGTTGGTCACTCTGACTGTGGCGAACACCGTGCTGCCTCTGGGGAGGTCCAGGTGACCCATGACGTAGAGACCGTTCCACTGTGGGTACTGCTTGAAGGGAGCCACGTCAGTCCGACCCATGGCCGACCCCAGCGCTATCTCCGCACTGTGGAAAGAAAGCAATCTAATGATTTTTTTTTTATAACACTGCAAAGACAATCCAAAGATCCAAACACATAAACGGTTAAAAGGAAGCTAATTTAGTATGACAAATTACCCCGAATTTTCGGGCGACAAAATAACAGTTAAACAACAGTTAAAACGGTGAAAAAGTCAAATGTACTCCTCCATCTCCGGGAGTGAGTGTTCCGAGTGGGAAACATGCCTCGATCATCATTACACACACACACACACACACACACACACGCGCGCGCGCACACACACGCACGCACGCTGCACGCACGCACGCACGCACACACACACACACACACACACACACACAGCACACCACACACTACAAAAGCATGCATTACTGGTGACGGGTTGGTACAAGGAGAAGAAAGGACAGGTTTGCCAAGGACACGAGACGTTTCTGTCTCATAAGTAATCAGCTCACCTGGCAATGCCCGATTCGTCGTCTACCGCTCCACCAATCAAGACCTCCACGTAGCTGACCGCTGTCTGGCACTGCTGCTCGCTGTCATGGTAACCCGCCCCTGGTGACGTCACAATGGACACGTTGTCAACAGAAGGTGGAGATCTGTCGTAGATTACTGCGACCTGGGTTTCAGTCTTCAGTCCCGCCGCATTAGTGACGCGGACAATGACGTACATTGCTTTGAGGTAGGAAGCGGTGATGACGTCACGGACATCAAAATCCCACACGTTTTTGTGCAAAGGTACTGGACCGAAGCTGCGTAAGTCAGGAACAGACGGCCCACTGCCCAGACCGAACTCAACACTGGAAAGCCCGCTGTGGGGTTCTTCTATGGTCCTCCACGAGCATTTCAGTAACGGCGACATCGCGGACAAGACTTCCGTACACGTCAGGCCGACCAGCTTGGGCGGCGTGATGTCAAACGTGACTGGAGGCAGAGGCACCAGACCTTCGTTCCCGGCGCTGTCCGTCACGGCGAGCATGGAGAAGACAGAGTCTCCGGAAGTTCCTTCGGCTTCAGTCGTGAAGTTTGTCGACTGGGCAGAAACGGGAACGAAGGCAGGACTGCTGCTGAACATTTCCGTGGTCATCAGCGCCTCCTTCAAACCGCTGGGGTCAAGGACGCTCCACCCGATCATGAGCCTGTCCGTCACGGTCTGGTACACAACTTCTTGCGCTGTTAGCTCACGGGTGTCGAGGTGGAAAGTGACGCTAGGGGGCGTGGTGTCGACGGTAAACCCGTCCGAAGAAGCCACGATGAATTCTTCTCGGCAGTTGTGCCCTGTCTTGGCTCTGACCGTACTGTAGTACCTCTGCCCCTCGAACAGCATGAAGTGCGCCTGCGCAAAGCCGTTGCCGTCGTCATCAACCACCAGGCCGTAGTCAGTGAAAGGCATGACGTCGGTAGAGAAAGGACTCGTTCCAACCCCCCACTCGTACCCATCGATACCGCACGCGTCGCTGCTGAACCCGGAAAACGTGACGGCGATGGAGGTTTTGTCGTTGGTGAAGTCTTCGTCCTCTGCCCTTCTGCCGTCTCGGACGGTACCGGCCACGTTGGCCTTCAGAACGACGAACTTGCTGGATGAAGCTACAGCAGACTGGACACCCGCGCCGTTCTTTGCGACCAGATGAACCTGATAGAGTGTTTTGCTGGCATCGCTCGTCACAAGCAAGTCTTCGTCTGTAAAAGAGGTTGTGAACGTTGAGCCGTCAACGGATCTGACGGCGCTGTCCGACGTCAGGCACGACTTGGAAGACCCCACGACATCGATGCAGAGTCTGGTGTCAACAACGCCGCTTTCTGGATCCTGGATCTTCCACGTCACCCACAGCGGCTCCCCTTCCACGTGTTCCACTTCCTTGTCATCGTTGATTTCTTCCTCCTCGTTTCTGCGGGCAAGGCGAACCTGTCGGCAAATGGGTGAACGATGATGGCAAACAGGTAGGCTGACTAAAAACTCACGAGTTTGGTCATAGTATCAAAGAACGAAACAAATCATACAGCTGTCGAAGATATAATAAGCATAAAAAGCTGACGAGTTTGGTCATAGTATCAAAGAACGAAACAAATCATACAGCTGTCGAAGATATAATATGAATCAAATAAAACATCAACCGGATGCATGCAAGATACGGCACAACCTGTTGTATGAGCCATTCCCCAGTCGAAAGAAATGAAAGTACTGTAGTTTTGCAATAAACTAGCATGAGTTCGCTTTTGTAACACACAAAACACACACACACACACACACACACACACACACACACACACACCACACACACACACACACACGCACGAAAATGAAAACCCACTGTCATCGCCATCTACAAGAACCTAACCATAGCAGTGCATTATAATAAAAAATGATGTCAGTACCTGCAAGATTTCCGGCGGCGTAGTGTCCACAGTCACAGAGTTAGACTCCTCCGCTGTCGCCATGTTAGCTCTGTTCACTGCTGTCACCCTCAGACGGTACCGACCTCCATTTTTCAGCCGCAGACCCTCAAGACTCAACTCCCCGGAAGTGCCGGAAGTCGCGTTCAAGGAGACCACGTGGAAGTCAACGCTGCCAGGCCAGAAGTTGTCGTTGAGGACACCCTGGTGGCTTTCGGTCACCACGCAGCGGTACTCGGCGACGCCCGATTCCGGGTCGTGGAAGTCCCAGATGAAGTGGAGGACGTCGTCCTGCTGTTGAAAGGGCGCGCTGTCCTTGGTGGTGATGTTGACCAGCTCTGGCGGAGTGTGGTCCACTACCAGGCCGTCTGAAGTCGCCGAACTCTCTGCCCCGGCTCTGAAGAAAGCAGCATTCCAATGGTATTGATGAGTTACTTTAAATCTAATGCCAAGTGAGAGGACAGTCTGGTTACCCAACTCTCTCCTCCGGCTCTGGGAAGAGCAGCATTCCAATGGTATTGATTAGTTACTAAAAATCTAATGCCCAGTGAAGGGCAGTCTGAAGTCACCCAACTCTCTTCCACGGTTCTGGGAAAAGCAAGTTAGTTAGTTAGTTGGTGCTTTGAGCCCAGTCAACCACAAAGGGTTATATCATGGCTAACAACAAATTTAAGTTTATCTCCTGATTATTTATAAAGGAAATTGTAAAACGTTCTATGTAAAAAATGTGTACAACTCTTTTAAAAATATTTCACAGAAACATTACCTTAACATGCTTCATATTTTGTAAAATACATTTATAAAGGGAAGTGTAAAACGTTCTACGTAACATTTTTGAACAATTCTTTAAAAATACATGACACAAACATTACCGTAACACGCTTCATATTTGATAAAACACACCAATCTCACGCAAGAACATTCCAATGGCATTGATTACTTACTAAAAATAGAATGCCCAATGAACCGCAAAAGTCACACCAGGACCAACCACAAGCCGTAAAAAAGCACAGACAAAATTCTTATCCAAGGTACACAACACTTTTATGTTTGACTTGATCTTTGGAAAGGATTAGGAAAAATGAAGAATGAGGATGAAGGCATACAATATTGGAACGGCGTATTTCCGGGCGTTAAGCGAAGAACGTGACAAAACTAAACTGTGACTCACACCCGACTAAAAAGCGAAAACCTCCATTGCACTGGATTCTCAGCACTCCCACTTTATATGGAAGATGTTGCGTGGTGCAAGACATCCTGGCAATAATACTCATTTATTATTAATTGATCGAACGTACAGCAAAGAGCGAAGCTATATCAGAGAGACGTCGACTCCGACCTGTTCCTAGCCAGAAGCTGGACGTGTACGCGGTCGCCATGTTGGAAGGAGAAGGAGTGGTCGGTGAAGTGTTCCGCCTCAATCCCCGTGAACGTCTGTCGCAGGTCGCCGTTGACGTGCACAGCCAGAGAGTAGGGCGCCAGTCCGCTCTCCGGGTCTCTGAAGCCATCCCATGATGCCGTCATCGTCGCTGTCTCTGACGTGTAGTCCACGTCATCGTGCACGTTGTCACCGTCAGCCAGCGTCCCCGTCTCTGGTGGGGTCGTGTCGACCAAAACTGCCAGCACAGAAAAGAGACTTGCTGAAGTATCTGTATCTAGAATAATCTGCCTTTCTCCATCCCCCACACACAAACATACTCCTCATTTAAGTCACAGTTGAAAACCCACTTGTTTTCCCAAACCTTCCAATATAACCTAGTTTTTGATGCTCTTTGTATTTGATTTCCAATCATGAGATGTTTCCATGGTCCATGTATAGCTGCACTGCATGTCTAGGTTGCACCGATTGTTCCAGGATGTGTGCATGTTTGCCTGCGCTTTGCTGTTGACGTTGGATCGTCTGGTGTATGCATGTTTCATGTATTGATTTTGATTTCCATTCTTGTTTTGAATTGTGAAGTGCTTTGAGCCAGTCAAGTTGGATTAGGCGCTATATAAGAATTACGTATTAAGTGGCGTTGATTTATATTGACCTGAAAAATCTCCCCTTCCGTTTCTACAATGAGAGATTCATGAGACGATCATCGACTAAATATGGACGCCACGAAGATTTACATGCAACAGAACTTGTATTAAGGAGAGGGAACTAATGGAAGTATTGTTCGGATTTCGACATTTCTTCTTCACCATGCCCCCCCCCCCTCCCGCTCCCACCATCAGGTTTACAATGAAATATGAATGAGTCAACAGCCGACTAAAAGTGCATGCCAACGGTCTTCGTTCCAACCAACAGCTTACTGAAACACATTCAACAAATAACCGAAAAGCAATTTCTCAAACGTTGACGGGAGGCCATCACGAAAAAGGCGAATGAGCAATGTGATCTGACCGACACACATTAGAGGATTGTCCACCCGCATACGCTGACATATTCACGTATTTAAGTAATACTCGGTCACGTAATACTTAAATATGTATGCATGGTCAAACATCGGCAATGTCCACTTTTAGCCCCGTCGGTTTGCGGTCCTCAAATGGTATTGGAATGTGTGTGTGTGTGTGTGTGTGTGTGTGTGTGTGTGTGTGTGTGTGTGTGTGTGTGTGTGTGTGTGTGTGTGTGTGTGTGTTGTTGTGTGGTGTGTGTGTGTGTGTGTGTGTGTGTGTGTGTGTGTTGTGTGTGTGTGTGGTGTGTGTGTGTGTGTGTGTGTGTGTGTGTGTGTGTGGTGTGTGTGTGTGGTGTGTGTGTTGTGTGTGGGTTGTGTGGTGTGTGTGTGTGGTGTGTGTGTGTGTGTGTGAACGGAATGAACTTAACGTATACACTACGCTGGCATATTCACGTATCAGTTCATTCCATGCTATACACAAGCACACGCATACACGCATCCCCAAACCATTTGAGAACAGCGAACCGACGGGGCTAAAAGTCGGCATTGCCCAAACATCGACCGGTTAGTATTTATGCCTATAAATCACCGCAAGTGTACAAACAACGAGTTCAATTTTCCCACTTTACCTCCGTTGGAGCTGGCGTTGACAGCCTTCTGGTTGAGCGCCATGTTGAAGGCAATGACCGTGGAAAAATAGGTCACATTGTGACGTAGTTGCACGTCCACACACGACTCCTTGTCAAACTTCGTCAGGTTTCGGAACTCGACCACGTCATCTTTGCCAGGTGCAAGGCCCACACCCCAAAGAAACCTGAAATCAGAAAAACGTGGCAACATACTTTTCCAAATGTTCTTTTGGTAATAGCTAACAAATGTCCTGTTAAAATGTCTACATTTTAAATACCGATTACACATAGCTTTGTAGCTTGTGTGAATTTGTATCTATACAAATCGAATGCGTCTGTTTAACAACTAACTGAACAAAGACATTCTATGAGTTTAAATGACTGCAGGGAAATCTTCCTTGTACAGTGGTACTATCTAGTTATGTGGTCGGTGGGTGGTTTGCCGTTGCATGCAAAAAATATGTTGTCTATCTGGAGAAGCGTTTGCCGAACAAGGTATAAAGGACAGGTAAGCTAGCGATAAATATTCATTTTGAGAGCAATTTCTCCACATATCACCGTATAAAAGTTGAAACTGAAACAGGAGCTTGTCATAAACAACCCGGTAGGGGTGCGGACGGAGAAATTAAGGTCGCCCCTGACGAGATCTCGCGCCGGTGTGTCTTTTTCGCCTACAGTTAGAATAGAATATTGCATGCTTTATCTTCATTCTTCCTTACAGACCCCGGTTCATTCTACTTCATTTTTCCGAACCCTCTTCCGTCTGCTAGTTTCTCGTGCAGACCCACGGAATGGAATAGGTCACCCAGATCATCGCCAGAAGTGATTAGTGCAGCTTTCCGTGGTGGGAGCCAACTGTCTTCCTCCGCCTCAAGTCCTTCTTTTTTGTCTGTTTAAGCTGGGTGTACATTAAGCTGTGTAGTCAACATGCTCGTGTGTGCAGGTGACCCTGTGTATTGGGGAGCGGGGATAGCTCAGTGGTTAGAGCGCCGGACTCGTGATCGAAAGGTCGCGGGTTCGAATCCCTGCTGGAGCGGCGGGAGAATTTTCTTCTCCAGGGTCAACTTTCTGTGCTGACTCTTATTTTGGTATCCGTTCCACCCCCGTGTTACCGCAGTAGCACGTAAAAGACCCCGGCCATTCTGCCAAAATGCAGGTGGCAGGTTACAGCTAAACACGCATACACCTTACGTATGTGGCTTTGCATGAAGTGACATGGTGCATGGTTGTATGGTGTACACAGAACGCGCCGACATGGCAGCAGTTTCTTGTGGCACCAGCCATGCCAGCGCTGTAAGTACACCACTTCGGTGGATATGCAAAAAAACGCGCTATCAAAAGCGATTCACTCATGTAGAATCACACAGGTGAGCCGGTTTGGCCTAGCGGTAAGGCGTTAGGCTGGTAAGCGGAAGGACCATGGTTCGATACCGCTTCGGCTCGCCTTTCTCTTCAAAAAGGTTGTGGTCTGTGGACACTGTCTTGTGACTTTGTCCATCACTTCCTACTGAAACATTAAAATGGCTCTCATCGCTGCCCATCTTAATGCAGAAGTCATTCTGGTGGTGACAGTGTAGCGATAGGTATATAATCTCCCTCTCCGCCCACCTCCATAACACCTTCCCCCCCTTCTCCCCGTCCCTAATAAGCCGTACGGTTTCTGTGGACGTTATGCACCATGTTTAATTACTTACTTACGTAGAATCACATGCGAGCGCAGTGAGTCTGCTCGAGAGCGGAGAACAGCGCTATATAAAAGCGATCAATAATGATAATGTGTACGTGTATGCGCTTATAAGTCTCACCGGTCTATGTTCGACTCTGGATCGTAGAAATCCATCCACTGAGCACAGATCTGAGCATTGTCTTTCTGACAGCAAGCATCCTGACCTAGCTCCGCCCCGTCCATCACGTGACCAGGAAAGGGAGGGGTGTGGTCAATCAGGATCGGCCAATCGGATGATCCGGTAGCTGACAGGCCAACTGAAAACATTGTTCTCATGGTATTGCTGTAAAACGGTTGCTGTACATGTTCTTGGATATGGCAGACACCCGCAACTAAACAGCCAGCAGTTAATGCTGTAAGTTATTTTCCATCCAGAATCTGAACAAACACAGCTTTCATAAATCCTATTTTCATTGTTCGAACAGACAAAGTGAAAAACAACTAAAAAACAACAAAAACCACACACAAATAAACACCACACGCACACACACACACACACACACACACACACACACACACACACACACCACACACACACACACACACACACACACACACACACACACACACACACACACACACACACACACACACACACAACACACACACACACAACACACACACACACACACACAACACACACACACACACACACACACACACACACACACACACACACACACACACACACACACACACACACACACGAAAGAAACGCTCATGAACAAGTGGTAAGAAAGCGGCGGAAGTTACGCAACTTCCTGTACATTCTATTTTTTCGAGCTGGTTAAGACTTCCAATTTGTATGCACACATACAAGAAGTGGTAAATTGATTGTTTTGCTGTTATTTGTAAAGTATCTCTTTCTCTCTTTCTGCTTCTGTGTCGAAGATACGTGCACTCACCGTTATTGACCACCTTGAGTCGGATCCAGGCAGGCACTCCAGAGTCAGTCTCAAAATCTTCGATCACCAGGTACGTGTTGTCTCCCTTGCCACGCATCTCCAAAGGCTCGTAACTCCGCAACATGACGTCATACTTGGTCTTCCCGAGTCCAAACTCCATGCGGGCTATCCCGGAAATGTCGTCACTGGCATCGATAGTAGACAGCGAGATGACGGAAAGTCTCGTCGAAAAGGAACTCACTGACCTGAATTAACATCAAAAAGGCAAACATCATTCTAAGCTTGTTTTCAGTAAACGGGATAATCCACGACATAGAAAACAATCACGTATTTTACATATCGGCCGTTGAGATTTTCACAGCAAGTAATGAAAAACAAAATACATTGATAACGAGCACAAGGATTCACGAAAGAAAGCAGAATATAACAGAACAAATGATGAGTGAGTGATCATACTAAAGCGCAGTGAGTTTGTGTACACCAGAGAATAGCGCTACGTAAAAGTTACCTATTATTATTATTACTATAGCAGAGTATGATTATCTGTCGGCGTTGTTCCTCAACCAGCGCCATTTGTAAGCAACAGGAAAAGCACAGGGAGGTGGAGTTTACCTTGTTCATTGAGGGTGGCGTAGTGTCCACAGTGATTGGGGTAGAGTGACACACTGTGGTGACCAGGTCCCCGCCGTGAATGATGTCACTCACAGCCTGGATGTGTGGACAGAAATCATAGCCACAGCTCAGATTAGTGATGACAATAACGGGCAATAAGGTCGACGGACGTATGGCATCGGGGTAGTAACTTCAAGTTAACTTCACAATCGCAGATGCACAGTGTAATAGTTTCACCCGGTCCGGTGTCAGAGTCAAGTCAGCCCGCGCAGCTCTATACCCTCTATTATCTATCGGAGTGTTTACCAGGATGGAAGTCTCTGCCCAAGCCAGTAGCAAGCCAGCCATAACATACACCCCTTCCCCCTCTCTACGCTTTCGCTCGTGTTCCTTTAAAGTCTGCTCCTTCCAATTCTACGATGCCTGCGTTCCTTTAAAGTCGATTCTCTCTCTCTGTCTCTCTTAGTCTCTGTCTGTCTGTCTGTCTGTCTGTCTGTCTCTCTGTTTGTCTCTCTATCTCTCGCGCTCTATCTCTCTGCGTCTGCCTCCCCCCCCCCCCCACCCCACTCTCTCTCTGTCACACACAATCCATGCACTACAACACTCCCCCACCCCACTCCACCTCACACACACACACACACACACACACACACACACACACACACACACACACCTGCACGGTGACGTAGTATTGTCCATCAGGCAGGTGCAGGTCTCTGGCCAGCCCCGTGTTGGTCCAGTCATGGCGGTCAGGGAGGTGGGCGTGGGGATCTCTGAAGCTGACCACGTCTGACCCGCAGACCTTGGTGCCCACCGCCCACGTGTAACCAAGGATACCGCACTCCTCGTCTTTCAGGCCCTGCCAGTTGCCTGCAAACATTCAAACAAATACACAAACACTCAATCACACAAACTCACAAACACATAATCAAACACACAAACATTCAAACAAAATAAACACAGAATCAAACGAACTCACAAGCATACAATCAAACAAAATCCAAACACATAAAAATTTCAAAACGAACCCTATTTATTAGGACAAAAGACAACACGCGAATTTTCTACAAAACGACGCAAACAACAGTTAAACGGTGAAAAACGATGACAAATGAGATGGCGAGCTAAGACGCGTATCTATTTTTGCTGGAGCTATGTTGTTTTCGGGTCCAGCGATTGGAACCTTTTATGTGTTTGGATTTTGTTTTAGAACGGTAGCATTCATTCTTTTTCAGATTTGTATGCAATCAAACAAATAAATAAACAATCAATCAAACAAACACGAAACTCCTAAAAGCTTAGGTTCCAACTTCCTAAATCCAACCCAAACAAAGTGTCTTCAACACTTTGGCGCAGTCGCATTTAATGATAATAACAATGGATGCATCTTTAACGGGCTCAAAGCGCTATACATGAAACATCACAACAATACACAACCTATCTCACTTCTTGAAACTGTTGAATTGTAGAACACAAATTGCTTTGCGTTGCAAATAATTTAAATTCGTGTGCTCTCGGATTCAAGAACCCCGAAAATGCTTTTTTTGTTGTTGTCTTTTTCTTGTAAACGGCATAAAAATATTTGTTTCCTTTGTGGTAGCAAATTTCGTAAAAAGAAAAGAGGTGCCAAGCAAGAGTACAACGTAGCCGAATATTGCCATTAACGTACCGTTTTCTGTGCACACCATTTTAATCATACACTGTCACTAATCCATGAACAGCTGTTTACACTGTCTGCTTCAACATTAAACATCAAAGAATAAGCCGAGTTTAAAAAAGAAGAAGCACCGTTTCTACTAGAGTGCTGAATGTACCGACCTGATATGTGGTAGTTCTCCATGGTGTACAGCAGATCCTGACCTCTTCTGTTGCCATTCAGAACAGTCCCACTTCCCGCGCCGTCAATAATTTTCCTGCAAGCGTTAGTTACAAGAGGGTTGTCATGATAATGATAATAATCATAATAATAAAAACAGCGCAAAATCGTGTCCGGGGAAACTATTCTATACATGTATACTATCATTGGCGGAAGCAGGCACAAGTATCATTTTTGTCGCGACAAACATAATTTTATCGCGACAAGCATACTTTTGTCACGACAAAAGACGAGCTTTGTCGCGACAAACAAATGTTACTTGTGGCAACTCCCGCCAATGATACTATACATGCACACACACACGCTGGTATCCACACACGCCAGTATAATTATGGACTATTCACAACTTAATTTACACACAACTTAAACAGGTAACAAACATATATTTTCCTTTATCAGCCACTGTAGACGTTGCAATGCTGCTTTTGCTAGACTGTATCATTATACAGCGCTCAGGCACTTCATTATTGGATATATTTAGTTTCAGACATAAGATATTAATTCTCGCCAAGAAAAATACAAGGAAACCATTAACAAGTAAAACAAATTTAGTATTATTATTATTATCAACAATTGAAACGTCTTGGAGATTTCCAGG
>JABMCL010003631.1:0-52232 GCA_018857735.1 Alviniconcha marisindica
TGGGGGCCGGGGGCTGGGGAAAAAAAGGAAAAAGAACGCCCCAAACCCCCCAAAAAAAAAGGGGAAAAAAAAAGCCTTTTTTGGGGGAGCCCCTTAAAACCCCGTTTTTAAAATCCCGGTTTAAATTAAAAACCCCTTTTTTTAGTGGAAAAATTTCTGAAAGAGCACGTCCCCTGAAACCCCCTTGGGTTTTTTAAAAAAAAAAATTTCCTTTTTTTTTTCCCCCAAAAAAAATTTAAAAAAAAAAAGGGGGGGAAAAAAAAATTAAAAATAAAAAATTTTAAAAAGTTGTTTAAAACCCCCCAAAAAAAAGGGGTTTTAATTAAAAAGGAAAACCCCCAAAAAAAAAAAAATTTTTAAAAAAAGGGCCAAACGTTCAACCCGGGGGGTTTTTTTTTCCCCCCCTTTTTTTTTTGGGGGGGGTTTTAACCTTTTTAATATTTTTTTTTTGTGCCTTTGGGCTTTACTTTTGGGCTTTTTTTGGGGGGGGAACCCCAAAAGGGGGGGCAGCCCCCGCTTTTCCCCCCCCCATTTTTTCCCAAAAAAAAGGGTTTTACTTTTACAAAAACCCGGGGAAAAGGGGAAAAAAATAAAAGGGTTTTAAAATTTCCCCCCCCCCAAAAATTTTTTTTTTTCCCCCCCGGGGGTTTTTTTAACCCCCGGAATTTTGTGGGCCTTTTTCCTTTTTTAAAGGGGGAAAAAAAAAAAAAAAACCCCGGGGGAAGGGCGGGGGTTCCCCTTTTTTCAATTTGGGGGAACAAAGCATTTTAGTTAAATTTTTGGGGAAAATTTTAAAAATTTTTTTAAAACGGGTTTGGGAATTGGGGGCCTTTGAATTTAAACCCCAAAGAAAGGTTAATGGTGGGAAAAAAAGTTGAAAAAAAAAATTAAAATTTTTTTATTATTTAAAATTACCCAAAAAAAAAATTTTTTCCGGGTGAAAAAGTTTTAAAAAAATTAAGTTTTTTTTTTTTAAAACCCGGGCCCCGGGGGGAAAATTGGGTTTACGGTTTTTTATGTTTAAAGTTTTCCCCTTTTAAACCCGTTTCCTGTTTTTAAATTTTTTTCCCCGCTTTTTTTTTTTCTTTTAATTTTTTTCCCTTTAAAAAAATTTTAAAAACGGTGACCTGGTAAAGTGCGCCTTTTGGTAAGGCCCAACCTGCAAATTTTGCTACTTTAAACCCAGCTGGAACGACGGTTTATGCCCCCTTTCCCTTCCTTTTCCGGTTTGCAAAAGCGAAAATGTTGGGTTTTTTTTTAGGGAAACCCAAAAATTTTTTTCGGTTTAAACGGGGTCTTCTTTGGTGCCCCGTCAGGGGAGGAACAGGTTTAATCGCGGGAAATAGGGTGATATTAAAATAGAATTTTTCTTTTGTTTAATTTACATAACCCTTTTAAATTCAAATCTCTTGCGGAAAACCTTTTAATGGATGTTTTCATCATCGTTCGTTTAAATTTCCTGTGTTATAGTTAAATTTTTTTGATTTAATGTTTAAAATTTTAATTATTCACAATGTTCCTGGAAAAAGTTTTCCCTTTTGGGGGGTTTTTTTTAACATTTTTTTTTCGGTTATAAAATTTATCTGATCCAAAAAACTGGAAACAAAACCGGCCCTTTTGGGAAAATTTTAATGGAGACTCTGTAAAAAAACTTTTTGGTTGTTAAAACATAAAATTTTTTGTAGTGCCAGATTATAAGCTCTTTTGGCCCACTTTTAATGGGTAAACTTTTTGAAACGGTACCTACGTGATAGTCCCTTTCCGTTGTGCCTTGTGAGGCCCGGCTTTTTATGATTGTTCAGAACTTTTACTGCAGGGACCGAGGAAAGGAATTTTGGCGTTCGTCGTCCAAGGTGGTCGAAACCCTTTCGGCCCCAAAACACCCCTCCCCAAAACCCGCCGGGAAAAATCTATTCTCTTACCTGCCCAAAGACTTAACTTTAAGCAAAAAGAGAACCCCTTGTGGCAAAAACAAAAAAGCTATGAAAGGCCCCCACTAATAGCACATGGGAAAACCCAGAACGGTGCCCTAATTTTAAAAAATTTTTCCCCGGGATGCCGAAGACAAAACCCTTTATTTACCCAATAAACAAGATTCCCGTTTACCCAAGAGGCATCCGATGAAGCCTCCAAAAAAAATCAAATGCACAAGAAATTTCAAATCCCTTGCGTTATCAGACACTGGTTTGGGTCCAAAAAAGAAAAGTCCCTTTAAAAAGCCCCCAAAAAAACCCCCCTTTTTCCCAGCGGCCCAAAACTATTCCCTAAAAAAAACGCATAAAAAAAAAAAAAACCTATTTAAGAAAAATTTTTTAAAAAAAAAAAAAATTTTTTTGGGAATTGAAAAAAGGGGGCCCCCCCAAAAAAAATCCTTTGGGGGGTTTTTTTTTTTTTAAAGGGCCGGGGCCCCCCCGGGGGCCCCCTTTTTCCCCCCCAAAAAAAAAAAAGGGGGGGGGGGGGGGTTCCGGGGTTGGGAAAGGCCTTTGGGGGTTTGGGGAAAAAGGGGTTTTTCCCCCTTTTCCCCCCCCGGGGGGGGGTTTTTTTTGGGGGGGCCCCGGAAACCCCCTTTTTTTTCCCCCCCCCGGGGGCCCCCGGGGGGGGCGAAAAAGGGGGTTTCCCGGGCCCCCCCTTAAAATTACCCGGGGGGGGAAAAGGGGGGGGCCCCTTTTTCCCCAAACCCCCAAAGGGCCCTTCCCCCCCCGGAACCCCCCCCCCCCCCCCCCTTTTTGGGAAAAAGGGGGCAACCCAAAAAAGGGGGGGCCCTTTAAAAAAAGAACAAAATTGGGGCCCCGGTTTTAAAAATTTGGGGCCCCCAATTGGAAAAAAAAAATTTTTTTTTTTCCCCCCCAAAAAAAAGGGTTTTATTTTCCCCCCCCTTCCCCCCCCCTTTTTTTTTTTTAAGGGGCTGATTTTCCTTTTCCCCGGGTTTTCGGGAAAAAAAAAAAACCGGGGGAGGCAAAAAAATTTTTTTTAAAAAAATTTTAAAAAAAATTTTTTTTTTGGGGGGGAAAAAGGGGGGAAAAAAGCAAAAAAAAAAAGGGGGGGAAAAAAAAAAAAGGGGGGGGTTTTTTTAAAAAAAAAAAAAAAAAAAAAATGAAAAAAAAAAAAAAAAAAATTTTTTTTTAACCTTGGAAAAAAACCGGGTTAAGGCCTTTTTTAAAAAAAAAAAAAAAAAATCCCCGGGGGGTTTTTTTTTGGGTTAAAAAAATTGGGAAAAAAAATTTAAAAAAATTTTAAACCTTTAACCTTTTTTTTTTTTTTCCCCCCTTTTAAAGGGGGGGAAAAAAAAAAGGGGGGGTTAAAAAACCCCCCCCCCGGGGCCCAAAAAAATTTAAAAAAAATTTTTTCCCCCCGGAAAAAAAAAAAAGGGGGGGGGGAAAAAAAAGGGGGGGAGGAAGGGGGGGGAATTTTGGGGGGGTTTTTTCCCCCCCCCCCCCCTTTCCCAATTGGGGGGGCCCGGGAAAAAAAAGGGGGGGGGCCCCCCCTTTTCTTTACCCGGGGTTTAAAACCGGGGCCCCAAAAAAAAAAAATTTTTTTTAAAAACCCGGGGGCCCGGGGGTTTTTTTGGGGGGGAAAAAAAAAATTTTTAAAATTTTCCCCTTTAAAGGGCCCCCCAAAACCCAAAAAGGGAAATTAAGCAATTTTTTTTGTTTTAAAAAAAACCCGGGTTTTCCCCGGGGGGGGGGGGAAAGGGGCCCCCTTTTTTTTTTGGGGGGGGGAAAAAAAATTTTTTTTTTCCCCTTTTTTTTTGGCCCTTTTTTTTGGAAATTTTTAAATTTTTTTGGGGTTTTTTTTTGGTTTTTGGGGGGAAAAAAAAAATTTTTAAAAAAACCCCCCCTTTTTTTTTCCCCCCCTTTTTTTTTTTTTGGGGGAACCTGAAAAACCCCTTTTTTTCAAGGGGGGGCCCGGGGGGGAAAAAAGGGGGTTTTTTTTGGGGGGGAAAAAAGGGGGGGGGCCTTTTTTGGGGGGTTTTTTTTTCCCCTTTTTTTAAAAAAACCCCCCTTTTTTTTTAAAATTTTTTTTTTTGGGGAAAAAAAAACCCCCAAAAAAAAATTTTTTTTTTTCCCAAAACCCCTTTTAAAATTTTAAAAAAAGGGGTTTTTTGTTTTTTGGCTGGGGGTTGGGGGTTTTTTTGGGGGTTTTTTTTTTTCCCCCTTTTTTTTTTTTTTTTGGTTTTTTTTTTTTTCCCCAAATTTTTTTTTAAACATTTTCCTTTTGGTTCCCCTTTTTTTTCCCCCCCCTTTTTTTTCTTTTTTTTGTTTTTTTTTTTCCCCTTTTTTTTTTTCGGGTTTTTTTTTTTTTTTTTTGGGGTTTTGTTTCCCCCCCTTTTTCCTTTTTGGGGGGTTTTTTTTTTTTTTTTTCCCCAACCCGGGGGGGGGTTTTTTTGGGTTTTTTTTTTTTGGGGGGGTTTTTTTGGGGCCGGGCCCCGGGTTTTTTTTTTTTTATTTTTGGGGCCCCTTTTCCCCCAAAAAGGGTTTTTTTTTTTAAATTTTAATTCCCCCTTTTTTTAGTTTTAAATTTTTTGGGGGTTTTTTGGGGGTTTTTTTTTTTTCCCCCTTTTTTTGGGGGGAAAAATTTTTGGGGGGGGCCGGTTTTTTTTTTTTGGGGGTTTTTTTTTTTTTAAAGGGGGTTTTTTTTTTTGGGAAAATTTTTTGGGGGGGGCTTTTTTTTTTTGGGCAAGGGGGTTTTTGGGGGTTTTTTTTTTTTTTCTTTTTGGGGCCCCCGGGGGGGCCCCTTTCCCCTTTTTAAAATTTTTTTGGGTTTTTTTTTTTGGGTTTTTGGGGGGGGGCCCCCCAAAAAGGGGGAAACCCGGGGGGGGGCCCCCTTTGGGGCCCCCCCCCCCCCAATTTGGGTTTTCCCCCCTTTTTTCCCCCCAAAAAAAGGGGCCCGCCCAAAAAAAAAAAAGAAAACCCCCCCAAAAAGCCAAAAAAGGGGGGGGGAAAAAAAACCCAAAACCCCCCCCCCCCCCAAAAAAAAGGCCCCTTTTAAACCCCCGGGGGGGCCCCCCCCCCGGAAAAAAAGGGGGAAAAAAAAAAAAATTTTTTTTCCCAAAAAAGGAAACCCCCAAAAACCCCCTTTTTCCCCCCCAAAAACCCCCCCCCAAAAAAAAAAACCCCCCCCGGGGACCCAAAAAAAAAGGGGGCCCCCCCCGGGGGCCCCCCCCCTTTTTTTTTTCCCCTTTCCCCCTTTTTCCCTTTCCCCAAAATTTTTTTTTTTTTTTAAAAAAAAACCCCCCTTTAAAAACCCCCCCGGGGGCCCCCCGGAACCCCCGGGGGGGGGGGGGAAAAAAAAAAAGGGTTCCCCTTAAAGGGGGGGAAAAAGGGGGGAAAAATTTTGGGGGGGAGAAAAAAAAGGGAGGGGCCCCCCCCCCCCCCAAAAAAAACCCCCAAATTGGGGGGCCCCCTTAGGGAAAGGCCCCCCAAAAAAAAAAAACCCAAAGGGGGGGGCCCAAAAAAAAAAAGGGGGGGGGCCCCCCCCCTTTTCCCGGGAAACCCCTCCCCGGGGGAAAGGGGCTTTTGGGGGGGGCCGGCCCGGGGGGGGGGTTTTAAAAGGGGGGGGGAAAAACCTTTTGGGGGAAAAACCTTTTTTTGGGGGGGGGGGGCCCCCCCTTTTTTTTTTTGGGCCCCCCCCCCCTCCCCTTTGGGGGGGTTTTTTTTTTTAAAAAATTTTTTTTTTTTCCCCCTTTTTTTTTTTTTGGGGGGGGGGGCCCCCCCCGCAACCCAAAACCCGGGGGGGCAAAAACCCCGGTTTTTGGGGGGGTTTTTTTTAAAAAAAAAAACCCCGGGGGAAAAAAGGGGGGGGGCCCCCCCTTTTTTTTTTTTTTTTTTGGGGGGGTTTTTTTTTTCCAATTTAAACCCGGGTTTCCCGGCAAAAAACCCCCCCCAAAAGGGGGGGAAAAAAAAAAAAAGAAAAAAAAACCCCCCCCCAAAGGGGGCCCTTTTTTCCTTTTTTTTGACCAAAAAAAAAGGGGGGGAAAAAACCAAAAACCCCCCCAAAAAGGGGGGGTTTTTTTTTTTTTTTTCCCTTTTTTAAAAAAAAAAAAACCCCCCGGGGTTTTGGGAAAAAAAAAAATTTTTTGGGAAAAACCCCCCCCCCCCTTTTTTCCCCCCCTTTTTTTGGGGGGAAAAAAGGGGGTTTCCGGCCCCCCCCCCAAAGGGGGGGAAAAGGGGCCCCCCGGGGGGGCCCCACCCCCTTATTTTAAAAAAAAAAAACCCCCTTTTTTTCCCCTTAAAAAAAGGGTTTTAAAAATTTTTCCCCCCCCCAAAAATTTAAAAAAAAATTTTTTTTTTCCTTTTTAAAAAAAACCCCCCCCGGGTTTTTACCCCAAACTGGAAGGGAAAAACCCCCCTTTTTGGGGGGGGGGGGCAAATTTTTTAAAAAACCCCAAAGGCCCGGGAAAACCCCCAAAAAAAAAAAAAAAATTTGGGGGGTTGGAAAAAAAAAAATTTTTAAAAACACCCCAAAATAAACCTTTAAAGGGTTTTTTCCCAAAGGCCGGCCCTTTTAAACCCCCGGGGGGGCCAAAAAGGGGGGTTTTTTTTCCCCCCCCCTTTAAAAAAACCCCCCCGGTTAAAATTTTTTTTGGGCCCTTTTCCCCCCCAAAGAAAAAAATTTTTTGGGAAAAACCCCCCCAAAAAAACCCCCCCGGGGGGGGTTTTTTTTTTTTTTAAAAAAAAATTTTTTTTTTTTTTGGGGTTTTTTAAAAAAAAAAAACCCCAAATGGGACCCTTTTTTTTTGGGGCCCCCCCCTTTAAAAGGGGGGTTTTTTTAAAAAAGGGCCCGGGGTTCCCCCCTTTTTTTTTTTGGGGGTTTTTTTTTTGGGGGGGGAAAACCCCCCAACCGGGGGGGGGAAAAAAAAAATTTAAAAAAAAAGGGGGGCCCCCAAAAAAAAAAAATGGGGGAAAAAAAAAGGGGGGGGGAAAAAAAAAAAAGGTTTTTTACCCGGGAAAATTTTAAGGGGAAAAAAAAGGGGGGAAAAAAAATTTTTCCCAAAAACCCCCAAACCCCAAAAAACCCCCCCCCAAAAAAAAAAACCCCAAATTTTTTTGGGGGGGAAAAAAAAATTTGGGGGGAAAAATTAAAAAGATTAGGGAAATTTTCCCCCGGGGGGAAAAAAAACTTAAAACCCCCCCGGGAAAAAAAAAACCCCGGGGGAAAAAAAAAAAAAAAGGGGGAAAAAAACCCCCCAAAAAAGGGGGTTTTTTTGGGGTCCCGGGGTTTTTTAAAAAAGGGAAAAGGGGGGAAAAGGGGTTTTAAATGGGGGGGGCCCCCCCCCCCAAAAAAACAAAAAGGGGGCCCCGTTTCCCCCCCCCTTTTCCCCCCAAAAAAATTTTTGGGGGGAAAAAAAAAAAAAGGGGGGCCCCCCTTTTAAAATTTTTTGGGGGGGGAAAAACTGGTTTTTTTTGGGTTGGGAAAGGGTTTTGGGGGGGTTTTCAAATTTTTTTGGGGGGTTTTGGGGGCCCCCCAACCCAAAAACCCCCCGGGCCCCCGGGCCCAAAAATAACCCCCGGGGGGAAAAAAAAAAGGGGGGAAAAAAAAAGGGGGGAAAAAGGGGGGGAAAAAAATTTCCCCCCTTTTAAAAAGAAAAAAAAAAAAAATTTAAAAAAGGGGCCAAAAAAATTTTTTTTTTTCCCCCCCCTTTTTTTTTTTAAACCTTTGGGGCCCAAATTTAAAGGGGGAAAAATTAAAAAAGGGAAAAAAAAAATTTTTTTTTGGGGAAAAATTTTTTTTAAAAAAAAAAGGGGGTTTTTTTTTGGGGGGAAAAAAAAAAAAGGGGGAAAGGGGGGTTTTTCTGGGGGGGGGGGGGGGGGGAAGCCCCGGGGGGATTTTTTTCTCCCCAAAAAAAAAAATTTTTTTTTTTTTTTCCCCCCCCCCTTTTAAAAAAACCCCGTTAAAGGTTTTCCCCCCCCCCGGGTTTAAAAGGGGTTTTTTTAAACCCCCCCCCGTTTCCCCCCCCCTTTTTTAAAAATTTTTTGGGGGGAAAAAATTCCCCCCAAAAAAAAAACCTTCCCCCCCCCTTTTTTTTTTTGGGGGGCCCCCCCCCGGGGGGGTTTTTTTTTTTTTTTGGGGGGGAAAAAAAAACCCCTTTTTTAAAAAAAGGGGGAAAAAACCCAAAAAAGGGCCAAACCCCCTTTTTCCCCCCCCTTAAAAAAAACCCCCCTTTTTGGGGGTTTTTAAAAAAAAAAATTTTTTTTTTTGGTTTGGGAAAAAATTCCCCCCTTTTTTCCCCAAAAGGGGTTTCCTTTTGGGCCCCTTCCCCCCAAAAAAAAAAAAAAAATTTTCCCCCCTTTTTGGGGCCCCCCCCGGGGGGCCCCCCCCCAAAAAAAAAGGGGGGTTTTGGGGAACCGGGGCCCCCCCCCTTTTTAAAGGGGGGCCCCGTGGGAAAATTTTTCCCCCTTTAAAAAAAAAAAAAAAAACCCCCCCCCTTTTTTTTTTTTTTTTTTTTTTTTTTTGGGGGGGGCCCGGGGGGGAAAATTTTTCCCTTTTTTTAAAAAATTTTAAACCCCCCCCCCCTTTTTTTGGGGGGGGGTTTTGGGCCCCCCTTTTATTCCCCCGGGGGGGGCCCCGGGCCACCCTTTTTTTGGGGGGTTTTTTTCCCAAATTTTTTTCCCCCTTTTTGGGGGGAAAAAAACCCCCCTGGGAAAAGGGGGGCCCCCGGGAAAAATTTTTTGGGGGGGGGGTTTTTCCCCCGGGGGAAAATTTTCCCCCAGCCCCGGGGTTTTTAAAAACCCCCAAATTTTTTGGTTTGGGCCCCGGGGGGGGGGGGGCCCCTTTTTTTTTTTTTTTTTTTTGGTTTTTTTAAAAAAAATTTCCCTTAAAAGGGGTTTTTTTCCCCCCCCCGGGTTTTTTGGGGGTTTTTTTTTTTTTGGGGTTTTTGGGGGGGTTTTTTTTGCCCTTTTTTTTTGTTGGTTTTTCCCCCCCGGGGGTTTTCCCCCAGAAACCCTTTTTTTTTAAAAAAAAAATTTTTTTTTTTTTTTTAAAGGGGCCCCCCAAAAATTTTCCCCAAAAAAACCCCCCCCCCCCAAAAGGGCCCCGGGGAAAAAAAACCCCCCCCCCCCCCGTTTTGGGGCCCTTTTTTAAAAAAACCCCCTTTTTTTTTTTTCCCCCCCCCCCCTTTTTTGGGCCCTTTTTAAAAACAAATTTTTTTAACCCCCAAAAAATTTTTTTTTTAAAAACCCCCCCTTTTTTTAAAATTTAAAAAAAGGGAAAAAGGGGGGCCCCTTTTGGGGTTTTTTTTTTGGGGGTTTTTTGGGGGGTTTTTAAATTTGGGGCCCCCGGGCCCCTTTTAAAAATTTTAAAAAATTTTTTTTCCCCTTTTCCCCCAAAAAAGGGGGTTTTAAGGGGAAACCCCAAATTTTTTTTTCCCCCCCCTTTTTTCCCTTTTTTAAAAAACCCCTTTTTTTTCCCCCCCCAAAAAAAAAACCGGGGGGCCCCCCCCCAAAAAAAAAAAAAACCCCAAAACCCTTTTAAAAAGAAAACCCCCCAAAAAAAAAAACCCCCCCCAAAAATTTTAAAAAAAAAAATTTTAAAAAAACCCCCCCCCCCCCCCCCCCCCCCCCCCCTTTCCCCCAAAAAAAATTTTTTTCCCCCAAAAAATTTTTTTGGGGGCCCCCCCCAAAAAAAAAAAAACCCCTTTTTTTTTTTTTTTAAAAAAAAAAAAAAACCCCCAAAAAAAAAAAATTTTTTTAAAAAATTTTTAAAAAAAAAAAATTTTTTTTTTTTAATTTTTTTTTTTTGGCCCGGAACCCCCCCTTTTAAAAAAAAATGTTTTTTAAAAAAAAAAGGGGTTTTGGGTTTTTTTTCTTTAAAATTTAACAAAAAATTTTTTTTTTTTTTTTAAAAAAAAAAAAAAAAAAAGGGGGGGGGCCGGGGCCCAAAAAAACCCCCCGGGGGGGTTTTTGGGGGGGGGGGGAAAGGGTTTTTTTGGTAAGGGGGAAAAAAAAAAAGAAAAACCCCCGGGGGGGGGGCCCCAAAAAAAAAAGGGTTTTTTTTTTAAAAAAAAACCAAAAAAGGTTTTTTTTTTTTCTTTTGCAGGCCCCCCGGGGGGAAAAAGGGGGCCCCCCGGGGAAATTTTTTAATTTCCCCATTTAAAAAAAAATTTTTTTGGGGGGCCCCTTTTTCCCAAAAAAAAAGGGGGGGGGGGAAAAACCCCCTTTTTTTAAAAAAATTTTTTTTCCCCTTTTTTGGGGGGAAAATTTTTTTTAAATTTTTTTTAAAAAAAAAATGAAATTTTGGGAAAAAAAGGTTTAATTTTTGGGGGGTTTTTTTTTTAAAAACCCCCAAACCTTTTTTTTTTTAAAAAAAAAAAAAAAAAAAAAAAACCCCCCAAAAGGCCCCTTTTTTTTTTTGCCCCGGGGGGAAAAAAAAAAAAAAACCGCTTTTAAAATTTTTTTTTTGGCCAAATTTAAAAAACCCCGGAAAAACTTTTAAAAAAAAAAAAATTTTTAAAAAAAAGGGCCCCCTTTTCCCCCCTTTTTTTTTTTTTTGAAGGTTTACGTCCACGGAAACCAGAAGGCTCGTTAGAACGGACAGCCCAGGACGGCCACCTCGACTCTCACACAGCTCCTGAACTATGTCTGCTAGATTGTTCTTGTGTTTTTGCTTAATGTCCTCAGATGCTAAAAGCATATTAGGGACAATCTATAAAGTAAGCTTGACGTGGATATATCATAGTTAGATCATGGGGGAGACGGGGGGGATGGGAGCGAAGAAAGCTTACTTTAGTCAGTATGTCCACTAATATGCTTTGCATATGAGGACTTAAGCAAAAACTCAACAACAATTCTAGCAGACATAGCTCAGGAGCTGTGTGAGAGTCGAGGTGGCCGTCCTGGGCTGTCCGTTCTAACGAGCCTTCTGGTTTCCGTGGACGTAAAGCTATATTGAACCATGCTCGGCATTGGTCACAGCTTTCCCTAATATGTCAGCCACCATCTGAGGACATTAAGCATTACTTCATCATCAACTAGTAGAGTATATCCGTGAACAACGGAAAGGGTGGTACTGACGCGGGTTAGCGCACACCAAGTATCTAAGCTGCCCTGATCTGCGCATTCTGTACATGCTCGGTTAGAAACAGAGACAAAGATCTAGCTAGTTGCCACTACTGCTGACGCGCATCACCGGCCAGTTCGGATACCACGCACAAGACCCGGAAAGGGTTAACAAGCTAAGCAGAGTGAAAATCTGCTGCATGCCCAAGACTCGGCCATACAAAAGCCGGATCAAAACGAAATGACACGTCTCACGGTTTATACAATCACTCTCCTATGCACTCAAACCATATATTCAACTATTAAAATGAACATCGGACAACTATGAAGTCAACATCTTCAAAGCGTTAGCCATGATATACCACCGACATGTAGAAAAATAGATCGGTAGTAGACTAAACAAATAAGTATGCCGCACAGAGACAGCACGGCCGCCAAAGGAATACTACACTTACTGAGGGATAAACTTTAACATCAGCAGAGCATCACTCAACTGACACATACACAATTGGCAACCATAACATACTATCTAGAGTGATGGAAGCGCTGCGTCACTTCGCAGCAATTAAAGGCTTGAAATTTGAAACTCGCATACAATGTACACTAACGCCATGGCTGCAACCCGGCCGCAATCTGTGACGCCGAAATCACCCATGTTTTCAAGAACCAAAATCAAGGCATGTTGTGAACATGGTAACATTTTATAAAACAACATCATTTACATGTCAATAAGAAAACATCAGGAACAACAAGGCCATGGAAAAATAAATACGTACAGGCTCCTCCCTGAGATGAAACACAGGCGCAACAGCAAACAAAACAACCTGCTCTCTGCAGGGACACTGGGGGAAAAGGGACGTGCTGGCCCCTAGCGCACAAGTTTTAACACTTTAGATAAGTGGGGCCATAAAACTCAATCAAAAATGAGAAAGGACGACAGGAAAGAAAGGGTAAAGGGTCATGGGCGTGGTCACACACAATGCACTCTGTTACATTTTAAGTAGAGAATATATGACCAAACTGGCGAGCCATACCGGATGCGCTGTTTGTTTACGTAATGACAGCTGACCCTGACGCAGGGAGATTTTACGCCAGTCTTCATCGGAGGACTATTTGGAGGTAAGTTTGTGATGTAATCGCAACTGTAGCTAAAAGACCAACAACATCTGTCAACATCAGCAGTAACTGACACATGTATACAGACAAGAAAAGCCGGGCAAAACTCGGCGCCAATAACTAGGTCACTTGATCAGCAGAGCTTCGCGGCGTAATTCAAAAGTTCGTCTGCTCGTGAGAGTGGTTTGTTGAAATGCGCGTTCAAATGTCTGCAGACACACTATAAAATGCAAAGGCTGTTTTGTTTTGTTTTTTTTTTTCTTAGGCTACGGTTTTATTCCAGCATTTAGGCAGGCTAGATCTAAACAAAAGATTATCGGGCGGTGTGGCTTCACCGCTTGGTTTTCACCAGTGTTTTGCGACTTCCTCAATTTCGCAACACTGGTTGATACATCAGAATTGTTTCTGGGCTCTTATTGATGCAGATAAGCGGCTTAACTGACCAATGCAACATATACTTCTTTTATTATTTTGTTTTTATGGTTCATCGTTGCCAATCGCTCATCAAGGGAGACAAGTGTGGTGATCCAAAATGTTTCGGCCCTACGAAAGAAGAGTGGTGGAGGAGAGTACATTATTAACAACGGCGGTTCAGCCTCAACCTGTCAAAATGATCCTGTTGTTCAGTGCGAGATCAATTGGCTGTATCCATACCACGGAAGAACATTGTAGTTGTGTAAAATCAGGAGTGAATTCAAGGGTAACTGTGTCATCTGTGGGCAAAGGTCAACTGACCTCCCTTGTGCAAAACGAACATCGAGGTTACTGACAGAAAGACAGATAAAAAACAACACTGGTCAGTAAAGCCGATGGTTTGCATGAATGTGAGTCCAGAAATACTTCTGATTTATTAATACGTATTGCGCTGATGCCAACGCAGGAAGACAATGGAGAAAACCGTTCGTGACGCCCTAGTGTAATTCTTAACGCTTACCAATTATGGTAGCCCACTTCTGCTATAACGTATCTATGCAAATAAAATCACAAGCTCCTTTCGGGATTTTTAAGTCCCGTCAGCGATCATACGATCATCGACATTCAACATTATTCAATACCAGGTCAAAACACAAATCACAAAAAAAAATCTAGTTCACAATTCAACACGCAAAACCATCAATGGCAAACACAACCAAGTCTCCAATAATCGTAATTTAACATTTCCATGTCATTAATTTAAAACTGACAGAATCTCAGGCAGTAACAAACATAATCAATATAAGAAGGAAAAAAATCAGATAACGACCGTTTGTTTTTTTGTTATATGATGTGCATAATTACGCGCGTTTGTGTGTGGGGTAAAAAATGTATGTATGTCTTTTTCACTAAACAAACATTAGTTAAATCAATAAAGGTTCTTTTTCCCTTTCCAGGATGCGAAGAGACGTGCGAAATCTGCAAAACGGACTTCACTGACGAGAGAGAAAAAAATCACTCTTGGGGAGGGGGGGGGGGGGGGGGGGGGGGGGTGGGGGGGTGGGGGGTACGAATTAAATTATGCTAGTGTCCAGCGAGGGGAACTTACAAGCCAAAACGGGAGATCATGTCCATGCTCACCGTCGACGTGTCTACAGTAACAAGAGTGTCATTGCTGTTAAATTAATGAAAATAATCATCGTGTCGCCATCAAAGAAAAGACGATCGCAAAGCTGTTTGTTTTGTGGCCATCAGGAGGAGATTCTGAAGAATGGTACTAAGAAGAGATAGTATTGAAGATTGATGTTGATAAGCACAAAGACACAGTTTCAGATGTCAGTTCTTGAACAGGTACTGCTCTAAGCATAATGTCACATGGTCTAGAGATGTAAGGCAAAACTAGAATGTATGAAAAACTGTTCTGGACATAATGCTGTCTATCACAGTGTGTGCTACTCTAATTTCCATGCAGACTCCCAGATACCCAAATTGTTCGCCATCAAAGAAACAAATGCATCGAAAGACCCGTAAATCAAAGATGTTTTGCTGCGTTTTAGCATGTAATCCAATACCTCGAGAGTACGGCCCAATGACAGGTGACCATAGTTGATTTGACGAAGCTGGTGGAAAGGAATTGATGAATTTAGAGGAAAGGGACCATACACTTAAATAAATGCATACATTGTCCTGTAAATAAAAAAAAAAAAGGACTGTTTTCTGAAAGCATATAGTCACTGTCCAAACATCTTGATTTGCATTGCCACAGCATATCCACTTTGTCATTGACGGTGGTTCTCTCTTGCATCGTCTGGCGTGGCGAAAATGTTTGATCGACGACCAGCTGGTGCAGATGTATGCAGACTTTGTAATAAGAAGGCATGGAAAGCAACAATTGTCTTTGACGGATACACCTAGGCCCTTCTGCCAAAGAGTTAAAACTCGGAGAAAAAAACAAACAAAATAACACCACACACAACACACACACACAACACACAGCAACACACAACCACACACACAACCACACCACACACACACACACGAAAAAGGCAATTTCGGACGTGACGTAATGTTTGAAGGTAATATGTTGCTGTGTGAACAAACAAACAAAAACAAAAAAGCAACCAAACAAAAAAACTTCCTGGCTAATCCAAACTACAAACAATTCTTCATAAAAAAATCGAGCAACGTCTTGAAGGAGAATTTATTTGAAACGCTCCATGCTGCTGCTGCTGCTGATTGTCACATTGTTGGTACAACCCATAAACTGGCGAAATAAATAGCCACCGCTCTCGTTGGATAAAACACGGACTTACTGGTGCTTCTATTATTTCACGTTCAACCTGAGCACTGCGAATTTTGTTCTCGACCGGTACAAAGTCTGCAGCCAAAGTCTGGGACGTAAAAATAGTCCAGGCAGCAATAGGAGTAGAGACATCTGTGAGAACATCATCAGATCATGTTTGGTCATACAGTGGGAGGCCACGACACTACAAGTAGCCCTTTCTCTGTAGGAAATGGCTTGCCAATGCAGAAGCTGAAAGAATCTCCTCTGTTCCGAAACCATGCGAAAGTGTTTACCAAGAAGTCAAACTCGCAAAAAAAAAAAAAGAAAAAAAAGAAAAGAAAAAAAAAAAAAATCACAGAGGCAGGGTGAAGAGGCTCATGTTCTGTTGTATGGCGGAACTGTTGTATGGATGATTCGGCTTGAACACGCTTCGACCTGACAAGTAGACACCAAAACTATTCACCTGTACATCTGTAAGGGAACCCTGCATGTTGCCTCAAAGCTCATCTACAGCAAAATGTCACTCTTTTCGAAAATAGATTGGGGATCTCCCCCGGGGTGCAGCTATTTACGGAATGCGTGTTACGTCACTACATGTTGTTGTTTTACACGAGTTTTTGTAGACTCGGCCTACAAACAATTGACAATGGCGTTGTCTCAGGCACGAATCTGCTCAGGCCTAATAATTTGTGGGGGGACTTAACTGTGATTGTGTAAAAAATTTTATGTCTTTCTTTGAATAAATCTCTAATCGTGCTATGGTACCTCACTACAGTGGATGAGACCTGTAGCTGCCGTTTACTAATAATGCTCGGCGATGGAACGAGGTGCAAAGTGTTGGGTGACAATTCTTTCTCAGCGTATTGATCCGATGCTACTAGAGGAAATATTTTATAGACACCGTAATAATAATAATAATGAAAAGAAAAGAAAAACCTACCGGCCGGTGGCACGCCAGAAACACACACTAACGCAAACAGGTAGTACTTGTAGTGTAATGTATTAATATGTTCGTGGGACATTTAATATGCATAAGCCTCGATCTGAGTCACTGGTGAACGGACCAATGAGGGGAAACTTGGGAAACGGCTGCCTAACGGGAAACATCAACAAACATCGCTTATAAACTTGAGTCCGGTTTACCTTGTGTTCGACAACACTACAGTACTTAGTAGAATATTTAAACGTATGGTTCTGGTAGACTACTCCTATCAATCAAAAAAGAAGTATCAGGAACCTTTTCTTTTACTTGTCTAGTAACAGCTTTGCCAGTTTCCTATCGCAGACGTCTAACCTTGTGCACAGCTCTCTCCACCTCTCCCCGGTCACCCACGTTTACCAGCTACGACCTGCGTCGGTCTCTTGCCGGACGAGCTAACGTTCTTTTTATTTTTGGGCCTCCGAAGATAAATGGGAAGTAACTCCAAATTATTTTTGCTTTGATTGCATAATCTCGAAAAAATGGAAAAGAAAATATGAAGATATAAACACCACTGTTTCATTCTCAGTTCTTCGTTGCTTTTGTTCAAAGGGCTATTTTCTCCTTATAATAGCACATGAAAAAATGTATAATTATCTATTAACACAAAAGAAGGCGGCACATTAAACAAAACACATGTCCCGTCCCATGTTCTCTTTTTGTGTACATATTCCCAGTCATTCTTTTTTGGTTTTGTCATTCTTGCCGTCAGTAACTACTTCTAGAGTTTCCTTCGACTCTTCCTTCTCCTTTCTATAATCTTGCGTCAAATTATTGATATCGTAATGACGTCAAAATGATTTTGCCATCATTTCATTGAGCCAAACACATAGGGTGGCATGGGGAGAATTCGTCCACTCGCTAGGTTGGGGGAACTTCGGCCACGCAAACACCTTGTGAATTTCACTCAGTACTACGCATCAACCCCTACAATTGAACTTTTCCAAACCGTAACATCAGCTTCATAACAGATCAGTCCACGAACAAAACAACAAACGAATGATTGTTACAAGTAGCGTATGGGAAAACCTGTCCTACTTTGGGAGCCTTGTTATTCGCTTGGCAAATAAAACCCATAGTTGGGTTGTACGAAAAGTAAGGACCGACATACTGTTGGCAAATCTTATTTGTTTTGATGTTCAGTGTTTGCCAGATCTGCCCACTTAAAAATCTTCCTAATTTTCGTCATTTTGATGACGTCGTTTTAAATCTGCGTATACATTCTTAAAAGTTATTTTACATCAGCTTCTTCTTGTTTGTCTCTTCTTTGCTTCCTTCTTCTTTTATTATTATGTCTATTTCTTGCACCTGGCGAAGACAATTTTCTGTCGAAAGCGCTTGTGTTTCATTGGGTTTTCCCTTTTGTTTCGTGTATAGGTGAATACATTTCCCTAGATCTGTTCTATCAGTTTTGTCAACGTCACCAGTAGTTGTTCACTCATTCTCAGAAAAAGAATGTTTTCTTTCATATTCATGAAATCACACGGGTAGTTGTGTTGTATACTAGTCTGCGATTGGTCGAAGGTGTCTACAAACCACAACGAGCTTTGTTGGTTTTAGGCCAGTGTGACAGAATTGTGTCTCGAAGCGTGCATGTGAATCAAACGTACCTGTTTGGATGAATTTACCCCAGGCACCCTAAAATGGGTTTGAAAAAACGCTAGACATCATTTCATTGTTCGTCTTGGCAATTTCAACACTTCAAATTTTTTTCCGAGTTTTGTTGTTGTTGTGCTGTTCCCTATGAAAACGCTAGGAAAATGAAACTATTTCACACAGACTGTCCAGATTTAAAAAATAAACATTGAAACAAATGAATACATGACAGTACACAAAACTGAGAAGTTCCCGGATCCTGTAAATGATGTCATACTGAAACGCGGGAACGACCCCGTGAAAACAGTGTTAGTAAACGTTTTGGGGAAAATCCTTTTCTAAAATCGTTATAAAACCAACGGCACGTTCAAACACAAAACCTTTAACGCTGATCATGTTCGTTTAACCTCCTCTAAGCACACGAGAAGTTTAGCCGCCCAAGGAGAGTTCCTTTAACATGTAAAAGTATGCATTTGTCACTTTATATTATGTTGAGACAGTTTCGAGTTCACCGCCGAGTGTGCCTGAAATGGAGGGTATCTATACGACTGGGGGGCATCCTTTCTTTGAGGATGTATCTTTGATGGAGTTAATATACCTTGTATTTACGCTCATGCCACGTGAGAGTAATAGTAGGCGACTCAGGTCTTTGTTGTTGTATTAATGTGACGTATTTCGAGCGCTGATTCACTCCCTTGTGTGCTGATTGTGCACGAGCGCTCTGGGTCTCGTTCTGTTTCAGATTCATTCCATTTATTGTCTTTTTCTTTTTTCCCGTTGACGTCATGTGTGCTGACGCTTTCCGCCTATATGCAAACTTTGACATCAAATTCTGTTTTCTCGACGTTCTCCTTGGTCTTGAAGTTGATGAATTACTTTGGCAACGTCCAGCTTCTGGTACAAAAACCTGCGGAACAGTTTTTTTTTTCTTCAGTAGAAGACTCAGCAGAACTAGTCGGAGTACCTATTGATTGCTTTGGGACCGAGTTAGCAACATTCTGCATTGGTGGGATTCTTCTTCTTCTTCATTATACTGTAGGAATCCCAGTAGTGTGGGCAGTTTGGTTTGATAGCTTCTGCATAATGATGGCGCGCGATCGGTTCTGCCTCCCGGTGTCCCCCTGTACCCCGGCGTAAGGTTGTGAGGGTAATCGATAGCTGTCCTTGTTACATTTCTGAGCCCTCTTCTTTTGTCTTATTCAGTAAATATCAGCTTAAAAACTACTTCGGATAATGGGAGACATTGTCAAGCAAAGGAAAGGTAGGTTTTGAAGGCTTCACTATATGTCTAAATACATGGCGTGGTTTATTTTTTTGTTTGTTTTCCTATTAAGAATAAACAGAATCAGAAAACTCTCAAAAGACGTTACCCTTTGAAAGGAGGTCAGGATAACTGGTTTTGTTCATTCATTTAGTCAATCTCCAACGATCAACTGAAACACGACAGAAGACCTCAGAAAGGCGAATTCCAAAGTCGAAAGCAAAACGACCTGAAAGTAAATGTAGCGTTTGTCTGTGTTTGATTCGTTTCTATTTGGCTCTAATAGAATAGTGTCATTTAAAACAAAAGCCTTGCCAAACAGCAGAAGTTTAAAACGTCGATGATGCAAAAACATATAAGCACAATTACATTATAAAAAACAAAAACAAAAACAAACAATTCCTGTCCTCAGTCACTCGACAAACAACTCGCTCCTCTGTAGGCTATCTTTTTGAATTGAAAAAGAGAACACAATATCACAGCTGCTATTTTTGTCAAGACTGTAACTCACGTACCTTTGCTTGCATGGTGGAAAAACGCTGCAAACATAAAACCTGTTAGCAGGATGAGAATAGGAAGAAAGAAATGAAGGAGAAAAGAGATAAATACTTTTTCAAAAAGGAGAGAGAAAAAGAACAACACCAACAACAGCAGTAGTACGAGTAGCAACAAAGACAAGAAGAAGAACAAGAAGACGACGACGACCACCACCAACACCACAGCAGCAACATGACTTTAAGCCTCTCACCCCTGTTATTTCCCCCACCCCATGTGTGCTACAACGACACCTACTGGACTGTCGCCGGCATCCTCGTTACCTTGACCTTATGTCTCACCGTGGTAACCAACATGTGGATGCTGTTGGTCACGTGGAACGCTATGACCACGCGCATCAACCCGTACTTCTTCGTTTCTCTCGCCATGTCCGACCTCCTTACGGGTCTCTTCGTGCTGCCGTTCCACCTGTCCTTCGTCATCCAGTCGGAACACGCAGATCCCAGCTACGCGGCGTGTACGTTCAGCGGACTGATGTTCCACGTGCTGCAGACCATCTCTCTCTTCTCCTTCTTCGCTCTCACTCTCGACAGGTTCATATCTGTTGAATACCCGTTCCAGTACCACACTCTACTGACACGGAAGGTAATCCTAGTACGTCTGTAAGTCCGGGTGCTTTCTCACTCAGCGAGCTTGCGTGGATAAGAGCTGTATTACTTCTGTAGAGAGTATAATTGTGTTTCATCTTTGAAAATTTGAAAATGTTATATGTTAAAGAAAATAATTATAACAGCAATAGAGGTTACCATCAGGCAAGTAAGTAAGTGGACCAGTCCAAACTGTTTAAATCGTTTCCGAGAAATAGCCAACATTAAAGCTTTTGCGGAGTCTAG
Organism: Alviniconcha marisindica; assembly: GCA_018857735.1. Taxonomy (NCBI): domain Eukaryota; kingdom Metazoa; phylum Mollusca; class Gastropoda; family Provannidae; genus Alviniconcha; species Alviniconcha marisindica. Next base: position 20,033 of record JABMCL010003631.1, read on the forward strand.
AAACTCGTCATTAATATACCTTGTGCCCATGAGACGAGAAGTAAATTTTATTTATTTAAAGGAAAAGTCCAAGGTTTTTAAGTATGCAATATGACCATCGAAATGATTGACAAATGAGTCACTAGTTAGATTTAATGAAATAAAAAATAAAAATAAAATATTTATGTTGGTTTTTAATCGATTTTATTTTCTGTAGGCTGGCCGAGACTGCTGTCTCGGGTTCTCCATCAGTCACGTGACTTTCTCTGTGAGGCGAAAATGGGTCAAATTTGTACAGTTCAAACGAGCTGACTTTGATGCTGCGCCTCAGTCACGCCCATTGTGTAGCGAGCACTTCGCTGAGTGCGATTTCGTAAACTTTATGGCAGAATACCAAATGGGTTTGCTTCAAAGCGGAATTTGTAGAGCTGTCCACAGGGTAAGCGACTTGGAAAAAATTCCAGTTCGAATCTCCAAGGATGAAGCTGACGAGCAGCAAGCGCATAGCATGGTACCAAAACTGAGAGATACCCTGATACCCTGAAACAAGCGCTAACAAGGCAGAGACAAAAAGTCTAACACGAATGCCTACAGCAGAAAAGACCGCGAAAGAGAGAAACTGTACACAAATGCCTGTGGCAAAGAAAGAAAGAAAGAAAGAACAGACCACTAATACCTGTGGCAAAGAAAGAAAGACCAAACCACAAATGCTGGTGGCAAACGAAAAATGGCTGCCCTAATCAGGCAAGCAAACAGCTGACACCAAATGAAAGAAACAAAACAGCTGAAACCACCTTAAAACCCCAAATGGTTGCCTACCTGCAAGCATAAGGTGGAAAAAACACACACACAAAAACACCACCAAATCACAACAGTCTAATAGACTACTGTCTGCAACAAAGGAGTGGACGACTACAGTTATAAGAACACAGAGCAAAAATAACTGTGCCAACGACAAACAGATGGAAAGCCAAACTAACCATAACAACTCTAAACTAACCCTCGGCCCGGCTTCCATCTAGAAAACAAAGGGTGCAGACTGATAAAGCAAAACGCTAATCAGGACTACCGATGACAAAGCATCGGGATGTAAACAAATGCAGACGACAAGAGAAATGCAAAATGGATGCCCTAATCAGGCAGGTACAAGCGGGTACGAAATGGCCAATAAGCCAAAGATAAAAAAGAAAGAACGCATGGTGAAAGAGAAGGGGGAAAAGAGAAAAAACAACATCACTTTCTGAAAAGAAAGAGCAGGCAAGTAATGTCAGCGAGCAACGGGACAAAGGCTGGATACACGTAATCCGTGTACATGATACAACCCACTTAGCAGTAAATGAGCGATATATCTCGAGAAACAAAAGGGCAAGCCAAGAGAAAAAACAGTGAATGGCAAGACTGAACCGGTAACTAGCCCCAACCCCAAACCCTAACTCAGGGAGGCCCCGAAATCGCTAGTCTATTCAACTAGAACGAACCAAACCTTTTCATTTTTACATATGATGAAAAAGCAAGGATAAATTGGGAAAATAAAATAAAAACTCCCAAAAAGGCAGGCTCCCTGATGAGGTCCAGCCTGTTGTGAAAGCTAGAGTAAATAGAACGAAAAAGACTGAAACGCCACGCACCTAACAAGGCTCGAGAAAGATGAAATAACAAGGAGGAAATAAACAAAGGCCCAACTACTGACAATGGCGTCGGAGCCTCATCCTTGGAGATTAGAACTGGATTTTTTTTAAACTCGGCTACCCTGTGGTTACTAGCCATTTTGCAGCGACTCCCCAGAGTGATGTAGTGCGCATATGTGCACATGATTTTCAGCGTCATGGCGACGCTTTCGAGACGACAGAAAATGTCTGTTTTCGTGCATTTTAACCCTCAGATCACAATTTCACCTACATCATTGTTCTCGGCGAACTTTAACGGAAATCGTGTCAAAAATCACATCAAACCTTGGACTTGTCCTTTAATACAGATTTCAACCATGCATAAGTTTAAAACTAAGCCAGAAATGAATCTACCGAGAAAATGAGCATGCAGTTTTGTTTTGATATCCGATTCCCCCGTGACCTTCAAAATAAGGTCAAGGTGTTCAAATCTAGGTTAGAACGCCGTAGCTGTTATAACCGATTGAATATCGTTTACATGAGATCTTAAAAACTGCATGATTTACACGTTCATTTCGCAAGGTTTTTGGTTACCTAAAATACATATTTGTTTACTTTTACTGCGAGCTGTCTGGGTGTTTACTCTTCTTCTAATTGATGCGATCTTCCCTTTTGTGTCCATCGTTGTGGCTTCTTCAGAAACGGTTTGTGTTCGTTGCTGTTGTACAGTATCATGAGTATTGGGACTGATCCATGCAGGTGAACGTGATCAGTCTCGTGCTGATCTGGTCCATCCCCACGGTGTTGTACGGCGCCATCCCTGCCACAGGTCTCGGTAGCTACGTGTACAAGTGCTGGCAGAGCATGTGCAACCTGGGAGTCGATATGAACATGCGCTACCTCACCTTCCTCATGCTCTTCAGCGTCATCGTCTTCCTCGCCACCTACGCCATCAACGGTCGCATCTTTTACATCGCCCACCAGCAGCGCACCAAACAGATTATGCTGCAGTTCCAGGACGGCACGGGAGACAGACTTCGGTTTGTGGCCAAGGTCAAGGTGGCCAGGTCAGTTCTTATTTCCTATCTGACTGAAGGAAGAAAAAAAATATATATAAAAATGTCATGATGAAGCTGTCAAGGGGCAGTTTGTGAATTCAAATAACATTATATCCACATTTTGGAGGCTGACCCAACAGAGCAGTGGCTGCTTACAGCCTGTGATATCCCAACCTTCCTGTGGTTCTGATTTGGTCACAAGGATTCGTTCATTCACGAGTCTGTTTCTTTCGAAGGAATTATCAGCACAAAATTCTTGTCATATTTTACGCCACATGTAATTATGCAGTTAATGTTTTATCGTGTTTAACCTGATTGGCTTGTCCTATGATTCACCACTGTCAAACCAGCTCCTTGATTGGCCATTTGCATGATTCACAACAGTCAGACTATAGCTCTTTGGTTGGCCACTGGCATGATTTACAACAGTCAAATTAGCTCTGATTGGCCAATTGCCTGGTTCATAACACTCAAACTAGCTCTTTGGCCAGTCATGTGGTTCAAAGCATTCGTAACTTGACTTGATTCGTAACACTCATTGGTTCACAACCGTCAAATCAGCTCTTTGAGGACCAGTCGCGTGATTCAAAACAATGAAACTAGCTCTTTGATTAGCCAGTCACATGATCTATGACAGTGAAACTAGCTCTTTGATTGGCCTGTCACGTGATCTATATCAGTGAAACTAGCTCTTTGATTGGCTAGTCAGGTGATTCCTAACAGTTAAACTAGGTCCTTGACTGGCCAGTTGTGTGATCTCTTTTTTATGTACAGCGCGCGCCATTCACTTCGTGTTGCATCGTTACTTTGTATTTGAGTACATCCTTGCTGAAACGAGGTGATGAAGTCAGGGGTGGGTGTTTGCGCCCTGCTGCAGGTCGATCGCCATGGCTCTGGGTCTGTTCACGCTCTGCTGGGGCCCCTACTACACCGCTCTCTTCTCCGCCGTGCTCTTCGGCACCATCACCACACCGCTCAGCGAGTTCACCCTGCTGTGGATCGCCATGTCCAACAGCTACATGAACTTCTTCGTCTTTCTCGCCACCTACCGCTCCTTCCGCTTGCACTTCCTGCGTCTGATCGGTTGGCGCAACCTCATCGGCCAGGATGACGCAAGCACCATGTCCACTAACTAGATGACATCACCATCGCTCAACATGACGTTTCCACGAGTATGGTGACCCTTTCCAATTGTTGTAACCAGGTTGATGCCAATGTCTTGTGGATCGCCATCTCCAACAGCTACATGAACTTCTTCGTCTTTCTCGCCACCTACCGCTCCTTCCGCTTGCACTTCCTGCGTCTGATCGGTTTGCGCAACCGCATCGGCCAGGATGACGCAAGCACCATGTCCACTAGCTAGATGACATCACCATCGCTCAACATGACGTTTCCACGAGTATGGTGACCCTTTCCAATTGTTGTAACCAGGTTGATGCCACTGTCTTGTGGATCGCCATCTCCAACAGCTACATGAACTTCTTCGTCCTTCTCGCCACCTACCGCTCCTTCCGCTTGCACTTCCTGCGTCTGATCGGTTTGTGCAACCGCATCAGCCAGGCTGACGTCACCTTCATCTCCCGTAGCTAGATGTCGTCACCATCGTGAACATGACGTCACCGAAAAAGATACCGGTGGGAGTTCAAGAAATTCGAATGATTTTTTTTTTTATATACATATTTTTTTTTTGTAGGGGAATGGGGAGTGAGGGAAGAAGGTTGGAAGCATGAATGAAGACTCACAAGTCAGAGGTTGCTATAACTTTTATTTACACCAACCAGGAAACAGTGTCTGTGTTGGAAAAGACACAAGCAAACAAAACATTTAGAACATGAAAGCAAAACGTAAATTATCTAATAAATACAGTAACCATGTATTTTACACGTAGGTTACTATAATACATGATGGTAACTGTGACAAAATTCAATTACAATTAAAAAAACTTTAATCATCCCGCAAGGGGCAACTTTGTTGTGGTCATGGTTAATTAATAATTAATTACTTAATTATTAATTAATTAATCATTGATTAATAATCAAGCACATAAATTGTGTGCATGACTTGCACTTAAAACCCGTATCTCACAGTGTCGCGGTGAGTATACAAGAGACGGCCAGTCAATTAACTGATGAACTCCCAGTATATAATAGTATACAATAAAGTAATAGCGAAAAATAGGATTACCAAGCTCATTCTTAACCAAACAGGAAGAGTGAGACAATTGTTACAGCAGTTCCACTTAAGCACACAACGAGACGGACAGAGACACGGGTGGCACTTGGGACCATGCCGTGAGCGGGAGGAAGTCAGTCATAAACTGACCGGCTCCAGCCTCGCTACTCAACGCGTGTACAAAAGGGCTGCGCATCTGGACGTTAAGCACCATGTTTACTTCTACTTTAGCTTCACACTCCATGCAGAGGCTGAGAGCTGGGCCTGCTGTATAAAAGGGTGCGAGAGCACGTCTTTTGTATACATATGTCAGTGAGCCTAGTGGTAGAGTCGAGGTGGCGTCCTGGGCTGTCCGTCCTAACGAGCCTCTGGTTTCCGTGGACGTAAAAAATTATTGCACCGTGCTTCGGCATTGGTCACAACTTGTCCCTAATATGTCAACTGACATCTGAGGACATTAAGCATCACTTCATCATCATCTTTTTGTATAAGTGAGCCGGTTTGGCCTAGCGGTAAGGCGTTAGGCTGGTAAGCGGAAGGCCCTCGGTTCGATACCGCTTCGGCTCTCCTTTCTCTTCAAAAAGGTTGTGGTTTGTGGACACTGTCTTGTGACTTTGTCCATCACTTCCTACTGAAACATTAAATGGCTCTCATCGCTGCCCATCTTAATGCAGGAGTCATTCTGATGGTGGCAGTGTAGCAATAGGTATATAATCTCCCTCTCCCCCCACCTCCATACCCCCTTCCCCTCTTCTCCCCGTCCCTAATAAGCCGTACGGTTTCTGTGGACGTTAAGCACCATGTTTACTTACTTCTTTTTGTATCCATGGTTCAGGAGCTGTGTGAGAGTCGAGGTGGACGTCCTGGACTGTCCGTCCTAACGAGCCTTCTGGTTTCCGTGGACGTAAAGATTTATTGCACCGTGCTTCGGCATTGGTCACAACTTGTCCCTAATATGTCAACTGACATCTGAGGACATAAAGCATCACTTCATCATCATCATCATCTTTTTGTATCCCGTCCCTAATAAGCCTTATGGTTTCTGTGGACGTTAAGCACCATGATTACTTACTTACTTCTTTTTGTACCACAGTACACCAAGGCATAAAGGCTTAGTTTACCCTACCGTGGCCTGTGCGCTCAGTGGAGTAGTGGTCAGTGAGGCTTCTCGTTTCGTCGCGCTCGGCTGCAGACCGTGTCGGACTGGGATTTGATCGAGACAAGCTGATGGTATCGTACCTTTTACCTATTTTTTCTTAACGAACGATTTTTGTATTATGTTCTCGGGTGGCTCTCGTTACCCTGAGAGCATCTTGCATTAATTAGAAACATTGCAGGAGGTTCATCCGCCTGTAACTGTATCTGTGTTGTGCTCCCCATTGTTTAAGCGACTTCGTATCGTATTGTGTTTCTGTGGCTGTGACTCCGTGTGTACCCGTCCTGTGCTTATGTGGCTGTGACTTCGCGTGTACCCGTGCTGTGTTTCTGAGGCTGTGATTCTGTGTGTACCTGTGCTGTGCCTCTGTTGTGGTTTCTGCGTGTACTCGCCGTGGTGGCCGAGGCTCCAGTGAAACCGTGTGTTGAGTGTGCTTTCCCGCGGGGCGTCAGTGTTCATCGACGGTCCTCTCGCTTTTAAGCTCGTAGAGTCGTTCGGTGTTTTGGCGCGCTCGTCACGCCGACTTAACCGCCGAGTGGAGTGAGCTCAACAGTGTTATCCACAGCTGCCCCCTGTGAGGCAACTCGGTGTTAGTGTCTCGTGAGCTGATTGGCAGTAACTCCAGAGAGTTCTCTTTGTTCGTGTCAGCTGTGTTCCTTTGTGCTGTAACTGTGGTGTGCGACTCCGAAGCCTGTGTCTGAAGCGTGTATACAGTACGTCGTGTATTTGAGTGTGGCCTTTGTTCCTTCTTTTTAGATAGCTTTGTTGACTGTGGTGAGTAGTTATTGTGTGAGGGTGTGTGCGGTGTTTGTGTTCCCTGGACATCAGTGTGTGTGAGTGATTGTGTTCGCTGGACATCAGTGTGCGAGCGTTTCTGTGGTTGTGGCGACAAGCTCTACCCACTGGGTAGAGCCATATTTCCAAGCAGCCTTCCTTCCGCTAGGGAATGGAGGAACACCAGAAGGACCCCCCCTCCAGGGAAGAACCGGGGAGCCGAGAGGACTCACTGGGGAGAGAGCCGACAGAACCTAGCAGCAACCCCCCCAGAGCCCCACAGAGGCTCCAAAGGACCTAGAGTCCGAATTTATCACCCCTCGCAAGCGAGGAAAGAGACGGCTGTCAAGCGACAGCTCCAACTCGGAGGGAGAGACCTGGACTCTCGAACTCCGCTCAAAATGACCAGAGTGGGAGAGGATGTGATGGCCGACACGGCTACCACCCCTCCCGCCAGCCCAACCGACACCATTATACCGGCCACCACCAGTGGCCATGACAACGTGGGGAAGAAAAGCCCCCAACCGGCCAAGAAGCCGAAGACTGCACCAATAGTGCAGAAAACCAATCCTGCCCCTAAACCGAGGCAGGAATACCCCTCCGGAAAACCGGACCAAAAATTCCGAAGCCAGCCCGACGGCAACTCCCGCAGGAAGCAATTCCAGCCGAGTACCCGGGCACCGGCGTTCGTGGACTTCCCGGTAGTAATCCACGACCTCGGCGGCGGATCGGCCAGGTTCGACAAGCTCGGACCATGGCACCGCAGCCAGCTTCTCAGCAACGTGGTGGGAGCAGTGCGCTCCATTAGGCCGCTTCCCTCCGGGAAGTGGCTCATTGGATGCGCCACTGAGGCCCAGCAGAGCAAGCTGGCACGCCTGGACAAGCTGCCCGGGGGGATCCCCACAGGAGCCCGGATTCCACGACCCGTGGTGGAGGGAGTAGTGGGGCCAATCCCCATGGGTGGCGACGAGCTGAAACTCGTAAGACAAAATCTGGAAGCGGGAGGGCATCGCGTTGCAGGGTTCGCCAGACTCAATAACCGCAAGCAGGAGCCCTCTCTCGCCGTCAAGATCTCCCTGGAAGCAACGGAGTTGCCCAGTTCACGGTGCAGGCCTTTGCCGCACCGGTGAGACGGTGCACCAAGTGTCAGACCCTTGGGCACTCCAAGCAACAGTGTCGAGCAAAGCAGACCCGCTGCTCCAAGTGCGGGAAAGGTTCGCACTCTCACGAGCAGTGAAACGCGCAGGTCTTCTCCTGCGTGAATTGCAATGGCCGCCACTCGGCGGCCTACAAGGGCTGCCCGGAAATGCAGATTCGCCAAAGGGCGAATCTGCTGAGGAGCAAGACCTACATTCCTTACAACGTCGCCATGCAGAGGGCCCGCGACGAACTAAAACCCAAGGCTCCGCCCCCTGCACAGCCTGCCCCTACCGGTAGTGGACAACTGCTGGTCGCGAGACCGGACAGCACCGTCCTCGCTCTCTGCGGACACTGGAACTCCGGTGTCGTACGCGAGGGTAGCAGCGAGGGGAGGCACGGCCAACAGGGGGCCCAGCAGGAAGAACCCCATCAACCCACGCCCGGGACAGAGCTCTCAGGCAGCGGCGAGAGTCCCAGACGGGAAACCCCAGTCTGTGGCAAAAGGAGGCCACTCTAAGGAAGTGACCGCCCTACTCGCCCGCCTCGATCAGCTCACCCGCTGGGAGAGACCGATCATCAGCCCGCTGGAGTCCACCCCTCCGATGACCCTGGAGTCACCTGACGGAGTGGAGGACTCCCTGACGGCGGACGACACCAAGGGGGAAGACAGCCCCAAAACCACCAAGAAAAGAAGGAGGAGGCGCAAGAAAAAGTCCTCCAAAGGCGTGGAGAAACAGGCTGCCCTCCAGTACCAGCTGGTCCTAGAGCAGCAAAAGAACCAGGCTCTGGAGAAGAAAATCCAAGAGCAGACCACCAAACCGACGGGCTCACGACAGAACTGACCAAGTTACTGAACGAGTCCAACGTCGACCTACAGCAGGAGACACCGTCCTTCGACGGTTTCCTGTGGAAACTGATGCTGGGACTGATTCAGGCCAAGCTGAGTGGGGACTGCGCCCCCTTCCTGCGCACGCTCACGGCCCTCTACAATGGTATGACGGGCCACGAGGAAGAAACTCCGGCGATGTCTCGCTCCCTCGACCTCCTGTTGGTCATGTCGGGGATGAGAGACTCGCTCGCAGACGGGAATTTGCCCGAGTCCATCGGCTGATGGATTCATAAGCGCAAACAACTGTGTTTTAACCCTGCCTTCTAACATCACGTTCAATAGATTCACGGTTTGTCAGTGGAATTGTCGTTCCATCAACACCAACCTTGATCAACTTGTACAACACGTGTCAAGACATCAGTTTGAAGTCGTGTGTTTGCAGTCCCTGGCCTGCCCACCGGGTAACCTACCCAGACTGGAAGGGTATTACTACCCGCCAGTTGCGGTCGGTCTCTCCGAGTGACAAGGTCATGGCCTGCATATACATCAGACACAACGTCCTCTTTAGCAACGAACCGAACATCACAGGTCCTCCCAACGGGTATACCTGCGGAGTGAGGGTTCGTGTTCAAGGGCAGTTGGATTTCATGATTGTGAACTGCTACACCCCCCAGTCATGCACCAGTTTCGACTGGCTGACTGAGCTCGGAGGCAAAGGCAGATGCCTGGTCACTGGAGACTTCAACGTCCGGGACAGAGCTGGGAGCGGGATTACGAGTCCTCATCGCCCTACTCACCGCCCAGATAGACAACAGTGACTTCATCGTGTTGAACGATGGATCTTTCACCCGCATACCTGACCGCTCGGATCAGAGGCCGTCGGCTATCGACCTGACCCTCGTGACTCCCGACACAGCCAGCGGTGCGGAGTGGGAAGTAGGTGCGGATTCTTTGTCGTCCGACCACCTGCCCATCACAGTCAGCTTCGTTTTCTCAGCAGAGAAGGAGACTCCTGCTACCACCAGCAAGTACAACTACGACTTGGCCAACTGGGACTTGTTCAGGAGTCTTCTGGGAACCGCAGAGATAAACGTAGGCGATGCTGACCTCGACGAAGTGAACCGACGAATAGTCTCCTCCATTCTTGAAGCCGCCAGGGAAGCTATACCGATGACCGGTGGTGGGCTGTCACGGTCGAATAGCAACCCTTGGTGGAACAAAGAATGCGAGGAGGCTGTCAGAGTCAAACGGGTAATGTACAGGCACTACTCCAAAGACCAGAACGCCGAGACTACGAACGAATGAAAGCAGCCAACAGAGACTGCAACAAGATCATAGCACAGGCCAAGAAGGATCACTGGATAGCCTTCGCGGATTCTATTTCGGCTGGGAAGGCGGACTTAGGATCTGTGTGGAAGAAGATCAAAGAATGAAGCAGCAGTGCGTTGTTCCTGATTGTGACCTGCAACACGGCAGCACAAAGTACACCACGGCCAGAGCAAAGCGGACGCTCGCGAAAGCTTTCGCTGAGGCCAGTGACACCGACAGTCTCCCGGCGGACAGGCAACAATTCCGACGAGAGATGGAGGCTACCTTCACGCACCCGGTGCCAGACGACAGCTTGGCGGTTAACAGCCCACTGACCTGCACCGAGCTAAGACGAGCCTTGGCTTCCATCAAGAAAGTGAAAGTCTCCACCGGTGTGGACACCGTCTCGTATCGGATCCTGAAAGAGACACCCGAGTCGTTTCTGAAGATCCTGCTGGATTTCTTCCAAAGATGCTGGGATGGGGGCACAATCCCGCTGGGTGGAAACACGCCATTGTCGTCCCCATCCACAAACACGGCAAACCGAGGAAGGAGCTCGGCAGTTACAGACCCATCTCCCTGACATCCCACCTAGGGAAGTGTACGAGCGGGTGATCAAGAACCGACTAGAATACCACTGTGAGTCAAAGAAAGTGTTTCCCGTGTGCCAGGCCGGCTTCCGACGGGGACGGGGTGTCACAGACCACCTGGTGAAATGTGGTGAGCCGTCGGGAGGGCATGGTGAGAGAAAGGTCCTACTGACGTGCTTCTTTGACATCTCCCGTGCCTACGACCAGGTCTGGCACGCCAAGCTACTACAGAAACTCGACAAGATCGGAATTTCCGGCAGACATGTGTCAACTACATCAGATCCTTCTGAGCGGACAGATCGGTGCAGGTCAGGTGGAAGGGAGCCAAGTCGACCACCAAAGGAGTAGTATGGGCGTCCTCAGGGATCAGTGATCGCCCCCCTGTGTGTAACATCAGGCCACGACGTGGACCAGCAGTGAGGGAAAGGTAGTGTGACCATGTAGCGATGACTGGCGATATGGACGGACACCTATAGACGTTCTCCAACAAACAGTGTGTGTAAATCACAGCATGACAACTTCAGGAAGCTGTGGACGGGGTGGTCCACTTATGCAGTGAAGGATTTGCTCTTTCTCCAGAAAACAGTGTTCGTCCCATTCCACACCAACACCTCTCGGAACACGAGGTGCCATCAGGGTGAACGGCAGAGCATACTTTGCATCGAAGAAGTTAACCTGGGTGTACACTATCACTGGGGGCGAAACAGCAGGTCGCGCACAACGCGCGACGCTCCCGAGCCCTCAACGTGATCAAGGTGCTATCTGCTGAGCCCTGGGCCAACACCCCCAAGATCCTCGTGAACGTGGTGCGGGCCCTGGTGCGCTCACGCCTGTCGTACTGACTGGAAGCCATGCCTCGCCCGTCTCACCGCCATAGAGGTGCGCGGTCTGCGACTGGCCCTCGGGCTGCCGCAGTGTCTGGTGTACAGAGAGGCCGGGCTCTTCCCGTTCCGTGGCTACATCCAGCTCGTCTGTAGTAAGTATGTTTTTAGATGCCAGACTGTCGACAACCCACCGTCGACGAGATAACTACTGCCTTCCGAAACCCTCCCAACTCCAGTCCTACTCCTCCATCTGTGACCTGGTCGGAGCACGGACTGGATGGTGTTGAGGTGGCGACGAGGCCGATGCATCCCTATCCACCTTGGCTCCTGGAACGAGCGCACGTTGAGGTGGACATGGAAGGGCTGAAGAAGGACCAGAATCCACTCGTTCTAGCAGTCACAGCTAGGCTATGCCTGGAAGAAAAGTACCAACACCACCTGAAGATCTTCACTGACGGTTCTGTGATGGAGGATGGTGCAGCTGGAGCTGCCTTTGTGATCCCAGAGTTCAACAACCTCACACACTCCTATTCACTACCCGCAGTGTCGGTCTTCACCGCTGAGCTGTTGGCTATCTCCATGGCCCTGCAACACATCAGCGCGATACCAGTCACCCTTCGCCATCGTTATCTGCAGCGACTCCAAGGCGGCGCTGGCAGCCATCAAGTCCGACTCTCAAAACGCACGGGAGGATCTTGTGCGTGAGATCGCGACAACCACCCATCAGCTGATCACCCGCGGTACGGAAGTTCGCTTTCAGTGGGTACCAGCGCACGTCTGCCTCTCTGGAAACGAGAAGGCGGATAGAGCAGCAAAAAGAGGAGCCAAGGAGTTGACTCCTCGACTGTGACGATGAAAATCGGCCTGGCCGACGTATATGCGGAACTAAACAAGCAGGCGTGGAAGCAGTGGGAGAAGGAGTTCCACTCAATGGCCACGGCCAAAGAGTGGGACGATACCTCTCCCCCCTGCCGGGCAGGAGTCTTCTTCCCTGGAGAGCCGACCTACATAGCTCGCATCATGCATCGTCTGCACGTGGGCGTCTGGAGATGCATGTGCGTACCGACGAAGTGTGAGTGTGAGATGAGCGTCTCGTTTCACCACGTGATGTTCTCCTGCACCTCATGTTCAGACCACTTCCAGCCTCTGACTGGGAAACTACGCAGCGTGGGACTGCCCCTGTGTACAAAAAGCCTGGCAGTGTGCGATCAGCGTGAAGGATGGAGCCTCTTACGGGCTGCAGCCAGACTGGTCTACACCTGTCCACTGGCAGCCTACCTGTAGTATGTGGGACCACCGGCTACGTTCAACGCTTTCCCGCAGCTCGGGTTAATCCCGGCGGCGGAGGAAGGGGCGAACGTCCCCGTGTTTCCCGCACCCAGTTCTAGTCTGCTGGACCTGATTCCAGCGACCACCACAAATGTATGCTTGCATACCCAAGTGTTTTTAGCCGCCTGACTACAGGCCTCGATTTTACTACAAGTGTATTTAAACTACCATGTGCGTCTTCGACGTTTTTAACTGTAAATACTGTGTGTGCCGATTGTACATATTACATGTTGGTGCAGCCCGCCGACATAACCTTACAAGCTCAGCAGCCCAGTTTTTAACTGTAAATAGTGGACGACAATCTTTTTAACCGGACCCCTAGTGTGCTGCCCAGTTCTACGAGTGAATGCCCCAGTACAGCCAAGACGACCCAGCACCCTGACCCCAGTATTGATCCGCAGGTGGACACATCTCATCTCTCCCCTCACCCCTCATTCCCCCTTTGTTCCAGCGACCTCATATCCCGATCCAAATATTGATCCGCAAGTGGACCAAGCTTTCTTCGCTCCCCATCCCCCGTCTCCCCCATGATCTAACTATGATATATCCAAGTCAAGCTTACTTTATAGATTGTCCCTAATATGCTTTTAGCATCTGAGGACATTAAGCAAAAACTCAACAACAATCTCTAGCAGACATAGTTCAGGAGCTGTGTGAGAGTCGAGGTGGCCGTCCTGGGCTGTCCGTTCTAACGAGCCTTCTGGTTTCCGTGGACGTGAAGCTATATTGAACCATGCTTCGGCATTGGTCACAGCTTGTCCCTAATATGTCAGCCGACATCTGAGGACATTAAGCATCACTTCATCATCAACTAGCAGAGTCATATCCTGAACAACGTCAAGGGTGTTACTGACGCGGGTAGCGCACCAAGTATCTAAGCTGCTGATCTGGCCGATCTGTCTGCTCGGTTAGTGAACAGAGACAAAGATCTAGCTAGTTGCACTATTGACGCGCATCACCGGCCAGTTCGGATAGCACAGCACAAAGACCCGGAAAGGGTTTACAAGCTAAGCAGAGTGAGTCTGCGCGCCAAACCATATCACAAAAGCGGATCACAAAAAGAAATCAACAGTCTCAAGTTTACAAATCACTCTCCTATGTCACTAAACATATATTCAACTATTAAAATGAACATTCGACAACTATGAAGTCACACCTTCAAAGGTAGCCATACTTATACCACCGATTTCATGTAGAAAAATAGATCGGTAGAAACTACTAACAATAGTTATGCCGCAAGAGATCTGCACGGCCGCACAAAGGAACTACACTTTAACTGAGGATAACTTACATCACGCAGAGCATCACTCCACACTGAACATCCAACAATGGCAAACATAAATACTAGCTAGCGTGATGGAAGCGTGGTCACTTCAACATAAAGGCTATAAATTTGAAAATCGCATACAATGTACACTAAGCGCCATGGCTGCAACCGGCCGCAATCTGACGCCGAAATCACCCATGTTTCAGACACCAAAATAAGGCATGTTGTGAACATGGTAACACTTATAAACATAATCATTACATCAATAGAAACATCAGAACAACAAGCCATGGAAAAATAACTACTTACAGGTCTCTGAGATGAACACAAGGCCGCAACAGCAAACAAACCAACATGCGCTCTGCAGGGACAGCTGGGGAAAAGGGACGCTGCTGGCCCAGCGCACAAGTTTTAACACTTTGGAGTAAGTGGGGCCATAAAAACTCAACAAAAATGAGAAAGGACGACAGGAAAGAAAGGGTAAAGGGTCATGGGCGTGGTCACACACAATGCACTCTGTTACATTTTAAGTAGAGAATATATGACCAAACTGGCGAGCCATATCACGGATGCGCTGTTTGTTTACGTTAATGACGCTGACCCTGACGCAGGGAGATTTTACGCCAGTCTTCATCGGGGATATTTGGAGGTAAGTTTGTGATGTAATCGCACTGTAGCTAAAAGACCAACAACATCTGTCAACATCAGCAGTAACTGACACTGTATACAGACAAGAAAAGCCGGGCAAAACTCGGCGCCAATAACTAGGTCACTTGATCAGCAGAGCTTCGCGGCGTAATTCAAAAGTTCGTCTGCTCGTGAGAGTGGTTTTTTGAAATGCGCGTTCAAATGTCTGCAGACACACTATAAAATGCAAGCTGTTGTTGATTCCTTAGGCTACGGTTTTATTCCAGCATTTAGGCAGGCTAGATCTAAACAAAAGATTATCGGGCGGTGTGGCTTCACCGCTTGGTTTTCACCAGTGTTTTGCGACTTCCTCAATTTCGCAACACTGGTTGATACATCAGAATTGTTTCTGGGCTCTTATTGATGCAGATAAGCGGCTTAACTGACCAATGCAACATATACTTCTTTTATTATTTCTGTTTTTATGGTTCATCGTTGCCAATCGCTCATCAAGGGAGACAAGTGTGGTGATCCAAAATGTTTCGGCCCCTACGAAAGAAGAGTGGTAGAGGAGAGTACATTATTAACAACGGCGGTTCAGCCTCAACCTGTCAAAATGATCCTGTTGTTCAGTGCGAGATCAATTGGCTGTATCCATACCACGGAAGAACATTGTAGTTGTGTGAAAATCAGGAGTGAATTCAAGGGTAACTGTGTCATCTGTGGGCAAAGGTCAACTGACCTCCCTTGTGCAAAACGAACATCGAGGTTACTGACAGAAAGACAGATAAAAAACAACACTGGTCAGTAAAGCCGATGGTTTGCATGAATGTGAGTCCAGAAATACTTCTGATTTATTAATACGTATTGCGCTGATGCCAACGCAGGAAGACAATGGAGAAAACCGTTCGTGACGCCCTAGTGTAATTCTTAACGCTTACCAATATATGGTAGCCCACTTCTGCTATAACGTATCTATGCAAATAAAATCACAAGCTCCTTTCGGGATTTTTAAGTCCCGTCAGCGATCATACGATCATCGCACATTCAACATTATTCAATACCAGGTCAAAACACAAATCACAAGAAAAAATCTAGTTCACAATTCAACACGCAAAACCATCAATGGCAAACACAACCAAGTCTCCAATAATCGTAATTTAACATTTGCATGTCATTAATTTAAAACTGACAGAATCTCAGGCAGTAACAAACATAATCAATATATAGAAGGAAAAATATCAGATAACGACCGTTTGTTTTGTGTTATATGATGTGCATAATTACGCGCGTTTGTGTGTGAGTGAAAAATGTATGTATGTTTTTTTCACTAAACAAACATTAGTTAAATCACTACTTCTAGAGTTTCCTTCGACCCTTCCTTCTCCTTTCTATAATCTTGCGTCAAATTATTGATATCGTAATGACGTCAAAATGATTTTGCCATCATTTCATTGAGCCAAACACATAGGGTGGCATGGGGAGAATTCGTCCACTCGCTAGGTTGGGGGAACTTCGGCCACGCAAACACCTTGTGAACTGCACTCAGTACTACGCATCAACCCCTACAATTGAACTTTTCCAAACCGTAACATCAGCTTCATAACAGATCAGTCCACGAACAAAACAACAAACGAATGATTGTTACAAGTAGCGTATGGGAAAACCTGTCCTACTTTGGGAGCCTTGTTATTCGCTTGGCAAATAAAACCCATAGTATGGGTTGTACGAAAAGTAAGGACCGACATACTGTTGGCAAATCTTATTTGTTTTGATGTTCAGTGTTTGCCATGATCTGCCCACTTAAAAATCTTCCTAATTTTCGTCATTTTGATGACGTCGTTTTAAATCTGCGTATACATTCTTAACAGTTATTTTTACATCAGCTTCGTCTTCGTCAACTCCTTCTTCTTTGCTTCCTTCTCTTATTATATATGTTCTATTGTCTTGCACCTGGCGAAGACCAATTTCTGTCGCAAAAGCGCTTGTGTTCATTGTTTCCTGTGTTTCGTAGTATAGGTGAATACATTTCCTAGTTCTGTTCTATCGTTTTGTCAACGTCACCAGTAGTTGTTCACTTCATTTCCTCAGAAAAATAGTGTTTTCTTTCATATCATGAAATCACACGGGAGTTGTGTTTATACTAGTCTGCGATTGCGCAAGGTGTCTACAAAACCACAACGAGCTAATGTTGGGTTGAGCCAGTGTGACAGAATTGTGTCTCGAAGCGTGCATGTGAATCAAACGTACCTGTTTGGACGAATTACCCCAGGCCACCCTAAAATGTTTGAAAAGAACGATAGACATCATTTCATTGTTCGTCTTGGCAATTTTAAACACTATCAAATATTTCCGAGTTGTTGTTGTTGTGCGTTCCTGGTGCTGCTGCTGCTAAATGAAAACTATTGCACACAGCCTGTCCAGATTAAAAAAAAAAAAACATGACAAAAAGACGGATTTATACATGACATGCACACAAAACTGAGAAGTTCCGGTATCTGTAAAGATGTCATACTGAAAACGCGGGAACGCACCTTCCCCCCCTCGCTCGTGAAAACAGTGTTTGTTACGGTGTCCGGGAAAGTCCACTTATAAACGTTATAAAATCAACGGCACGTTCAATCAACAAAAACCTTAACGCTGCATCATGTCGTTTAACCTCCTCTAAGCACACGAGAAGTTTAGCCGCCGAAGGAGAGTTCCTTTAACATGTGAATGTATGCATTTGTCACTTTATATTATGTTGAGACAGTTTCGAGTTCACCGCCGAGTGTGCCTGAAATGGAGGGTATCTATACGACTGGGGGGCATCCTTTCTTTGAGGATGTACCTTTGATGGAGTTAATATACCTTGTATTTACGCTCATGCCACGTGAGAGTAATAGTAGGCGACTCAGGTCTTTGTTGTTGTATTAATGTGACGTATTTCGAGCGCTGATTCACTCCCTTGTGTGCTGATTGTGCACGAGCGCTCTGGGTCTCGTTCTGTTTCAGATTCATTCCATTTATTGTCTTTTTCTTTTTTCCCGTTGACGTCATGTGTGCTGACGCTTTCCGCCTATATGCAAACTTTGACATCAAATTCTGTTTTCTCGACGTTCTCCTTGGTCTTGAAGTTGATGAATTACTTTGGCAACGCCCAGCTTCTGGTACAAAAACCTGCGGAACAGTTTGTTTTTTTCTTCAGTAGAAGACTCAGCAGAACTAGTCGGAGTACCTATTGATTGCTTTGGGACCGAGTTAGCAACATTCTGCATTGGTGGGATTCTTCTTCTTCTTCATTATACTGTAGGAATCCCAGTAGTGTGGGCAGTTTGGTTTGATAGCTTCTGCATAATGATGGCGCGCGATCGGTTCTGCCTCCCGGTGTCCCCCTGTACCCCGGCGTAAGGTTGTGAGGGTAATCGATAGCTGTCCTTGTTACATTTCTGAGCCCTCTTCTTTTGTCTTATTCAGTAAATATCAGCTTAAAAACTACTTCGGATAATGGGAGACATTGTCAAGCAAAGGAAAGGTAGGTTTTGAAGGCTTCACTATATGTCTAAATACATGGCGTGGTTTATTTTTTTTGTTTGTTTTCCTATTAAGAATAAACAGAATCAGAAAACTGTCAAAAGACGTTACCCTTTGAAAGGAGGTCAGGATAACTGGTTTTGTTCATTCATTTAGTCAATCTCCAACGATCAACTGAAACACGACAGAAGACCTCAGAAAGGCGAATTCCAAAGTCGAAAGCAAAACGACCTGAAAGTAAATGTAGCGTTTGTCTGTGTTTGATTCGTTTCTATTTGGCTCTAATAGAATAGTGTCATTTAAAACAAAAGCCTTGCCAAACAGCAGAAGTTTAAAACGTCGATGATGCAAAAACATATAAGCACAATTACATTATAAAAAACAAAAACAAAAACAAACAATTCCTGTCCTCAGTCACTCGACAAACAACTCGCTCCTCTGTAGGCTATCTTTTTGAATTGAAAAAGAGAACACAATATCACAGCTGCTATTTTTGTCAAGACTGTAACTCACGTACCTTTGCTTGCATGGTGGAAAAACGCTGCAAACATAAAACCTGTTAGCAGGATGAGAATAGGAAGAAAGAAATGAAGGAGAAAAGAGATAAATACTTTTTCAAAAAGGAGAGAGAAAACGAACAACACCAACAACAGCAGTAGTACGAGTAGCAACAAAGACAAGAAGAAGAACAAGAAGACGACGACGACCACCACCAACACCACAGCAGCAACATGACTTTAAACCTCTCACCCCTGTTATTTCCCCCACCCCATGTGTGCTACAACGACACCTACTGGACTGTCGCCGGCATCCTCGTTACCTTGACCTTATGTCTCACCGTGGTAACCAACATGTGGATGCTGTTGGTCACGTGGTACGCTATGACCACGCGCATCAACCCGTACTTCTTCGCTTCTCTCGCCATGTCCGACCTCCTTACGGGTCTCTTCGTGCTGCCGTTCCACCTGTCCTTCGTCATCCAGTCGGAACACGCAGATCCCAGCTACGCGGCGTGTACGTTCAGCGGACTGATGTTCCACGTGCTGCAGACCATCTCTCTCTTCTCCTTCTTCGCTCTCACTCTCGACAGGTTCATATCTGTTGAATACCCGTTCCAGTACCACACTCTACTGACACGGAAGGTAATCCTAGTACGTCTGTAAGTCCGGGTGCTTTCTCACTCAGCGAGCTTGCGTGGATAAGAGCTGTATTACGTCTGTAGAGAGTATAATTGTGTTTCATCTTTGAAAATTTGAAAATGTTATATGTGTAAAGAAAATAATTATAACAGCATTAGAGGTTACCATCAGGCAAGTAAGTAAGTGGATCAGTCCAAACTGTTTAAATCGTTTCCGAGAAATAGCCAACATTAAAGCTTTTGCGGAGTCTAGAAACTCGTCATTAATATACCTTGTGCCCATGAGACGAGAAGTAAATTTTATTTATTTAAAGGAAAAGTCCAAGTTTTAAGTATGCAATATGACCATCGACAAATGATTGACAAATGAGTCACTAGCTTGAGATTTAATGAAGTCAAAAAATAAAAATTAAAATAAAGGAGCCCTTTAATCGCATTTTATTTTCTGTAGCATGGCCGAGACTGCTGTCTCGGGTTCTCCATCAGTCACGTGACTTTCTCTGTGAGGCGAAAATGGGTCAAATTTGTACAGTTCAAACGAGCTGACTGATGCTGCGCCTCAGTCACGCCCATTTGTGTAGCGAGCACTTCGTGAGTGCGATTTCGTAAACTTTTATGGCAGAATACCAAATGGGGTTGCTTCAAAGCGGAATTTGTAGAGCTGTCCACAGGGTAAGCGACTGGAAAAAATTCCAGTTCGAAGTCTCCAAGGATGAAGGCTGACGGAGCAGCAAGCGATAGCATGTACCAAAAACTGAGAGCATACCCTGATACCCTGATAAACAAGCGCTAACAAGGCAGAGACAAAACAAGTCTAACACGAATGCCTACAGCAGAAAAGACCGCGTGAAAGAAAGAGACCTTACACAAATGCCTGTGGCAAAAGGAAAGAAAGAAAGAAAAGAACAGACACCGGTACCTGGGGCAAAGAAAGAAAGACCAAACCACAAAATTAATGTTGGCGGCAAACGAAAAATGGCTGCCCTAATCAGGCAAGCCAAACAGCTGACACCAAAATGAAAGAAAACAAAACACTGAAACACCCTTCAAATCCCAAACGGTTGGCTACCTGCAAGCATAAGGTGGAAAGAAAAAACAACACACACACAAAAAACCACCCAAATCACAAAAGTCTAATATAGACTACTGTCTGCCCAACAAAGGGAGTGGACGACTACCAGTTATACAGAACACAGAGCAAAAAATACTGTGCCAACGACAAACAGATGGAAAGCCAAACTAACCATAAATAACTCTAAATAACCCCTCGGCCCGGCTTCCATCTAGAAAAACAAAGGCTGCAGACTGATAAAGCAAAACGCTAATCAGACTACCGATGACAAAGCATCGGATGTAAACAAATGCAGACGACAAGACAAACGAAAAAAGGCTGCCCTAATCAGGCAGGTACAAGGGTACGAAATGGTACGAAATGGCCAATAAGCAAAGATAAAAATGAAAGAAAGCATGGTGAAAAAGTAAGGAATGAAAGAGAAAAAAACAACAACATTATCATGGAAAAGAAAGAGCAGGCAAGAAATGTCAGCGGCAACGGGACAAAGGCGGGATACACGTAATCCGTGACATGATACAACCACTTAGCAGTAAATGGACGATATAACTCGAGAAACAAAAGCGCAAAGCCAAGAGAAAAAACAGTGAATGCAAGACTGAACCGGAACTAGCCCAACCCAAAACATAACTCAGGGAGGCACGAAATCGTAGTCTATTTCAACAGAACGAAACACAAACCTTTTCATTTTTACATATGATGAAACACAAGCAAGGATAAATTGGGAAATAAAATAAAACACCCACACCCAATAAAGGGCAGGCTCCCTGATGAGGTCCAGGCTGTTGTGAAAGCTGATGTAAACAGAACGAAAAAAGACTGAAACGCCACGCCACCTAACAAAGGTTCGAGAAAGATGAAAATAACAAGGAGGAAATAAACAAGGCCCAACTACTGGAATGGCGTCGGAGCCTCATCCTTGGAGAATTAGAACTGGATTTTTTTTTTAACTCGGCTACCCTGTGGTTTACTAGCCATTTTGCAGCGACTCCCCAGAGTGAGGTAGTGCGCATATGTGCACATGATTTCAGCGTCATGGCGACGCTTCGACACGACAGAAAATGTCTGTTTTCGGGCATTATAAACCCCAGATCACAATTTTCACCTACATCATTGTTCTCAGCGAACTTAACGGAAATCGTGTCAAAATCACCCCAAACATTGGACTTGTCCTTTAATACAGATTTCAACCATGCATAAGTTTAAAACTAAGCCAGAAATGAATCTACCGAGAAAATGAGCATGCAGTTTTGTTTTGATATCCGGTTCCCCCGTGACCTTCAAAATAAGGTCAAGGTGTTCAAATCTAGGTTAGAACGCCGTAGCTGTTATAACCGATTGAATATCGTTTACATGAGATCTTAAAAACTGCATGATTTACACGTTCATTTCGCAAGGTTTTTGGTTACCTAAAATACATATTTGTTTACTTTTACTGCGAGCTGTCTGGGTGTTTACTCTTCTTCTAATTGATGCGATCTTCCCTTTTGTGTCCATCGTTGTGGCTTCTTCAGAAACGGTTTGTGTTCGTTGCTGTTGTACAGTATCATGAGTATGGGGACTGATCCATGCAGGTGAACGTGATCAGTCTCGTGCTGATCTGGTCCATCCCCACGGTGTTGTACGGCGCCATCCCTGCCACAGGTCTCGGTAGCTACGTGTACAAGTGCTGGCAGAGCATGTGCAACCTGGGAGTCGACATGAACATGCGCTACCTCACCTTCCTCATGCTCTTCAGCGTCATCGTCTTCCTCGCCACCCACGCCATCAACGGTCGCATCTTTTACATCGCCCACCAGCAGCGCACCAAACAGATTATGCTGCAGTTCCAGGACGGCACGGGAGACAGACTTCGGTTTGTGGCCAAGGTCAAGGTGGCCAGGTCAGTTCTTATTTCCTATCTGACTGAAGGAAGAAAAAAAATATATATAAAAATGTCATGATGAAGCTGTCAAGGGGCAGTTTGTGAATTCAAATAACATTATATCCACATTTTGGAGGCTGACCCAACAGAGCAGTGGCTGCTTACAGCCTGTGATATCCCAACCTTCCTGTGGTTCTGATTTGGTCACAAGGATTCGTTCATTCACGAGTCTGTTTCTTTCGAAGGAATTATCAGCACAAAATTCTTGTCATATTTTACGCCACATGTAATTATGCAGTTAATGTTTTATCGTGTTTAACCTGATTGGCTTGTCCTATGATTCACCACTGTCAAACCAGCTCCTTGACTGGCCATTTGCATGATTCACAACAGTCAGACTATAGCTCTTTGGTTGGCCACTGGCATGATTTACAACAGTCAATTTGAACCACATGACTGGCCAAAGAGCTAGTTTGAGTGTTATGAACCAGGCAATTGGCCAGTCAGAGCTAATTTGACTGTTGTAAATCATGCCAGTGGCCAACCAAAGAGCTATAGTCTGACTGTTGTGAATCATGCAAATGGCCAGTCAAGGAGCTGGTTTGACAGTGGTGAATCATAGGACAAGCCAATCAGGTTAAACACGATAAAACATTAACTGCATAATTACATGTGGCGTAAAATATGACAAGAATTTTGTGCTGATAATTCCTTCGAAAGAAACAGACTCGTGAATGAACGAATCCTTGTGACCAAATCAGAACCACAGGAAGGTTGGGATATCACAGGCTGTAAGCAGCCACTGCTCTGTTGGGTCAGCCTCCAAAATGTGGATATAATGTTATTTGAATTCACAAACTGCCCCTTGACAGCTTCATCATGACATTTTTATATATATTTTTTTTCTTCCTTCAGTCAGATAGGAAATAAGAACTGACCTGGCCACCTTGACCTTGGCCACAAACCGAAGTCTGTCTCCCGTGCCGTCCTGGAACTGCAGCATAATCTGTTTGGTGCGCTGCTGGTGGGCGATGTAAAAGATGCGACCGTTGATGGCGTGGGTGGCGAGGAAGACGATGACGCTGAAGAGCATGAGGAAGGTGAGGTAGCGCATGTTCATGTCGACTCCCAGGTTGCACATGCTCTGCCAGCACTTGTACACGTAGCTACCGAGACCTGTGGCAGGGATGGCGCCGTACAACACCGTGGGGATGGACCAGATCAGCACGAGACTGATCACGTTCACCTGCATGGATCAGTCCCAATACTCATGATACTGTACAACAGCAACGAACACAAACCGTTTCTGAAGAAGCCACAACGATGGACACAAAAGGGAAGATCGCATCAATTAGAAGAAGAGTAAACACCCAGACAGCTCGCAGTAAAAGTAAACAAATATGTATTTTAGGTAACCAAAAACCTTGCGAAATGAACGTGTAAATCATGCAGTTTTTAAGATCTCATGTAAACGATATTCAATCGGTTATAACAGCTACGGCGTTCTAACCTAGATTTGAACACCTTGACCTTATTTTGAAGGTCACGGGGGAACCGGATATCAAAACAAAACTGCATGCTCATTTTCTCGGTAGATTCATTTCTGGCTTAGTTTTAAACTTATGCATGGTTGAAATCTGTATTAAAGGACAAGTCCAAGGTTTGATGTGATTTTTGACACGATTTCCGTTAAAGTTCGCCGAGAACAATGATGTAGGTGAAATTGTGATCTGAGGGTTATAAATGCACGAAAACAGACATTTTCTGTCGTGTCGAAAGCGTCGCCATGACGCCCATGACGCTGAAAATCCTGTGCACATATGCGCACTACATCACTCTGGGGAAGTCGCTGAAAAATGGCTAGTAACCACAGGGTAGCCGAGTTAATAAAAAAAAAATCCAGTTCTAATCTCCAAGGATGAGAAGCTCCGCCGCCATTGTCAGTAGTTGGGCCTTTGTTATTCTCTTGTTATTTCATCTTTTATCGAGGCCTTGTTAGGTGCCGTGGCGTTTCAGTCTTTTTCGTTCTATTTACTCTAGCTTTTCACAACAGGCTGGACCTCATCAGGGAGCCTGCTTTTTGGAGTTAGATTTATTTTATTTTCCCAATTTATCCTTGCTTGTTTCATCATATGTAAAAATGAAAAAGGTTTGTTCGTTCTAGTTGAATAGACTAGCGATTTCGTGGCCTTCCTGAGTTAGGGTTTGGGGTTGGGCAGTTACCGCGTTCAGTTCTTGCCATCCTGTTTTTTTTCTTGGCTGCCCTTTTTGTTTTCTCGAGATATATCGCCCATTTACTGCTAAGTGGGTTGTATCATGTACACGGATTACGTGTATCAAGCCTTTGTCCCGTTGCTCGCTGACATTAATTGCCTGTCTTTTCTTTGCAGAAAGTGATGTTGTTTTTTCTCTTTTCCCCCTTCTCTTTCATGTTCATTCTTTTTTATTCTTTGGCTTATTGGCCATTTCGTACCATTTCGTACCCGCTTGTATGCCTGATTAGGCCAGCCATTTTGCATTTCTCTTGTTGTCTGCATTTGTTTACATCCGATGCTTTGTCATCGGTAGTCCTGATTAGCGTTTGCTTTATCAGTCTGCAGCCTTTGTTTTTTCTAGATGGAAGCCGGCTTAGTGAGGGGTTAGTTAGAGAGTTATGGTTAGTTTGGTTTTCCATCTGTTTGTCGTTGCACAGTTATTTTTGCTCTGTGTTCTTATAACTGTAGTTGTCCACTCCTTTGTGGCAGACAGTAGTCTATATTAGACTGTTGTGATTTTTTGGTGGTGTTTTTGTGTGTGGTGTTTTTGACTCCACCTTATGCAAGTAGGCAAACATTTGGGGTTTTGAGGTGGTTTCAGCTGTTTTGTTTCTTTCATTTGGGGTCAGCTGTTTGCTTGCCTGATTAGGGCAGCCATTTTTCGTTTGGCCACCAGCATTTGTGTTTGGTCTTCTTTCTTTGCCACAGGTATAGTGTCTGTCTTTCTTTCTTTCTTTCTTTGCCCAGTGCTTTGTGGATTTACAGCTCTCTTTCACGGCCTTTTCTGCCGAAGGCATTCGTGTTAGACTTTGTGTCTTTGCCTTGTTAGCGCTTGTTCAGGGTATCAGTACGAATACAATCTTGGTATCATGCTGCGCGCTTGCTGCTCGTCAGCTTCATCCTTTGGAAGATTCAAACTGGAATTTTGTCCAAGTTCGTTACCCGGTGGACAGCCTTACAAATTCCGCTTTGAAGCAAACCCCATGGGTATTCTGCCATAAAGTTTACGAAATTCGCACTCAACGAAGTGCTCGCTACACAAATGGGCGTGACTGAGGCGCAGCATCCAAGTCAGCTCGTTTGAATTGTACAAATTTGACCCATTTTCGCCTCACAGTGGGTCGATTTCGCGGGAACTCGTGCATCGTTATGCCTACAGAAAATAAAATCGGTTAAAATCCAACATAAACATTTATTTATTTATTTTTATTTCATTAAATATCAAACTAGTGACTCATTTGTCAATCATTTCGATGGTCATTTGCATACTTAAAAACCTTGGACTTTTCCTTTAAAGAGGGAGAAAAATTTACTTCTCGTCTCATGGGCACAAGGTATATTAATGACGAGTTTCTAGACTCCGCAAAAGCTTTAATGTTGGCTATTTCTCGGAAACGATTTAAACAGTTTGGACTGGTCCACTTACTTACTTGCCTGATGGTAACCTCTATTGCTGTTATAATTATTTTCTTTACACATATAACATTTTCAAATTTTCAAAGATGAAACACAATTATACTCTCTACAGACGTAATACAGCTCTTATCCACGCAAGCTCGCTGAGTGAGAAAGCACCCGGACTTACAGACGTACTAGGATTACCTTCCGTGTCAGTAGAGTGTGGTACTGGAACGGGTATTCAACAGATATGAACCTGTCGAGAGTGAGAGCGAAGAAGGAGAAGAGAGAGATGGTCTGCAGCACGTGGAACATCAGTCCGCTGAACGTACACGCCGCGTAGCTGGGATCTGCGTGTTCCGACTGGATGACGAAGGACAGGTGGAACGGCAGCACGAAGAGACCCGTAAGGAGGTCGGACATGGCGAGAGAAGCGAAGAAGTACGGGTTGATGCGCGTGGTCATAGCGTACCACGTGACCAACAGCATCCACATGTTGGTTACCACGGTGAGACATAAGGTCAAGGTAACGAGGATGCCGGCGACAGTCCAGTAGGTGTCGTTGTAGCACACATGGGGTGGGGGAAATAACAGGGGTGAGAGGTTTAAAGTCATGTTGCTGCTGTGGTGTTGGTGGTGGTCGTCGTCGTCTTCTTGTTCTTCTTCTTGTCTTTGTTGCTACTCGTACTACTGCTGTTGTTGGTGTTGTTCGTTTTCTCTCTCCTTTTTGAAAAAGTATTTATCTCTTTTCTCCTTCATTTCTTTCTTCCTATTCTCATCCTGCTAACAGGTTTTATGTTTGCAGCGTTTTTCCACCATGCAAGCAAAGGTACGTGAGTTACAGTCTTGACAAAAATAGCAGCTGTGATATTGTGTTCTCTTTTTCAATTCAAAAAGATAGCCTACAGAGGAGCGAGTTGTTTGTCGAGTGACTGAGGACAGGAATTGTTTGTTTTTGTTTTTGTTTTTTATAATGTAATTGTGCTTATATGTTTTTGCATCATCGACGTTTTAAACTTCTGCTGTTTGGCAAGGCTTTTGTTTTAAATGACACTATTCTATTAGAGCCAAATAGAAACGAATCAAACACAGACAAACGCTACATTTACTTTCAGGTCGTTTTGCTTTCGACTTTGGAATTCGCCTTTCTGAGGTCTTCTGTCGTGTTTCAGTTGATCGTTGGAGATTGACTAAATGAATGAACAAAACCAGTTATCCTGACCTCCTTTCAAAGGGTAACGTCTTTTGACAGTTTTCTGATTCTGTTTATTCTTAATAGGAAAACAAACAAAAAAAATAAACCACGCCATGTATTTAGACATATAGTGAAGCCTTCAAAACCTACCTTTCCTTTGCTTGACAATGTCTCCCATTATCCGAAGTAGTTTTTAAGCTGATATTTACTGAATAAGACAAAAGAAGAGGGCTCAGAAATGTAACAAGGACAGCTATCGATTACCCTCACAACCTTACGCCGGGGTACAGGGGGACACCGGGAGGCAGAACCGATCGCGCGCCATCATTATGCAGAAGCTATCAAACCAAACTGCCCACACTACTGGGATTCCTACAGTATAATGAAGAAGAAGAAGAATCCCACCAATGCAGAATGTTGCTAACTCGGTCCCAAAGCAATCAATAGGTACTCCGACTAGTTCTGCTGAGTCTTCTACTGAAGAAAAAAAAAAACTGTTCCGCAGGTTTTTGTACCAGAAGCTGGGCGTTGCCAAAGTAATTCATCAACTTCAAGACCAAGGAGAACGTCGAGAAAACAGAATTTGATGTCAAAGTTTGCATATAGGCGGAAAGCGTCAGCACACATGACGTCAACGGGAAAAAAGAAAAAGACAATAAATGGAATGAATCTGAAACAGAACGAGACCCAGAGCGCTCGTGCACAATCAGCACACAAGGGAGTGAATCAGCGCTCGAAATACGTCACATTAATACAACAACAAAGAGACCTGAGTCGCCTACTATTACTCTCACGTGGCATGAGCGTAAATACAAGGTATATTAACTCCATCAAAGGTACATCCTCAAAGAAAGGATGCCCCCCAGTCGTATAGATACCCTCCATTTCAGGCACACTCGGCGGTGAACTCGAAACTGTCTCAACATAATATAAAGTGACAAATGCATACATTCACATGTTAAAGGAACTCTACTTCGGCGGCTAAACTTCTCTCTTAGAGGAGGTTTAAACGAACATGATCTGCATTATTTTTTGTGACTGAAACGTGCCGTTGATTTTATACTTTTAGAAGAGGACTTTTCCCCAAGACGTGTTACAACACTGTTTTTCACGAGGTCGTTCCGCGTTCAGTTAGACATCATTACAGTGGATACGGAACTTCTCGTTTTGTGTACATTGTCAGTTAAATTATTGTTGTTCCAAATGTTATTTTTTTTAATCTGGGCCAGTCCCGTTGTGTGACATCGTTTCATTTTCATAGCGTTTTCATAGGGAACAGCACAACAACAACAAAACTCCGGAAATAAATTGATAGTGTTTTCAAAATTGCCAAGACGAACAATGAAATGATGTCTAGCGTTTTTTCGAACATCATGCGGCCTGGGGGAAATTCATCCAACAGGTACGTTTGATTCACATGCACGACGCTTCGAGACACGAATCTGTCACACTGGCTCAACCAACATTAGCTCGTTGTGGTTTGTAGACACCTTCGACAAATCGCGAACTAGTATACAACACAACTACCCGTGTGATTTCATGAATATGAAAGAAAACATATTTTTTCCTGATGAGTGAACAACTACTGGTGACGTTGACAAAACTGATAGAAACAGTTCTAGGGGAATGTATTCACCTATACGACGAAACACAGGAAACAATGAAACACAAGCGCTTTCGAAGAAAACTGTCTTCGTCAGGTGCAAGAAAAATAGACATATAATAATAAAAGAAGAAGGAAGCAAAGAAGAAGCAGACAAGAAGAAGCTGATGTAAAATAACTGTTAAGAATGTATACGCAGATTAAAAACGACGTCATCAAAATGACGAAAATTAGGAAGATTTGAAGTGGGCAGATCTGGCAAACACTGAACATTCAAAACAAATAGATTTGCCAACAGTATGTCGGTCCTTACTTTTCGTACAACCCATACTATGGGTTTTATTTGCCAAGCGAATAACAAGGCTCCCAAAGTAGGACAGGTTTTC
The DNA here is from genome assembly GCA_018857735.1 of Alviniconcha marisindica. NCBI lineage: Eukaryota > Metazoa > Mollusca > Gastropoda > Provannidae > Alviniconcha > Alviniconcha marisindica. The sequence continues at coordinate 49,117 of JABMCL010003631.1, forward strand.
CCATACGCTACTTGTAACAATCATTCGTTTGTTGTTTTGTTCGTGGACTGATCTGTTATGAAGCTGATGTTACGGTTTGGAAAAGTTCAATTGTAGGGGTTGATGCGTAGTACTGAGTGCAGTTCACAAGGTGTTTGCGTGGCCGAAGTTCCCCCAACCTAGCGAGTGGACGAATTCTCCCCATGCCACCCTATGTTTGGCTCAATGAAATGATGGCAAAATCATTTTGACGTCATTACGATATCAATAATTTGACGCAAGATTATAGAAAGGAGAAGGAAGGGTCGAAGGAAACTCTAGAAGTAGTGATTTAACTAATGTTTGTTTAGTGAAAAAAACATACATACATTTTTCACTCACACACAAACGCGCGTAATTATGCACATCATATAACACAAAACAAACGGTCGTTATCTGATATTTTTCCTTCTATATATTGATTATGTTTGTTACTGCCTGAGATTCTGTCAGTTTTAAATTAATGACATGCAAATGTTAAATTACGATTATTGGAGACTTGGTTGTGTTTGCCATTGATGGTTTTGCGTGTTGAATTGTGAACTAGATTTTTTCTTGTGATTTGTGTTTTGACCTGGTATTGAATAATGTTGAATGTGCGATGATCGTATGATCGCTGACGGGACTTAAAAATCCCGAAAGGAGCTTGTGATTTTATTTGCATAGATACGTTATAGCAGAAGTGGGCTACCATATATTGGTAAGCGTTAAGAATTACACTAGGGCGTCACGAATGTTTTTTTCCAATGTCTTTCTGCTTTGGCATCAGCGCAATACATATTAATAAATCAGAAGTATTTCTGGACTCACATTCATGCAAACCATTGGCTTTACTGACCAGTGTTTAAAAATAATAATCTGTCTTTCTGTCTAGTCAGTAACCTCGATGTTCTTTTTGCACAAGGGAGGTCAGTTGACCTTTGCCAACAGATGATACAGCTACCCTTGAATTCACTCCTGATTTTCACACAAGTACAATGTTCTTCCGTGGTATGGATACAGCCAATTGATCTCGCACTGAACAACAGGATCATTTTGACAGGTTGAGGCTGAACCGCCGTTGTTAATAATGTACTCTCCTCTACCACTCTTCTTTCGTAGGGGCCGAAACATTTTGGATCACCACACTTGTCTCCCTTGATGAGCGATTGGCAACGATGAACCATAAAAACAGAAATAATAAAAGAAGTATATGTTGCATTGGTCAGTTAAGCCGCTTATCTGCATCAATAAGAGCCCAGAAACAATTCTGATGTATCAACCAGTGTTGCGAAATTGAGGAAGTCGCAAAACACTGGTGAAAACCAAGCGGTGAAGCCACACCGCCCGATAATCTTTTGTTTAGATCTAGCCTGCCTAAATGCTGGAATAAAACCGTAGCCTAAGGAATCAACAACAGCTTGCATTTTATAGTGTGTCTGCAGACATTTGAACGCGCATTTCAACAAACCACTCTCACGAGCAGACGAACTTTTGAATTACGCCGCGAAGCTCTGCTGATCAAGTGACCTAGTTATTGGCGCCGAGTTTTGCCCGGCTTTTCTTGTCTGTATACATGTGTCAGTTACTGCTGATGTTGACAGATGTTGTTGGTCTTTTAGCTACAGTTGCGTTACATTACAAACTTACCTCCGAATAGTCCTCCGATGAAGACTGGCGTGAAATCTCCCTGCGTGAGGGTCAGCTGTCATTACGTAAACAAACAGCGCATCCGGTATGGCTCGCCAGTTTGGTCATATATTCTCTACTTAAAATGTAACAGAGTGCCCCCCGTTTCCCGCTGGCCCGGGCTTTTAAAAAAGGTTTTCGTTTCCCCCCCAAAACCCCCCAAAAACCCCCCCCCAACCTGAAACCCTTTAAAATTTTAAAACCTTTGGGGTTTTTATCCCGTCCCCCCTCAAAGGGTTTTTTGGGAGGTTTTCCTTCTCCTAACCAAATTTTTTTCCTACGCAACATTGACCCAACTCCTTTAAGGGAACCTGGGGGGAGGTCGTGTTAAGGGCGTTGTTTGAGTGAACCAACCCCTTTTCAGGTTTTTTTGCTTGTCGAAGGCAGCCTTTATGGGCTAACTCGGGGCAAAGTGGGGCGGTTAGAGTCCCCTCCCCCTTTACCCCCGTGAACAGTTTATTGTTGAGTGGATCTTTCCCCCTACCCCTGGGGGGAAATTTCCCGTCCCTTATTGGGGCGGGAGGGAATGCCGATTCCCCTCCCCCAATTTTTCCCCGGGAAACCCAGTAAGCCGCCAGGCCCTAACTGGAAAGTGCAGGACTCTGGGAAGCAAGGGTAAAGTGATTCTCACAAACCACGAATATCCTCCTTTTGAAGCCGCCAGCTAAAGACCGGTGGTGGTCCCTCAAAAACCGGGGAAAAGGAAAGGCCGAAGGGGGTCACAAAGGGAAGAAGTTCAAAGCCAAACCCGGCCATAAACCGGAAAAGCCCAACTGCAAAAGCATAGGGCCCAGGCAAAAGCTTCCCCAGGGCCCCCGGGTGGTCTTGAGAAGCAGGAAAGGCAGATCTTTCCGGGGACCTGCGGGATTCAAACCGGCCCGGGGGGCCCCTGCGAAAGTTTTTAGGAAAGCACCGTTTTCCCCCCCGGGTTGAGGGATGGCCTTCCCCCCGGGGGCCAGGTGGTTAGCCCACTGGGCCCCCAAGCCCAGCTGCCCAAACCCAAAAACCCCCACCGGGGGGCCTTGTAGGCCGAAAAGGGGCCGCGTTTAAATCTTTTAAAAGTTTTGGGGGGGCAATCCCCGTGGGGAAAACCCATTGTGTCCCCCCACACAGAAAGGTCGGTTTCAGCCCCCCTCAACCGGAAAAGGTGACGAGGGGTTTAAGAATTAAAAGACAAAGAATGTTCCCGTGTGAGGCCGGGTTCCGATGGACGGGGCCCCCCGGTGAATTTGGGGGCCTCGGGGGCCCAGGGGGGGTCTGCGTGTTTTGACATTCCGTGCCCCCATCTGGCACCCAACTCCCAGAAAAGCAGACGAATTTCGCAAGTCACCTCAGATCCTTCCGAGCGAAAGGGCAGTCAGGTGGAAGGCACACCCCGGGTAATGGAGGGTTCCAGGGTCAGTGATCCCCCCGGCAACAAGGCCAGAGGG
>JABMCL010000343.1:2500-7500 GCA_018857735.1 Alviniconcha marisindica
ACAACTAATACCGTCACCTCCACCCTCCCCGAAACATTTACCCCCCCCCCCCCCCCCCCAATAACGTCACCCACTTACCACCTTCCCCATAACAACATCAGCTTATGCATTCCCAGTACCAAGCAACCCCCTCCCCCCATCACACACACACATACACAACATCATTAACCCCCCTTTTCCCACCCACACTCACTTTAAAAAAACCCCCAAAACCGTCACCTCCACCTCCCCGAACATTTACCCCCCCCCCCCCCCCCCCCCCACTAATAACGTCATCCACCCACCATCTTCCCCATAACATCACCTCCAAGTGTGGAAGAAGGGTGCTCTACAAATCTCCTTTACTATTCCGTTATCATTAGTATAACAATTTCGTCTCACACTCACACCCACAGCAACATCATCACCCCTTCCGGCACCACCGACACCGACGTCCACGCTGTCGCATGAGGGTGAACAGTGCTACAGGGACAGGCGACGTGCAAGGAGAGGCGCTGACAACAACCACGTCACCGACCAGACCCAGCGCTGGTCTGTTCCCCATTTCTCCACGTCTGGCCACATTTGGAGACCCAGGGTGGTCCTTGGTGGTCTCTGGTGGTCTTTGTTGAAGATCAAGGAGAGGCGCTCAGAACAGGCCCAATTTCTCCGCGCGTGGCCAGATTTGGAGACCGAGAGGTGGTCCTTGGTGGCCTTCGCTACAGTCCGCAAGGAGAGGCGCACAGAACAGACACACGACAGACCAGACCGAGCACTGGTCTGTTCCCCATTTCTCCGCGTGTGGCCAGATTTGGAGATCCAGAGGTGGTCCTTGATGGTCTTTGTTAAAGATCAAGGAGAGGCACACAGACCAGACACATGACAGACCAGACCGAGCACTGGTCTGTTCCCCATTTCTCCGCGTGTGGCCAGATTTGGAGATCCAGAGGTGGTCCTTGATGGTCTTTGTTAAAGATCAAGGAGAGGCGCACAGACCAGACACACGACAGACCAGACCGAGCACTGGTCTGATCCGCATTTCTCCGCGTGTGGCCAGATTTGGACATCCAGAGGTGGAACGTTTGCAGGCGACTCCGCCGCTGTCCCCAAAAGGACTGCTTGGTGTGGTTCGAATGACGAGCTATCCTGTCGGTGCTTGCGTGGTCGACTGGTCAGGAAACAGGCGGAAGGAACCAAAGGCCACGTCTGTCTTCAGCAGTTGGAGGGTCAGCAGTCAGCTAAGCATGGACATTCTGTGTAGGCTGGTCATTCTGGAGTCAGAGCGTGGTCTTGTAGGCCTTGCTCATTCGCAGTTGGAGAGTCAGCGGTCAGCTAAGCATGGACATTTTGAGGCACTGGTACTGTCCATTCTCGCAGTGTGGCTGCAGTACTTTGGTACATTCTCAGCAGTGTGGACACTACAGCAGGAACCCTACGGAAAACCAGTTTGGTAGGCACTAGTACCGGTCATTCTCAGCAGTGTGGACACTGGTCAGGAACCCCGAGGAAAAGCCAGTCTGTGTAGCAGCAGTCTGGGGGCAATCAGCTAAGGATGACATTGTGTACTGTCATTTCAGCAGTGTGGACAATACAGCAGGAATGCTAAGGAAAACCAGTTTGATAAAACCAGTTGTGTAGGCACTAGTACGTGTCACTTGTCAGCAGTGTGGACAATACAGCAGGAATGCTAACGGAAAACCAGTTTGTAGGCCTATACGGTCATTTCAGCAGTGTGGACACAGTGTAGGACCCCCATGATAAAACCAGTTGTGTGGGCACTAGTACGTGTCACTTGTCAGCAGTGTGGACAATACAGCAGGAATGCTAAGGAAAACCAGTTTGATAAAACCAGTACGTGTCACTTGTCAGCAGTGTGGACAATACAGCAGGAATGCTAAGGAAAACCAGTTTGATAAAACCAGTTGTGTAGGCACTAGTACGTGTCACTTGTCAGCAGTGTGGACAATACAGCAGGAATGCTAAGGAAAACCAGTTTGATAAAACCAGTTGTGTAGGCACTAGTACGTGTCACTTGTCAGCAGTGTGGACAATACAGCAGGAATGCTAAGGAAAACCAGTTGTGTAGGCAATGATGTTTAGGGTGCCAGTCTTAAAACGGAGATCTTTTGCCTGGTGTTTAGGATACCTGTCTTAAAAGGGAGATCCCCCTGCCTGATTTTTAGGGTACCAGTCTTAAAAGGGAGATCTTGTGTCTGATTTTTAGGGCACCGGTCTTAAAAGGGAGATCCTTTTGTCTGATGTTTAGGGTACCAGTCTTGAAAGGGAGATCTTGTGTCTGATGTTTAGGGTACCAGTCTTAAAAGGGAGATCCCTCTGGCTGATGTTTAGGGTACCAGTCTTAAAATGGAGATCCTTTTGTCTGATGTTTAAGGTACCAGTCTTAAAGGGAGATCTCTCTGTCTGATGTTTAGGGTACCACTCTTAAAAGGGAAATCCCTCTGCTTTTTTCAGGGTAGTAGTCTTAAAAGGGAGATCCCTCTGCCTGATGTTTAGAGTACCAGTCTTAAAAGGGAGATCCTTCTCTCTCATTTTCAGGGTACCACTACTGGTCTTTAAAGAGGGATCCTGGACCACAGTGCTAAAACTATCCCATAATGTTACGGGCTTGCAGGCAATACGTCAAATTCCAAAAGTTAAAGCCAGTGAGTCAGCACTCATTGCAGACGAGTACTCTAAGCGTACGCGCAGGAGGCAAGCGATGCCCTGTCAAGCGAAAGTTTGACTTCTCAGCCTCACAGAGCAGTTCCCCTCCCTCACTCATCTCAAAGGTGCAGCCCTCTGTCACCAGCACGCAGCTGCTGCTGTTTAGCAAGGAGCTAAAGGCGCTTTTGAAAGCATCTCGAGCTCACGAGCATGAGCGCATGCGGACACGGAACGCGGCAGCACTCTCTCACTATCACAGCCCAGCAAGAGCATGGCTATTACCCCAACTGTTCCATACAAGTTGCACTCAGATAGGCAGGGTTGGACCCGCTGTCAGGACTGCAGGCACAAACACTTGCCCCTCAAGCCACTACGGCAGTCTAGCATTCGAAACGGTCTAGCAGGAGGAAGGAATGGTGTGTTGCGTTCACGCTGCACTCAGATATGCAGCGGGTTGAGCCCCAGCTCCAGCAGGACTTGCTTGGCCTTGCTGTGGATCGTGGTCGTGTTGTTCTCCCACTGCTTCTTGGCCTCCGAGATTTTTATCTGGAGGGTGTCCAAAGCTTCCTGAAAGAGTCATTTGTAATGTGCTTTAGTTCGTTTTGTTCACGGATTTTTATTTTTTATTTTTGTCTGACCAAGGCAACCAACATAATAACGGTCCCCACCGGGATCAGATTGTTGATAACCCCTCTGCGCTCTGCTTGGCATTGTGGGCCAAACATCAGATTTGGTTCCGGGGTGGAGGGGGGTGGGGGGGGGGGGGGGGGGGGGGGAATTGATGCACCGACAGGCTCTTTATGAAGGGAGTATAACTTTCTGTCTCTTCATGTTTTCGCTATCAGATTGACTCTGTTTAAGGTCTTCCAGATCTAAATATAGCGCCTCAACAATCAGCTACTTGCTTGTTGTTTTGTACACTTTGACCTAAAAAAAATAATTTATATTTAGAATATTTTTTTTGGGGGGGGGTACTTGGAATGGGACTCTATACTTCAGCAATATCCACAGTTAGCTTCATCACTCCTCAGATGTCACACACAGACAGAATACAGATGAATTACACGAAACTGATTAAGTCAGAACAGTTAACATTTCAAATTCATTCCGTCTACTTTACCACACACACACACACGCACACACACACACACACACACACACACATCAAAGAACTGTTCATCTCTTCTCCTTCTTCTTGTTGTTATTATGATTATCATTACAAATTTCAAAGTCACCATTGCAATTCTTTTCTTATTCATTACTATCGTTATTATCATTACCCTCAAGACGGCTTCATAGGCTTTCTCCATGGAGTTGACCTTGACATTCAGAGCAGCAATCTCCTCGTCTCTCTCCTTCACCATGCGATCACGCTCCTCCTGGGTGTTCTTCAGCTCCTCCTTAGTTTCCTCTGTCAACAGTTTCATCATCATCATCATCATCATCATCATCATCATCGTCGTCATCAGTCACCATGCGATCACGCTCCTCCTGGGTGTTCTTCAGCTCCTCCTTAGTTTCCTCTGTCAACAGTTTCATCATCATCATCATCATCATCATCATCATCATCATCATCATCATTGTCGTCGTCATGAGTCACCATGCGATCACGCTCCTCCTGGGTGTTCTTCAGCTCCTCTTTAGTTTCCTCTGTCAACAGTTTCATCATCATCATCATCATCATCATCATCATCATCATCATCATCATCATCATCATTGTCGTCGTCATGAGTCACCATGCGATCACGCTCCTCCTGGGTGTTCTTCAGCTCCTCTTTAGTTTCCTCTGTCAACAGTTTCATCATCATCATCATCATCATCATCATCATCATCATCATCATTGTCGTCGTCATGAGTCACCATGCGATCACGCTCCTCCTGGGTGTTCTTCAGCTCCTCTTTAGTTTCCTCTGTCAACAGTTTCATCATCATCATCATCATCATCTCATCATCATCATCATCATCATCATCATTGTCGTCGTCATGAGTCACCATGCGATCACGCTCCTCCTGGGTGTTCTTCAGCTCCTCTTTAGTTTCCTCTGTCAACAGTTTCATCATCATCATCATCATCATCATCATCATCATCATCACATCATCATCATCATTGTCGTCGTCATGAGTCACCATGCGATCACGCTCCTCCTGGGTGTTCTTCAGCTCCTCTTTAGTTTCCTCTGTCAACAGTTTCATCATCATCATCATCATCATCATCATCATCATCATTGTCGTCGTCATGAGTCACCATGCGATCACGCTCCTCCTGGGTGTTCTTCAGCTCCTCTTTAGTTTCCTCTGTCAACAGTTTCATCATCATCATCATCATCATCATCATCATCATCATCATTGTCGTCGTC
>JABMCL010000343.1:15000-17500 GCA_018857735.1 Alviniconcha marisindica
GCTAGTCAAACAAACATGACACAATGCTAGTCAAACAAACATGACACAATGCTAGTCAGTCAAACAAACATGACACAATGCTATTCAAGCAAACAAACATAACAAAATGTTACTCAATCAAACAAACATGACAAATGTTATTCAAGCAAACATGACACAACGCTAGTCAATCAAACAAACATGACACAATGCTAGTCAATCAATGAAACATGACACAATGCTAGTCAATCAATGAAACATGACACAATGCTAGTCAATCAATCAAACATGACACAATGCTAGTCAATCAATCAAACATGACACAATGCTAGTCAACAAACATGACACAATGCTAGTCAATCAAACAAACATGACACAATGCTAGTCAATCAAACATGACACAATGCTAGTCAATCAATGAAACATGACACAATGCTAGTCAATCAATCAAACATGACACAATGCTAGTCAATAAAATCAAACATGACACAATGCTAGTCAAGCAAACATGACACAATGCTAGTCAATCAAACAAACATGACACAATGCTAGTCAATGAAACATGACACAATGCTAGTCAATCAATGAAACATGACACAATGCTAGTCAATCAATCAAACATGACACAATGCTAGTCAAGCAAACATGACACAATGCTAGTCAATCAAACAAACATGACACAATGCTAGTCAATCAAACAAACATGACACATACCCCAACTGAAGGGCAATGCTAGTCAATCAAACAAACATGACACAATGCTAGTCAATCAAACAAATGTGACACAATGCTAGTCAATCAAACAAACATGACACAATGCTAGTCAAGCAAACATGACACAATGCTAGTCAAGCAAACTTTAAATCTGACAAGAAAATGACAAACAGAACCTGTTTCTTCTTTACAATAGTGCACACTTCTCTAGAAGTGCTTCAGTTTAGCTTCATTTAGTTTGGTTTAGTGTAGCTGTTCTGTTTGTTTTGGAATCACAGAATCATACATATAATTTATAATCACAAATGTTCTGCAATCACCCTCTCTGGTATGGTCCCTAATCATATCTTCTACTTCTTCTTATTTTGTGCATAGAACTGGGTTCACAAGGAACATTCCTTCCTCTTCCGTATAGTGTCCAATTTCAGCTTTATGAAGACTCTGACAATTTTGGTGCAGGCTGGGTTATTTTGATGTTTCCATAATTCATCAAGCTCTGACATGGACTACAGGATCTTTAATGTGTGTGTGTAATCTTTTTGCATGTGTATGCGCATGGGGGAATCTTGGTTTGCAATCTCAGCTGAAGGACTTCTGTAGAGTCCGCGCAAAAGTTTATTCTTGAGAAATCTCAGAGTTGGCACAAAGCCTAGCATATGACAGTCACCAATCACCCATCTACTTGGTGACAACACATTTTTGGTTTACCATTCTAGTCTTTTGAGCAGTAAGTAAGTAAACATGGTGCTTAACATCCACAGAAACCATAAGGCTTATTAGGGACGGAGAGAAAGGGGGGAGGGGGTATGGAGGTGGGGGGAGAGGGAGATTATATACCTACCGCTACACTGTCACCACCAGAATGATTCCTGCATTAAGATGGGCCATTTTAAAGTTTCAGTATGAAGTGATGGACAAAGTCACAGGACAGTGTCCACAAACCACAACCTTTTTGAAGAGAAAGGAGAACCGAAGCAGTATAAAACTGAGGTCCTTCCACTTACCAACCTAACGCCTTACTGCTGGGCCAAACCGGCTCATGATTTTGAGCAGGCTGTTTCAATTGTTTGTCCGGACATAACCATCATGGTTCACAGGGTGTTAAAAATCCATTTCCTTCCTTCCTATCTGGCTTGTGAAACAGTTGCTATATGAACCAAAAATTAAACTATTTGCAGTATGAGGAGAGGGGTCTGAATGGCAGTACATAGTGTATGAAGCTGCTCAGACCACCTTGGAATGTTTCAGGAAACACTCGAGCGGTCTTATTCGACTGAAGGTGGTTCCAGTTCCTAAAGAGTGATGTGATACAAACTCTGTGACTAATTTGCTTCCGCGGATTTCACACACACACACACACACACACACAAGGTAAACAAGAATGTTGCTTTTAATAGGACAACAGAAAACAAAACATGCACACATTTTGGCAATAACCCCCCCCCCCCTTCCCCCCTTTTTAAGCAACAAACTGACTGATAAATAACGATAAATGAAAAATGAAAATTGTCCTACTTCTTTGTTTCAGTTAGCGGTGCTGCAGTGTCTTCACTTCCAGAACAGATTCCCGACTGACTACTAACGTTAGTAAGATTAGATGGTAAACGCAAGCCACTTACCATCCTTTTTGCCCTTCTTCTTGCCTTTTCCCTTCCCCTTCCCCTTCCCCTTCTTTTTAGGCGGCATTTTGTTAGCTGTTGAAGACAACAATGTCTGATCGCTTCCAGTTGCCAGCCAAGCTCTGATCAGCAGCGAAGGTAATGGAATATTCTGATTGGTCGAAAACGAGAATGTCGTTCTCGAGAGT
>JABMCL010000343.1:20000-35000 GCA_018857735.1 Alviniconcha marisindica
GGGGGGTGTGTGGGGGGGGGGGTAGGGGTGGGGTGGGGGGTAGGGGTGGGGTGGTGGGGGGTGGGGGGGGTATGTGGGGGGTGGGGGTGGGGGGGTGGGGGTGGGGTGGGGGTGGTGGGGGGGGGGTGGAGGGGTGGGTGGTGGGGTGGGGTGTGGGGGGGGGGTGTGGGGGGTGGGGGTGGGGGGTGGGGGTGGGGTGGGGGTGGGGGTGGGGTGGGGGGGGGGTAGGGGGGTGGGGGGTGGGGGGGGGGGTGTGGGGGTGGGGGTGGTGGGGGGTGGGGTGGGGTGTGGGGGGGTGGGGTGTGGGGGGGTGTGGGTGGGGGGTGGTGTGGGGGTAGGGGTGTGTGGGTGGGGTGGGGTAGGGGTGGGGGGTAGGGGTGGGGTGTGGGGGGGGTAGGGGGTGTGGGGGGGTAGGGGGGTGGGGTGGGGGGTGGGGGGTAGGGGTGGGGTGTGTGGGGGGTAGGGGGTGGGGTGTGTGGGGGGTAGGAGGTGGGGTGTGTGGGGGGTAGGGTGTGGGGGGATACGGTTTCACACCCCACCCTGTCGTCAATGCAACCACTGCATGCAGGCAGAAATAAGCCTGCGGTCTAGTGTTTTAGATGCTGTACTTGGGTCAAGAGGTTGGGGGTTTAAATCCAAGTTTGGGTACTGTGACCTGATTCTGATCTCGAAAGACTGCAGGATGCAAGACAAACACTGGAGAATGCAAAAGAAAGTGTTCCCAAAATGGTCAGCCGCATCCCTCCCTCCCTCTCTGTCAGCTACACGGACGCTTTATGTAGGCAACAAAACTGAAAACAAGGCGATGACCGCACAGTCTCTCAGCAGTCGCTCTAACAAGAGCAGTCCCTGTGCTGCGTTTAAAGATGGAGCTGATGATTTACGGAGACTTGGAGAAGAAGAGCAGTCCCTGTGCTGCGTTTAAAGATGGAGCTGATGATTTACGAAGACTTGGAGAAAGAAGAGCAGTCCCTGTGCTGCGTTTAAAGATGGAGCTGATGATTTACGAAGACTTGGAGGAAGAAGAGCAGTCCCTGTGCTGTGTTTAAAGATAGAGCTGATGATTTACGAAGACTTGGAGGAAGAAGAGCAGTCCCTGTGCTGTGAAGACTTGGAAGAAGAAGAGCAGTCCCTATGCTGTGTTTAAAGATAGAGCTGATGATTTATGAAGACTTGGAGGGGAGACAGCAGTCCCTGTGCTGCGTTTAAAGATGGAGCTGGTGATTTACGAAGACTTGGAGGAAGCAGAGCAGTCCCTGTGCAGTCTTTAAAGATGGAGCTGATGATCTACGAAGACTTGTAGGAGGAGGAGCAGTCCCTGTGCAGTCTTTAAAGATGGAGCTGGTGATTTATGAAGACTTGGAGGCAGAGGAGGAGGAGGAGGATCCAGAGGAGGAGGTGGAGGACTGTGAAGTAGAGGAAGGCGATGACGAGGCATTGGGAGAAGAGAAGGGCGACCTGAAGCCCCTGTAGAACATGGCCAGAGACTTGAGCTGTTTCTCCCTCAGCCAGATGTGGGAACGCTTGCTCTTCACAAAATCCACAGCCTGCTCTGGGGTCCACTGGTTGGCCTGGGGAGAGAAGGAACGAAAGACTTCAGCAACGATTGGGTTTCTGTCAGTGAAAGCGTTAGTGAGCCAGCCAGACAGTGTACAAGACAGAGAGACAGAGACAGAGACAATGAGAGAGAGAGAGAATGAATAAACTTTATTTTACGAGGGTAGTGGAGTAGACACAGGGTCTTTTCACATCCAGCCCTCGCCCATGAGGGACTAATACTACTAATACTACATACTAATACAGAGAGAGAGAGAGGAGAGAGAGAGAGAGACAGAGACAGAGACAGAGAGACAGACAGACAGGCAGACAGACAGACCAACTGACCGACCGACTGACCGATAGACAGACTGACAGAAACATAGACCGAGCAAAGGACACACATAGAGAGACATGGATAGAGAGACAGAGACACACACACAGAGACAGAGAGAAAGACAGAGAAAATTTGTATGGGTGTGTGCATGTGTCTGCATGTTGAATATTTGATGTCTAAATATACTTGTGTAAAATAATTCGTAAATGCTTAGGGAAACAAAAACTGACAGAAAGAGAGACAGGCAGACAGCTAGAAACAAATTGTTTATTGTGTGTCTACAAAACAAATAAAAAAATGCTTACTGTCAAATATTTTTGTTTTTCTGTTTGTAGCGTGGAGAACAATTCTGAGCCACTCTGACACAGGCTTTCATTTGTTGATTCCAGTGCTGATTTTAAGCTCATAGACAAATTCAGCATAAATTGGGATCTGAGGTCTGCATACATGTGGCATTAAAACAAGAGAGAGAGAGAGGGGCAGACACACCATCAGACAAAGACAGAGACAGTGAGAGTAGCAAGTAATAGATTGTGCATGTGTGTATGTGTTTACATACATGTGTGTGTGTGGGGGGGGGGAACATGCATGTAGGTGTGTCTGTGTGTGTGCATGTATTTGTGCATGTATGCTTGTATGCAAAGCATGCATTTATGTAAAACTCTTCGTTAAAAAAATGTTATTTGTTGTTGTGGTGGTGGTGGTAAACTGGCTTGATTTTTTGCAAACAGAGTAACCCTGTGATTTGGTCAGACTGACAAATAAGTGGCTGGCAGAGTCTGTGATTTGCCTTGCCTCATACTGATTTTTTTGTTGTTAACTGACCACACCACTCCTCTGTAACCTGTTTCAATGTCTCCACTGGCTCCCAGTCCAACAAAGGATTCAGCGCAAATAAAGACTCTCTAATATAAATGTATCATGGGCACTGCTCCATCTTATCTCTATGACAGTCTTCAACTTTGCACACCCTCCCATACTCTCTGCTCTGCTTCTGATACTCTCAGCCTCTACATTCCTTGCACCAGACTATCCACTGTTGGTCCCCATGCATTTTCTGTTTTCTGTGTGTGTGTGTGTGTGTGTGTGCATGTGTGTGAGTGTGTGTGTGTGTGTTGTGTGTGCGTGTGTGTGCGTGTGTGTGTGTGTGTGTGTGTGTGTGTGTGTGTGTGTCTGTGTGTGAGTGAGTGAGTGTGTGTGTGTGTGTGTGTGAGTGTGTGTGTATGTGTGTGTGTGCGTGAGTTTTGTTGTTGTTGTTGGTGTGTGTGTGTGTGTTTGCGTGTGCATGTGTGTGTGCATGCATGTGTGTGTATGCGTGCGTGCGTGCATGCATGCGTGTATGAGCTTAGAATAGTCTCTACAGACAAGATTGTGTGCTTTATAAAGACATTAATTATCATTCACCTCTATCAAGTAGCATGCCACCACAGTGACGCTGCGAGTTCGCCCAGCCTTGCAGTGCACGTAGACAGAGTTGTTCTGCTCCCGGTGTTGCATGATGAAATCAACAGCTGCGCGAATGTGTTCCTGTGATGGCGTCCCAGTGAAGTCCACCGTCGACACCTTCAACTGCTGAACTCCCATCTCCTTCCACTCCTGAAACCAAACAGTTGCATTTCCGTCTCAGTGCTGCAGTATAGACAACACACATACTGAACTCCCATTTCCTGCCACTCCTGAAACCATACAGTCTGACTTCCATTTCAGTGCTGCAGTATACACAGCACACATACCTGAAAGCAAGCAGCTGGACTTCTGTTTCAATGCTGCAGTATACACACACAACTGAAACCAAACAGTCACACTTCTGTCTCACTGCAGCAGTATACACAACACACATACCTGAAACCAAACAGCTGGACTTCTGTCTCAGTGCTGCAGTATACACAACACATATACCTGAAACCAAATACAACACACACACCTGAAACCAAACAGTCAGACGTCTGTCTCAGTGCTGCAGTATACACAACACACATACCTGAAACTAAACAGCTGGATGTCTGTCTCAGTGTTGCTGTATACACAACACACATACCTGAAACTAAACAGCTGGATGTCTGTCTCAGTGTTGCTGTATACACAACACACATACCTGAAACCAAACAGCTGGATGTCTGTCTCAGTGTTGCTGTATACACAACACACATACCTGAAACCAAACAGCTGGATGTCTGTCTCAGTGTTGCCGTATACACAACACACATACCTGAAACCAAACAGCTGGATGTCTGTCTCAGTGTTGCCATATACACAACACACATACCTGAAACCAAACAGTCAGACGTCTGTCTCAGTGTTGCCATATACACAACACACATACCTGAAACCAAACAGCTGGATGTCTGTCTCAGTGTTGCCATATACACAACACACATACCTGAAACAAAACAGTCAGACTTCTGTTTTAATGCTACAGTACCCACACATACCTGAAACCAAACAGTCGACTTCTGTTGTTGCCGTATACACAACACACATACCTGAAACAAAACAGTCAGACTTCTGTTTTAATGCTACAGTACCCACACATACCTGAAACCAAACAGTCAGACTTCTGCTTTAATGCAACAGTACCCACACATACCTGAAACCAAACAGTCAGACTTCTGCTTTAATGCAACATTACCCACACATACCTGAAACCAAACAGTCAGACTTCTGCTTTAATGCAACAGTACCCACACATACCTGAAACCAAACAGTCAGACTTCTGCTTTAATGCAACAGTACCCACACATACCTGAAACCAAACAGTCAGACTTCTGTTTAATGCTACAGTACCCACACATACCTGAAACCAAACAGTCAGACTTCTGTTTAATGCACAGTACCCACACATACCTGAAACCAAACAGTCAGACTTCTGTTTCAATGCAACAGTACACCACACATACCTGAAACCAAACAGTCAGACTTCTGTTTTCAGTGCTACAGTACCCACACATACCTGAAATCAAACAGTCAGACTTCATGTTCAGATGCTACAGTACCGCACACATACCTGAAACCAAACAGTCGGATTCTGTTTCAGATGCTCAGTACACACACATACCGGAAACCAAGCAGTCAGACTTATGTTTATTTTCAGTGCTTCAGTACAACACACATACCAGAAATCAAACAGCTAGACTTCCATTTCAGCACTGCAGTATACACAGCACACATACCTGAAACCAAAGCCGGACTTCTGTTTCAATGCAACAGTACACATACATACTGGAAACCAAGCAGTCAGACTTATGTTTCATTTTCAGTGCTTCAGTACGCACACATACCAGAAATCAAACAGTCAGACTTATGTTTCATTGTTAGTGCTTCAGTACGCACACATACCAGAAATCAAACAGTCAGATTTATGTTTCATTGTTAGTGCTTCAGTACACACACATACTGGAAATCAAAGAGACTGATGTTTTATTTTCTGTGCTTCAGTACACACATATACCAGAAACCAAACAGCCAGACTTCTGTTTCATTTTGAGTGCTTCAGCACACACAGATAGCCGCAGGAAAGGAAAAGAACTGGGCATACTTTACGTAGTAAATGATCTCATCCTCCTTAGTCTCAATGCTTTTTGTGAGCGCCAGGGGATAATCTAGGATGGAACACCACAAACATCCTTGATTATTATTATTATTGTTAACAAGCTGAAGCAATGAAGGACAGTCAAAACTGCAACATCAAGGGGTTGACAGGACAGTCAAAACTGCAACATCAAGGGGTTGACAGGTCACAGGTCAGAACTTCAACATCAAGGGCTCGACAGATCACAGTTAAAACTGCAACACAAGGGCTTGGCAGGCCTCAGTCAAAACTCATTAAATGCAACATCAGGGGCTTGAAAGGTCACAGTCAAAACTGCAACATCAACTCAAGGGCTTGACAGGTCACAGTCAAAACTTCAACATCAAGGGGTTGACAGGTCACAGGTCACAGTCAAAACTGCATCATCAAGGGCATAACACTAATGACAGGACACAGGTCACAGTCAAACCTGCATCATCAAGGGCTTGACAGGTCACAGGTCACAGTCAAAACTGCAACATCAAGGGCTTGACAGGTCACAGGTCACAGTCAAAACTGCAACATCAAGGGCTTGACAGGTCAGAGGTCACAGTCAAAACTGCAACATCAAGGGCTTGACAGGTCAGAGGTCACAGTCAAAACTGAAAAATCAAGGGCTTGACAGGTCACAGTCAAAACTGCAACATCAAGGGCTTGACAGGTCACAGGTCACAGTCAAAACTGCAACATCAAGGGCTTGACAGGTCACAGGTCACAGTCAAACCTGCAGCATCAAGGGCTTGACAGGTCACAGTCAAATACTAACAGTCATAATAATGGCCGATGAAGTGACAGCAACACTGATCATCACAAAGCTTTGCATATTTCTCTATGCCAGTGAAAAAGGGAAGCAACCGGCTGTCTGCCTGTCAAAGGGAGCTAATCGGTTACCCCGTAATGGCAGCCATTACCTGCTCTGTAGGTGTGAAGTCCTCCATCTCGTAGTCCTGTGTTAGGGACACGACTCCCTTGATGTTCTCTTCCGTCACCAGCTGCAACACAAAACCAATCAACAATCCTTACAATCAAATCAACAAAATTCTCCAGACTTCTGTTAACAGTATTATTAATTTATTTGTACGGCTTTTTTATTTTCTCTCCAATATTCAATCAAATCAACAATCTTTCAAATAAATAATTCGAAACAGCTATCTCATTTCCAATATCTATCACATTTATTGAATGAAACAGTGTGGTGTACTATTATATGTAATGTGATATATACAATAGTCACAGATTGCAAAGACAATATAATTATATATAAATATGCAGTGAAAAGTCAGAAGGGGGGGGGGGAACAAAATACAAACACATAAATGGTTCAAAAGAATGCTATTTATTAAGACAAAAACACAATCTGCAAATTTTTGGGGTAATCCCCTTTGTAAAGCTACAAAATGGCACTTAAACAACAGTGCAACGGTGAAAAGAAATGAAAAATGAGATGAGAACTAGAAGCTAAATCGCTTATCTGATTTTGGTTGAGCTATGTTTGATCTGGGGGGAACAAAGTAGAGGTGAAGGTGGGAATAGAGGGTAAGGGGTGGGGAACCAAAATGGGAATGAGTCAACAAGGATCCAGCTCACCTGGTTCCAGATATGACTCCAGCAAAATTTGTTGGTCACGTTTGGTGTTTTGCTTGGCATACATGGTATGCCACACACACACACACACACACACACACACACACACATATATAATATATATATATATATACATGTACAGGTACGCACACAAATAATTATGGACACTTGTGTGTGCACACACACACACACACACACACACACACACACACACACACACACACACAACTTTTTTCTTTCTCTCTCTCTCTCTCTCTCTCTCTCTCTCTCTCTCTCTCTCTCACACACACACACACACACACACACATACACACAGAGACCACCCCCACACACACAACACACACAAATATGTACACATGTGTGTGATACACATCTGCACAAACACACACACACACACACATGCACACACACACATGTATACACACACACACACACACACACACACACACACACACACACACACACACATGCACACACACATATAATTAATATGAACAGGGACACACAGACATGCATATTACACACACAGAAACAAGCACAATTTAGAAAATCAAATGGATTTCATTTTCTAAATCAAAACAAAAACCAACAAACAAGGGAGTTAATTAGCCCTTGAAAGACGTCCAGCAAACACAACAACAAAGACCTGAGTCACTTACAGTAACTCTAATCTAGCATGTGAGTAAACACAAGGTGAACTCCATCATTTTGAGAATATACCTCTGGAGTCAATAAGTATAATTTTATTTATATATTTTTATATACCTTGTATTTACTTGCATGCCATGTTGGAGACTCAGGTCTTTGTTGCTGTGTTTGCATGACGTTTTTTCGAGCGCTAATTAAACCCTTTGCCTGTTGATTCTACACACGCACTCTGGATCGCCTTCTGTTTCGGATTGTGTCAAGACAAAAAGCAATGTTCAGAGTTTTAAACAATGTTCAGAGTTTTAAACAAGTCCAGCATGACAGCCTCACCTGCTGAGCAATACTTCTGATGGGCAGCCCCCCGACAACCACCCATGGGTCCACACGATCATACCACTGCCGTGACGACACGCGGGACATGACGTAGGTGTACAGCAGTGTCGGGTAGAAGGCCACCCTGGCAAACATGTCTGCTGGGGTGTATGGCATTTTCTGGTCTCCTTCGTGCTTAGCTCCACATTCTGCACCTTGTTTCGGTTGAACATAAGAAGTGAGACAGAAAAAATAAAGTTTGATTTTTGGAAATTAATTCCGAACTTGGAAGTCAGAATAGGTCAATATTACGTTCTTGCATACAGCAGACACAGTAACTGGAGATTATAGTTTGTACATGATGTACTGAGTACATTTATAATAAGATAAAACGGTAGCTGTAATCACCTTACAATTGCCTCTCTTTTTTTCTCTTTTTTCTCTCTCTCTCTCTCAAATCCGTGCCTAGTTCAGAATAAGAGATAAATCGCTGACAAAAAGGGACAAAACAACGCCTGTGCTTTACCTCAATCATACTGCATTATTATTCGATTATGCAGAGCAAGCGTGGACGAAGGACAGAACCGAAAGTTCGTCAGAGTTATTTCCCTTGGGTTGTATGAAAAAGCGAGTCCGGCGACCTATTATATATTTCCAATCATTGTTACTTACTTACTTACCAGAAGCAGCGACAAATTAGGCTACACATAGTAAAATTTAAATAAAAGGGAACATTGGAAATGCATTTTATATTAGCTGCTGGAACATGGCATGATTGTAGCGGTGTTGCTCAACGGTACGTCTTCTAATCAGTAAAAATAAAATAAGAGTAGTAGTAACTGATTCAACGGATCAATGGTAAAACAAAACAAAAACAAATGAAAATCAAATAATAAATGTGTAAAACTATGGTTGTTTTTAATGAAACAAACACACGGAAATAATCCAAAGTTATAGAAAACAAATTGTAACTTTTATTATCATATAAATTTAGGAATAGTTTCAGCCACATTAATATGGGAGACAACCATGTAAATCCTCGTGTAGTAAAATGCTGGAATTATCGGTGTGTTCTGTTTAGCTGTTCAAAGGGCCCATTCTTCTTGTTCTTTTCGGGGCTTTTTCGTGGGTCTTCTTCTACCGAGCTTTTCTTGTCAAGTACATCGTTATGATGCGTTTATTACTATAACCTGCATCCATCCTCTACAATAAGGCCGGCTTTCATACTCATTCCTATTTCAGTATTTTCTTCAGTGAAGAACAATTTGTTTTGACCTTTTTTTTTCTTTTTTCTTTTTTCTTTTTTCTTTTTCTTTTCTTTCTTAACCTCGAAGAACTTAGACTACTTTATGCCACTTTAGAACTGCGAGGAACTTTGAACATTTGGGGGCCTCGAAACTTGAACAGAATATTTTTCCGAGGCCGCGAAATCTTAGAACTTGGACCGTCCTACACTTTCAGATTTTTCGAAGACTATTCAGTTCGGCATTTCGAAACTTACAATATTTTCGGACCTCTTAAGACTCTAACAATATTCCAAGATCTCAGGACTTGCAATATTTTTGGGCAGGGGTTGTTGGGCAGTAAACCTCGCGGCGCGGCTCGACTCAGTTATTACCAACGTAGATCGAGTTATTACCCAACAGGTAAAACACAGATGATTATTTTAGACGCTTTCGTGCATTAGCGCCAACTTTGGTTTGTTTTGTATACGCTTGTGTTGGCGCCCAGATAGCCCTAACTGTAACTAGTCTGATATATTTTCAGGGAAAAGAAAACCGTGTATGTGTATGTTCACGTTTTCACTGATGCAAAGAATCCTGTGACTTTTTATTCTCGAATACAAACAAGAAACTCACTTGCATTCGTTTGTTTGATTCATACTTGTGCTGTACGTCTTGTGATTGCATGTTTGTTTGTTTGCCATCCTGACAGATAAGCTTGCAGACACTCATATATTTTTACCATCCACAGGCGCACACAGTCAAAAAAATAATCGTGATGCTAACGCTCGGCCGGCTTTACACACACACACACACACACACACACACACACACACACACACACACACACACACACACACACACACACACACACACACACACACACACACACACACACACACACACACACACACACACACACACACACACACATAACACATAACACAACACACACAACGCACGCCAGTCCTAGTGTGTTTATCCATGTGCACATTTTGAATTTCGAGGAGACAATCAACAAAATCTTTAATGGACAAATTGTGTAGCCTATGCGTTGTTGAATTCACAAAATGGCGCGTTCCAACAACAACAAAACACATCTCTCTCTCTCTCTCTCTCTCTCTCTCTCTCTCTCTCTCTCTCTCTCTCTCTCTCTCTCTCTCTCTCTCTCTCTTGAGACGATAAAGAGGGAGCTGCTTGGAGAGAGAGAGAGAGAGAGAGAGAGAGAGAGAGAGAGAGAGAGAGAGAGAGAGAGAGAGAGAGAGAGAGAGAGAGAGAGAGAGCTGTCATGAATGCGAGAGAGGTTGTGCAGAACAAGAGAGATACGATTATAGTTTAGCACCTCTGCCCATCTCCCATCAAAACAGAGAAAAAGAGAGATGGAAAGAAACGAAGTGAGCGAGTGTTATATCCTTACGTCAAACTCTTCCGCATTGTTTTCGTTGACAAAAGAGCTTCAAGCTTGAAAGCACTTTCATCAAAAATACCAGCCAAAACTTATGAAAAAGTAAACATGACTTTAACAGTACTAGCCTCAATTATTTACAACTTTTGCTATTTCAGTCTCATCACAATGTGTCAGGTCATCGCATGGATTACGTTCTAAAGTCTCTGCGCATGAATGCGCAAACAGTTTTTTTTTTTTTTTTTTTTTTTTTTTAAACTTGAACCGAAAGAAAAAAGAAGAAGAAGAAGAAGAAGAAGAAGAAGAAGAAGAAGAAGAAGAAGAAGAAGAAGAAGAAGAAATAATAATAATAATAAAAATTAACTTAAAAAACAACAACAGACAACTTTCGGCTAAATGTATGTATTGCTGTTTTTGGACAACTTTTACTATTTCAGTGTCATCTCAAACAATGTGCCTGGTTGCATGGATCACGTCCTAAAGTAACTGCGCAGAAATGCTAACAAGAAAAAAGAAAGAAACAAACAAAAATAACACAGAGCTTTCAGCTGAATGCATGTATTGCCACCTTGGACACACTTTCACCTGAAACGACGACCCAACCGTACAGGAGTGTTCAGGAGTTGAGAATGTGTCGATGGTCGACATCCACCTTCGAGAACTCCTGTGGGTGTACTTCCCTGGACATGCCGGAGTGAAAGGAAAGGACCGACAGATACACTGGCGGGCAAAACAACCCTCACGAGTGGCTTGCTTCAGTCTCGGAGGATCTGAAGTGTTGAGAAGCTTGAGACACTACCTGCGGACGCAAAGCCACGAACATCACGCCATCGATCGCCTGGAGGAGAGAGGCGTGGAAAGAGGAAGCGACACACACGACCTTCCTTGAAAGTACGAGAGAGGGCCATTGTCAGTCAGACCAACATTTGAACTGTTTCAAAGGCAACGTTGGGAAAAACGTTTTGAGCCACAGGATAGGCATTTTACAAAATTTCTATTATCCTTATTATTAGTATTATTAAACATCTGAGAGACGGGGTGGAGCGCGTATGGGCTTTTCCAAGCGCAGAGATGCCACCTTGAACTGAACTGAACTGAACTGAGCACTCCTAGAGCGGCGGACTAGTTCAACTACCTGCATCAGCATCAGCTTCAAACTCCGAGCACTGGTTTGCAGCATCCTTCCTCCAGTGTGGAGGAACGTGGAGTGTGTGGAGGAATGTGGAGTGTGGAGGAACGTGGAGGAACGTGGAGTGTGTGGAGGAACGTGGAGTGTGGAGTGTGGAGGAACGTGGAGTGTGG
This sequence comes from Alviniconcha marisindica, assembly GCA_018857735.1. NCBI lineage: Eukaryota > Metazoa > Mollusca > Gastropoda > Provannidae > Alviniconcha > Alviniconcha marisindica. The sequence goes on from JABMCL010000343.1 coordinate 31,916, forward strand.
AGGAACGTGGAGGAACGTGGAGTGTGTGGAGGAACGTGGAGTGTGGAGGAACGTGGAGTGTGGAGTGTGGAGGAACGTGGAGTGTGTGGAGGAACGTGGAGTGTGGAGTGTGGAGGAACGTGGAGGAACGTGGAGTGTGTGGAGGAACGTGGAGTGTGGAGTGTGGAGGAACGTGGAGTGTGGAGTGTGGAGGAACGTGGAGGAACGTGGAGTGTGTGGAGGAACGTGGAGTGTGGAGTGTGGAGTGTGGAGGAACGTGCCCGCCTGCATCACCTTCTTTCTACCCAGGCGGCGGTGACCAGGGTCTGAGTACAGCCCGTTAACGCCCTACCTGTCTGCGGTTTTGATTGGCCAAGCTTCCACTTCCGCTCTGCTCCACTTCTACTTCATCTGCTTCAGTGCAGCCCGTTAACGCTCAATCTCTCTGCGGTTTTGATTGGCCAAGCTTCCACTTCCGCTCTGCTCCACTTCTACTTCATCTGCTTCAGTGCAGCCCGTTAACGCCCTACCTCTCTGCGGTTTTGATTGGCCAAGCTTCCACTTCCGCTCTGCTCCACTTCTACTTCATCTGCTTCAGTGCAGCCCTTTAACGCTCAATCTCTCTGCGGTTTTGATTGGCCAAGCTTCCACTTCCGCTCTGCTCCATCCTCACGTCCTCTGCTTCTCTGTTGGTAGAAGAGAGAATTCGACGTGGACAGTAAACTCCAGCAGAATAATTAAATTAAACAAGCAAATGAATAAAGGGGAAAACAAACTCTTTAACATTTGAACGAACTGTGTGACATGCAACCACCTATCATCTCTTGAAGCTACACTGTCACATGGCACATGCAAACGTGTTGATATGGATCGCTCAAAGGAAAGCCAACCTAGAGAAACCCTTCCCTTTTTTTTCGCACGAAAAAAACAAACCGATTTTCATATACACATAGGCCTAATTATTCCTCTCTCTGCCTTTGTCTCATGTCTCTCTGCCTCTGTCTCATATCTCTCTGCCTCGATCTGTGCCTCTGTCTGTCTGCCTGTCTCTGTCTGTTTGTCTGTCTTATGTCTGCCCCCCCCCCCCCCCACCGTCTTCTTCTTGGTTGACTGGGCGTAAAACACCAAGTTACTTAGAAGTTACTCTCCTCTTCTCTCTCTCTCTCTCTTCCCTCTCTCTCTCGTCACTCTCTCCTCTCTCTTCTCTCTCTTACGTCACATCGCCACACTCCTGCATCTCAACACAACACATGCACCAAACACACACACATGCATCACACACACACACACACACACACACACACACACCCCACACACACACACACACACACACACACACACACACACATACACACACACACACACACACACACACACAAAACACACACACACACACACACACACACACACACACACACACACACACACACACACACACACAAAATTGATCGGACTACACATACAATGTCCAGCTACAACACGCAAATCATTTAAAAGGCACAACAAAAAATGTGTCATATCATACGCATATATGCAGACAGGTGTACACTGGCAGTGTACTAAAGGGGGACAACGCGATCGATAATCACTCCAGGGGCGGCTACTCTGCCCCAGCAGCAATCCATTATACAGTGGTGTGACCCACGTGGGAGCAGACAACACCAGGTCCTTGTTCACCTAATCACCTGAACCCCGTACAGTCAGATAGCCCAAGAGGTGGTACACATTAGCTGATCAAAGAGTCAAATGATTGTTGCATTTTCCCCCCCTTCTCTTCCCCCCCCCCCCCCCCCCCCACACACACACACACACAAACCTTCTTGTGTGTGTGTGTGTGTGTGTGTGTGTGTGTGTGTGTGTAAAATCACCTAATATGAACAGACATAAACTGATAAAACTCTGATTGATTTGATTGTTTCATTTTATCTAATACTTGCATTTAAATGTGACGGGATTGCGAATCATGCCTCCACGTCGCTGCATTGTCACGTTCGCTGTATTTACCCGTCCGTCGTCTATCCACTGTCGTCACACCTACCCACTACATTCACCAACCACCATGCATCCATTCACTGCTGTAACTCACACTTTATTTGACCCCATCCATTATCCATCCACTATTCTCATACCCATTAAACACACCCGTCCATCATCCATCCGCTGTTGTCATATCTATCCGCTGTTGTCATATCTGCCCACTGTTGTCATATCTACCTAATGTTGTCATATCTACCCACTGTTGCCACACCCACTCACCACCACCTAACCCCCACCCAACACCCCAATGTGTTCGTCACCCAATAACGAAGTGCGAGGTCCACCACACTGATGAAAAGATCACCAAATAACGAAGCGCGCAGTCCACCACAATCACCCAATAACGAAGTCTGCGGTCCACCACAATCACCCAATAACGAAGCCTGAAGTCCACCACAATCACCAATAACGAAGCGCGCAGTCCACCACAATCACCCAATAACGAAGTCTGCAGTCCACCACAATCACCCAATAATGAAGTCTGCGGTCCACCACAATCACCCAATAATGAAGTCTGCGGTCCACCACAATCACCCAATAACGAAGTCTGCAGTCCACCACAATCGCCCAATAACGAAGTCTGCGGTCCACCACAATCACCCAATAAGAAGTCTGCGGTCCACCACAATCACCCAATAACGAAGTCTGCGGTCCACCACAATCACCCAATAAAACCGAAGCCCCCCCCGAAAGTCCACCACAATCACCCAATAACGAAGTCTGCGGTCCACCACAATCACCCAATTTAAAGAAGCCTGAAGTCCACCACAATCACCCAATAAGAAGTCTGCGGTCCACCAAAAATCACCCAATTTAAGAAGCCCGAAATCCACCACAATCACCCAATAATGAAGTCTGCGGGCCACCAAAAATCCCCAATAAGAAGCGCGCAGTCCACCACAATCGCCCAATAACGAAGCGCGCAGTCCACCACAATCGCCCAATAACGAAGCGCGCAGTCCACCACAATCGCCCAATAACGAAGCGCGCAGTCCACCACACTAATCCAGTTATCGCCCCTTCTCAGCTGCAGATCCCAGCGGACCCCCAGCTGGTTTTTCATGTCCAC
>JABMCL010000343.1:37500-40000 GCA_018857735.1 Alviniconcha marisindica
TACACGGATCTCGTGTTTGAGGGAGGGGGGTAGTGTCAGGTGATATAGCTGTACACTACACGGATCTCGTGTTTGGGGGGGGGGTGTGGTGATGAGGAAAAGGGGGGGGGGGGGGTAGGAGGGGGGGGGGGGGGGGGGGGGGGGGGGGGGGGGGTAGTGTCAGGTGATATAGCTGTACACTACACGGATCTCGTGTTTGAGGGAGGGGGGAGTGTCAGGTGATATAGCTGTACATAACGAAACTTTGTTTGAGGAAAATTTTGTCAAGTATAAGCTTTTAAAAAAAAAAAGGATTTGAAGGGGGGTTCAAGCCCAAAAGGAGAGTACAAATGTGAACAAAAGTCAAATGACTTCCGCCGTGTAAAAGGGGAAAAAAAAACCAAAAACACACCCAACACACCCACACACCACAAACCCCAAAACCCCACCAACCCACACACACACACACCACACACACACACACCACCCCAACACCACCCCACACCACCCACCACACCCCACACACACACCCACACACACACACACACCACACCACCACACACACACACAACACACAAACCCCACACACACACCACCACACACACACACCACAAAACCCCCCCAACCCACACCCCCACCCCCACCACCACCACACCAAACCCAAACCCCCCAAACACACACACACACACACCACAACACCACCACACCTAACCCCACACACAACCCCACCCACACACACAACACAAAAAACACCCAACACAACACCCACACACACACACCACCACACACACAACCACACAACACACACAAACACCCAAACACACACCACCACCACACACACAACACACCACCCCCACACACACACCACAAAAACACACCCACCCCCCAAAAAAACACACACACACACCACCACCACACACACCCACACACCACACACCCCACAACCACACACACCACCACAAAAAACCACAAAACACAAAACACACAAACCCCCCCCCACCACACCCCCCCACACACCAACCCCCACACACCACCCACACACCCCCCCACCACAAAAAACACACACCACACCCACCCCCCCCCCACACACACACCCCACACCCCCACCACCCACCCACACCACCAACCCCCACCCCCACACCCCACCCACCCCCCCCCACCCTCCCCCCCACCCCCCCCCCCACCCCCCCCCCCCACACCCCACCCCCCCCCCCCCCCCACCCACAAACCCCCCCACCCCCCCCCCCCCCCACCCCCCCCCCCCCCCCCCCCACCCCCCCCCCCCCCCCCCACCACCCCCCCCACCCCCCCCCCCAAAACCCACCCCCTAAAAAAAACCCAAACCCCACCCCCCCCCCCCCCTCCCGACCCGCCAGCTTAAAATTTCCCTTTTTTCCCCCCCCGGGGGGGGGGGGGGTTGCCCAACCCACCCCAGAGCTAACCGGGCCAAACGCCTCTTCATGTCAGTCTATGACTCGTACCGCCATACCCGTTACTCTTCATGTCAGTCTATGACTCGTACCCCCATACCCGTTATCTCTTCATGTCAGTCTATGACTCGTACCGCCATACCCGTTATCTCTTCATGTCAGTCTATGACCGTACCGCCATACCCGTTACCTCTTCATGTCAGTACCTATGACTCGTACCGCCATACCCGTTACCTCTTCATGTCAGTCTATGACTCGTACCGCCATACCCGTTACCTCTTCATGTCAGTCTATGACTCGTATCGCCATACCCGTTACTTCTTCATGTCTGTGGCTCATGCCGCTATACCCGTTACCTCTTCATGTCAGTCTATGACTCGTACCGCCATACCCGTTACCTCTTCATGTCAGTCTATGACTCGTACCGCCATACCCGTTACCTCTTCATGTCAGTCTATGACTCGTACCGCCATACCCGTTACCTCTTCATGTCAGTCTATGACTCGTACCGCCATACCCGTTACCTCTTCATGTCAGTCTATGACTCGTACCGCCATACCCGTTACCTCTTCATGTCAGTCTATGACTCGTACCGCCATACCCGTTACCTCTTCATGTCAGTCTATGACTCGTACCGCCATACCCGTTACCTCTTCATGTCAGTCTATGACTCGTACCGCCATACCCGTTACCTCTTCATGTCAGTCTATGACTCGTACCGCCATACCCGTTACCTCTTCATGTCAGTCTATGACTCGTACCGCCATACCCGTTACCTCTTCATGTCAGTCTATGACTCGTACCGCCATACCCGTTACCTCTTCATGTCTGTCTATGACTCGTACCGCTATACCCGTTACCTCTTCATCTCAATGACTCGTACCGCTATACCCGTTACCTCTTCATCGCTATGACTCGTACCGCCATACCCGTTATGTCTTCATCTCTGTGACTCGTACAGCCATACCCGTTATGTCTTCATCTCTGTGACTCGTACCGCCATACCCGTTACCTCTTCATCGCTATGACTCGTACCGCCATACCCGTTATCTCTTCATGTCTGTGACTCGTACCGCCATACCCGTTATCTC
>JABMCL010000343.1:45000-72500 GCA_018857735.1 Alviniconcha marisindica
TCTCTCTCTCTCTCTCTCTCTCTCTCTCTCTCTCTCTCTCTCTCTCTCTCTCTCAAAATCCCAGTGATTTGATTTATTACCCTTTCGTATTGTTCATAATTATCGATTGTGATTTCCCATGATCATATATTATATTATTTATATTATTATTATATAAAATATATAAAATATATATATATATTATATATATTTATATTATATTATATGTGTGTGTGTGTGGTGTGTGTGGTGTGTGTGTGTGTGTGTGTGTGTGTGTGTGTGGTGTGTGTGTGTGTGTGTGTTTGTAACTGTTCCAAGGACAGGTTGAACGACAGGCATTCGTGCCTAAACTTTATCCTTGTGTAATAAAGTTCAAATCAATCAATCAATCTCATCTCTCCTCTCTCTCTCTCTCTCTCTCTCTCTCTCTCTCTCTCTCTCTCTCTCTCTCTCTCTCTCTCTCTCTCTCTCTCTCTCTCAAGTATATTATAAATCAGTCAACTAACTGCCGGACTGAAACATTGTTACGCAGTCACTGAAACAGTCTCAGGAGATGTATGACTAAGCCGTTGTTCGGCTTTGCAGTTTTGAAGTATAGGCTATAATTATTTATTCCGGCCACAAATTTTCATAGTTCAGGAGCTGTGTGAGAGTCGAGGTGGCCGTCCTGGGCTGTCCGTCCTAACGAGCCTTCTGGTTTCCGTGGACGTAAAGCTATACTGAACCATGCTTCGGCATTGGTCTCAGCTTGTCCCTAATATGTCAACTGACATCTGAGGACGTTAAGCAACACTACCTACCTTCACTCTGTCATAGTTCAGGAGCTGTGTGTCAGAGTCGAGGTGGCCGTCCTGAGCTGTCCGTCCTAACGAGCCTTCTGGTTTCCGTGGACGTAAAGAATTATTGAACCGTGCTTCGGCATTGGTCACAACTTGTCCCTAATATGTCAACTGACATCTGAGGACATTAAGCATCACTTCATCATCATCAAATTTTCAAACATTTTAACCTAAAAAAGAAAAGAAAAATGTGAGGATGTACCCCTGGTGGAGTTTATAATTATATACCTTGTATTTACACGCATACCAGGTGAGAGTTACCGTAGGTGACTCAGGTCTAGTACTTGTGTTACGTATTTTGAACGTCAGTTAACTCCCTTGTGTGTTGATTCGACATTTTAACCTGAGTAAAGAACAACTGTTGTCCTGAAAACTGACTTGGGTAGACTGAGGATCGTGCTGAGGCTTCAGCTTCGTCATGACCGCCCTCGGCCAGTTCAGACGGTTCAGTCAGTCGCGACGGGAGAATGTAGAAAATTCACCATACTTCAAGTCGTAGTTCCTTCCCCTAGACGCCGCCTAATTCCGGACTGATTACAAACACGTCGATCTTCTTTTAGAATGATCTAATTTTCTAGGGCTGAACGAGAAAAGCGCAGAGGTAATCTTAGGACAACACAGAATTCCGCTCTTTCCGCGCTAACCTACCTCTGACTCGAACGAACAGGAATGCTCCCGTCAGAGTGTTTACAATCTAAAAATAGACAATGCGCTCAATACGCTCGTGGGGAAACACCGATAGTCTGCCAAATATGGTCAATGACGTCACAGACTGTGCTCGAAACTTCGAGTCGGCTGGCAGGCAGTGTGGTGGTCCTGCCGCACGCAGACGTCTATTTATTCAGTTTTCAGCGAGGCAATGCGAACAGTAGATGCCGATAACTGGCCGGAGCAGTGTGCATGCGCTTCTATTCTGAGCGAGTGGGTGTAAACGTTCGAAGGATACATTGACTGTTGAGTCATTCATTTATTTCTCTGGCAAGCAACTCCGGGACGAGTGTGTCGTAAAAGTTTCGTCAACACAGATCTAGCGGAGGCTGCGCACAGCTCATTTGCTGTCGCACACCTTTACCGGCTGAAACACTTTGTGCTTGAGACGGATTTATATTTTGACTCAGCTGGCGTTTCAGTTTGACGGAGCAGTGACTAGTCAGCGGACAGCACTTACGTTGGTAAGCCTTGTGATTAACTTCCCCCACTGTCTGACGCATAAGGTTCGTTTGGTGACAAAGTTATCGGAATGAGTCTGTTTGCAGATAAGTGGCCGTCGCCATTTGACAGCACAAACCCTTTCGGGTTGGACAATTTTCACAGCTCTTCGTTGGGTGCGTTCCGATGGGGGTCAGGTTCTAGTTTTTTCGGGGACGATTCCGAGGAAGAAATTCTGCCGTCCAAAATGAAACTCAGAAACAGTCCGTCGTTGGCTGCAGAGCGAGGCTTCTACGATCATTTTAATTCCATTTTTCATGATACGCGGACAACCTCCAGTAGCAGACGAAAGTATGATTTGAGAGGAGAGAACTCCAGCAGACAATCCGCGGCGCAGCCGAGTGACCAGAAAGGCAGAGAACGTGTTATTCCCATCAGAATTGAAACATCCTCCACAAGAGATGGAAACAACAGTTATTCGTCTTCAACTTCAAGTAAAATCGAAAAGGACGGATCAAGATGCAGTAGTTCAAGTTCACCATCATCTGGGCAGAATGATACGGGCCGGGTCGTTCAGATCCCAGTTGTGAGGGAAGGTTCCTGTCAGAAAAATTCCAGGGGGAAATCTCGATCGCCTGTTATCTCGGATACTTTCCAAGTTCCCCCCAGATCCACGCTACTGACACCAACAACAGAAAAAAACGAGAGTACACAAAAGAGAGACAGTACCAAAGACGTGCATTTGGACAGTGACTTTTTCTTCGAAAAATCACGAAACACACCACGACAAAGTCACCAAGTAAGAACAGATTCTGACATATTGGAAATCGAAGAAGAAGAAGTAGAAGAAATCACAATAAGATCTCTTCGTCGCAAGCCTCTTCGTCATCTTCAGAGTGACGCAGCTGTTTCATCCCGTGTCGCGTCACATGTCACGACGCCTGCCGAAGCCGCAGATTCTTCAAGAAGACTTACGTCATTTCGAAATGACGGACACAAAAATGACGTCGGCTGCGAGGAAGCCAGAGTGAAGGAACGGGAGGAGAAAGAGCGGGAAAGCAGGCAGTCGCTTTGCAGTAACTCAGGATCGACGGATGTGACGTCCCCACCATCTTACAGCATCTATGATTACCTGAGACCCAGGTAAGCAGAAGTCCCTTTTTATTTCAGCTCAAGAGTTTGACGTCACTTGTTCGTACACACGTTTGCACCCTTGTGAACGTGTGCTGTAAGATGTCTTGCTTGGTCTTTCCTGGACTCTTCTTCTTCTTCTTCTTCTTTGTGTTAGGCAGCCACCTTCCAATGAGCAGATTTTTTATAATTCTCTCTCTCTCTCTCTCTCTCTCTCTCTCTCTCTCTCTCTCTCTCTCTCTCTCTCTCTCTCTCTCTCTCTCTCTCTCTCACATATGTAGTGTGTGTGTGTGTGTGTGTGTGTGTGTGTGTGTGTGTGTGTGTGTGTGTGTATTTCTCTTTATCCGTTTTATGATGCCGGGTTGTTTAACTGACCCTCAGAGAGGCCTAGGACTCTTGCAGTACAAAGGAATGATGAAACTTGGTGTGGAAGCATCTGTAAAATTAACAGGACTTAGTGCCAATACCGCCATTCACCTTCTGTTGTTATTTTGTTGTTGTTTTGTTTTTGTGACCCGTACCGAGATTTCTGTTGTTATTTTGTTGTTGTTTTGTTTTTGTGACCCGTACCGAGATTTTATTTTGTGTTTTTGCCTTTAACCCGGCCACTGAGATTTGTTTCGTTTGTTTCTTCTATCTGAAAGTGACTCGATGAGTCGGTTGTGACTCGATGAGTCGGTTGTTTTGTCCCCTCCCCCCCCCCCCCCCCCCCCCCCCCCCGCCTCCCTCCCCCTCCCCCCACCGCCACTACCCCCACCTGCCGCTTCACTCCCGCACTTCGTTGTGAGTTGGAGTCGTTCCGTCATTGATACTGCTACTGCAGCCCAGCGGGACAGCTCCCTTGCCCAAGTCTCACCGGGTATCGGGTGTCTGTCGGTCCGCGCGGGTAGATGGGATCAGCGCTATGTGCACGACATGGACCTCTGTCGGTAGCTGCACTGCCACTGTTAGCCCACGTGGGATAATTTCCGCCTCGTATCAAACAGACTGGCGGCCATCGAGGGTTTTCCGCGTCAGTGTCGCGGAAACAATCAACTCAGAGTGCTTGTTCACATTGAGGAGCGTTTCCGGAGCGGTAAATAAAATCGGCCTCGATAACTGGATTGGACCCCCCCCCCCCCCCCCCCACCACACCCCACACCCCCTCCACTCCTCCTCTCCCCGATCCCTCTCACCCCCATCCCTCGCCTTCTACAATTGCGCTGTGCCGTCACGCGATGTCCGTCACTTGATACTTGATAGCTAGCGGTAAAACCTCTAGGAAATAGGAGCTGCTGGCTTAATTGCATAGTTTCTGCCACTCCCCCCACCCCTTTCTGCCCCTCTCCCCACCCCTTTCTGCCCCTGTCCCCACCCCCTTCTGTCCCTCTCCCCACCCCTTTCTTCCCCTCTCCCCACTCCTATCCCCACCCCTTTCTGCCCCTCTCCCCACCCCCTTCTGTCCCTCTCCCCACCCCTTTCTGCCCCTCTCCCCACCCCCTTCTGTCCCTCTCCCCACCCCTTTCTGCCCCTCTCCCCATCCCTCTCCCCACCCCTTTCTGCCCCATTCCCCACCCCTTCTGCCCTCTCCCCACCCCTCCCCCTTCTGCACCCTCTCCCCTCCCCCTCTCCCCACCCCTTTCTCCCCTCTCCCCACCCCTCTCCCCACCCCTTTCTGCCCCTCTCCCCACCCCTCTCCCCACCCCTTTCTGCCCCTCTCCCCACCCCCTTGATTGTCATCTGACACCTGTGCCTGTAAAATGAGTAGTAATAATGGCGTCAGTGTTGTAATCGTCGTCATCTGACATCCGTGCCTGTAAAATGAGTAGTAATGGTAGCACTAATAATTATTGTATTGATTGTCATCTGATAGCTGTGCCAGTGAAATGAGTAGTAATAACAGCGGCGTGAGTGAATTGTCGTTGTCGTCATCTGATAGCAGTGTCGATGAGGCAACAGCAAAATAGCATCAGCGCTGTTGTCATCGTCGTCGATATATATATATATATATATATATATATATATATATATATATATATATATATATATATATATTATTTTCGGTCGATAACATTGAGAAGATAAAGCAAGTGCGTTTGATAGCATGAGCAAACGGTTTTATTTGGTACTTAAGATGAAAGGATACTGTGTTGTCTTCGAAAAGAAACATTAGCTGCTGAAACACCTGCATTATATATAAACCAGCCGAAGTAGGTTACACTAACTTATAAACACCAGCATTATATTATATATAAACCAGCTGAAGTGGATTACACTAACTTACGGTAAACTGACTGAAACAAACGAAACAGATCACAGTATAATTCGCGGACAGATTCTTCCTGCGCGTGAATCTGTACCAAGTTCACAAATCAGCCATCCAGGCAGCTTTCAGATGTAGGTGGATCGAGTATTTATGTCTCCACATGAACCGTTATTGTGCCGTGTCAGTCCCACTGCAGCCATCCAGGCAGCTTTCAGATCCAGGTGGACTGAGTCATTATGTCTCCACATGAACCGTTGTTGTGCCGTGTCAGTCCCACTGCAGCCATCCAGGCCTGGCAGCTTTCAGATCTCAGGTGGACTGAGTCATTATGTCTCCACATGAACCGTTGTTGTGCCGTGTCAGTCCCACTGCAGCCATCCTGGCAGCTTTCAGATCCAGGTGGATCGAGTCATTATGTCTCCACATGAACCGTTGCTGTGCCGTGTCAGTCAGTCCCTTTGCAGACAGACCACGGCACCTGAAGCCAAAGGCGGTGAGAAAAACGCGAGGGGAATGAGGTCAGCTGAATCATAACAAACGATGCCAGCTAGCACAGATCCTACTCAATCATTCATCTTCCGAATGACTGTCAGTCAACAGTGGAGAAGTCAAGAGAGGCTTACCGACAGCCTGACGACAAATATAATAGTCTCCGAAAACAGAAAAAAAAGAATAGGCGAGATCGAAGCAAACGCAGGAACTAGATCAACAGCCAGCGTTCGTCTTGCACGGTTCGGTCTTCTTTGGTGGCTCAGTTTGTCCCCAGCTTAGTTTTGTCCCCTTTTAACCCCTTCACTGCCACGGTCACTTGAAAACGACCAATGAAAGAGCGAATTCTGAAACCCGTAAGCCTTTCTGTCTTCTGTTTCGTATTGGCATGTGAACGGAGTTTTATGAAAACACACAGCATTTAAAGTAGAGGTGTTATAGGACCAGAAAATATACTGTTTGCAGGTGCGTCCGTGCATCTTTTCAGCCCGGAAAATTTACAGGCTGGGGCAGTGAAGGGGTTAAACGTGAAGCTCAGAGCTGTTTGCTGTAGGCTAAAGAGAGACAGAGTGTAATTATGCACCGTGTTCAGATTCTTGGCTGCCATACAGGCGGACAATTTAGGAGCAAATTGTAAATGTTGGAAATAGCTCAGCAAATGTTTTGAGGCGGCGGGCGCCCTTGATACCCCACTAACCGTAGCTCGCTGACGTGTGGTGCTGGAGTCCAGGCCCAAAACTGACTGGGGCCTGATCATGACTGTGCCTGCTGTTTTATTTCTGTGCAGCCTTTTGGCACACATTGAGCAGGGAGAAAGTGGCTGGGGTCTTCGCGAAGTGCGGTTGCTCCCGGATATTGTTCTTTCAGATTGGTGCTCATTGATCAGTCGTCCACACTAGAGAAAGGCGGGGCCATCTGTTATCTGATCAATACTTTGTATCCCCCTCCCCCTCTCTGCTTGTCTGTCTGTGTGCGTTGCTCTCTCTCTCTCTCTCCTCTCTCTCTCTCTCTCTCTCTCTCTCTCTCTCTCTCTGGGTGTGTTTGGGGTTGCGGGGGGGGGGGGGGGGGGGGGGAAGGGGGCGACCGTATGTATAGATCTATGTACCTTTGTATTTGTGTGTGTGTGTGTGTGTGTGTGTGTGTGTGTGTGTGTGTGTGTGGTGCGGTACGTTTGTACAGTTGTTTGCGCGTGCGTAGGACAGACAGACTGACCGAGACTGACACAGAGACCTCACTGAGTCCACCAGCCACCAACCGACCCCACTCCCTAACCTCACCTCCCACCTCTCTCTGTCTCGCAGGCTGGCCAAGATCGGGCGACAGGTGGACTACATCCGCGGGGACGGGAACTGCTTCTTCCGGGCGCTCTCCAAGGAGATGTACGGCTCCGAGGACTACCACGCCGAGTGGCGGGAGGCCGTCTGCGACGTCATCAGCAGCCACCCGCACGTCTTCAGCCAGTACGTGGACGGCAGCAGCGTGGACAGCCACGTGAAGGAGATGCGGACCCTGGGCACGTGGGCCACGACCTGCGAGATCTACGCAACGGCCACATTGCTGCAGCGGGAGGTGTACGTGCTGGCGCCCTGCCCCTCTGGCGAGCTGAACAGCGCGGCGTACAACTGGCTCCTCTTCTCGCCGCGCTCGCTCAGCGGGTCGTCGGCGGGCGGGAGCCGTTCCAAGCTGGCCGCCGCCCACGACGCCGACTGCAGCCACGACGACGTCCACCCATGCTACCTGACTCTCTGCCACACCAACGGCAACCACTACGACCGCATCACGCCCGTCTTCGCGCGCTGCAACTGCGAGATCCCTCCGCCGAGTCTGAACGGCGTCTCGGTCCTGGTGGACTTGACCGCGTCCGATGAGGAAGAGCTGGAGCTGACGGAGGGGTGAAGGTGCCACTCCCCCCCCCCCCCCCCCCCCCCCCCAACGTCTTCCCCTGTAACCTCCCCCACCACCCACGCCCCCTTCCCGTGGATGTAAAACGTTCTGACACATGAGGATGCGAGCTGATGCGTGGATGTGAATGTGAGGATTCTGATGAAAGAAAAAAAACCTGAGAGACTCCACCCCCCACAACAACACACAACTCCCTTTCACGATTCAGGTGAAAGAAAAAACTGAGATACTCCCTATATCCCCCCCCCCCCCCCCCCCCCGATCAAGAACAAAAAAAAAAAAAACTTTTGTGATGCAGTGATGAAGATTTTTGTTCGTGAGATGTCAAAGCACCCCCTCCCCCCCTCCCCCCCACCCCAAATGCACATGAACATTAAGGGGGAAAACAAGGACACTCGTATCTGGATGAGGATTCAACACCCCCCCACCCCGCCCCCTGCTTCCCGCTTCAAGCTCAGTAAATAAATGCTGCCTTGGATATAAAAGGTTCAGAAACGTGTATATATTATGTACAATGAAGTTCATTTGTAGAATGAAGTAAGCCCTGTACGTCTGATGTGTGCCTATGCCTACTTTAAGTCGTACGATTAAATTGCTTCTCGTGTTTTGACGAGGATTAATTATCAGTCTTTCTGTTTCATTTGGAGTCCGCATCGTACTTCAGTGTGCGTGTGTGTGCGTGTGTGTCAGTGTATGCGTTCGTGGGTGCGTGTGTGTGTGTGTGTGTATGTGTGTGCATGTATGCGAGTGTGTGCGTGCGTGTGTGTGCGTGTGCGTGTGTGTGTGTGTGAGAAAGAGATAGAGAGAGATGAGGTGAAAATAACTTCCCAACTGTGCACCTCATCTCGAGATGAACATCAAGGGCCCCACAACGGCAACTATATATAGCGCTGTTCTCTGCGTCTGCACCGGCTCCAGTCGTATGCGAGTCGGAATGAATGCAGTAGCTTTTGCACAGTGCACTTTGAATAGCCAGCGAAGTGCTTACAGCGCCGTCTGGTTGCTAGCCAACCTGGTGCCGCGTGAAACTGCTGCCGTCTCGTAGGTAGTGTAAAACCTACAACCACCCGACACTCCTGCCGGGACTCGAACCCGAGACCTTTCCATCAGGAGCCCGGCTCTTCCGACCGAGCTATTCCAGCATCCCCGCCCCCTCCCTCCTCCCTCCCTATACTGATTGATAAGTGTATACAATTTAGGTCGTCGATACATCGGCCGTGGTAACACTGACTACGCGTATGCAACACACAAAAGAGAACAAGATTTCATAATTGCTAACGAACACGCAGGAGAGACTGGCCACGGTGTTCGTACTACAGGCCTACTGCCATCGAAAATACCTTCTTCCGCCCGTTGAAGTTCCTTAGAATTCACTGATGTTTTAATGAGAATGAAATCGTTGCTGTAGACTGTCACCCCGCCATCGAGATAATTGCGCTAACAACCGTCTTTGATTTCGGTTTCTTAGGGTTTTTTCGAGAGCATAGCAATTCTCGGGCATCAGAATTGATCTGAATCGCAAGGGTTACTGACAACGTCCTGACTGAGCAAACAAGGTGCTGCCGGGTTTGCTGGGACCAGCAGATTTGTATCTACTGCGTATGACAAACACAAATAATGCACAGACATGACGCACATATGTTACACACAAATACTGCACACACACACACACACACACACACACACACACACACACACACACACACACACACACTGACTATACGCATGAAACGCATCACCTTGCATGCGACACACACACACACACACCACACACACACACACACACACACACACACACACACACACACACACACACACATACGAACGCATAGTTACATGCGCGGACCCAAACACACACACACCACACCACACACACACCTGTGACACACTGACACACACACACACACAGCCACACACTGACTATACACGCATGAACGCATACTTGCATGTCCGGACACACACACACACACACACACACACACACACACACACACACACACACACACACACACACACACACACACACACACACACACACACACACACACTGACTATACACGCATGAACGCATACTTGCATGTTCGTCGGACACACACACACACACACACACACACACACACACACGCATGGACTGACGCCGCATAGTTGCATGCGCGGACCCCCCCCCCCCCACACAACACACCACACACACACACGCAAAGAAGCTTGTTGATTTGGCCTTTGAACACTTCGCTTGGTTTAGGTTAAAAGAACGACCGTAGTCTGGGCCGTGCAGCCGGACTAGTTTGAACGCCCTCGCGTGTTGCACGTGGCTTGCCAAGGCCGAACACGTCACTGAGCAATAGCGTGGTGAACCGCCGTCCTTCCTCCCTCTCTATGCGCCTGCACGCTTCGAGCGGGTGCCCGCCACATGACGTTCCAACAGTTTGCTGTTTGAGCAACGACTCCGCTGACAGTAGCTCAACAGGGCGCACGGGCAGACGAGAATATCGAACAGTCCAACTACCCGTTACTGTCGGCGGCTGGATTTTATCGTGGAGTTTTCTCCGACTGACGGGGCAGCGGTCATTAATTATTTATCAATTCCGGACACGCAGGCTGACGGAAGCGATCTATAGCGTGTGCGACGTAGGCCTACAGCTACCAGTTGTGCTCAGTGTTTGGCGGCTTGCAGGCCGGGTGTGGGCCCCAGTTAAAGGGGCTTTGCTGCACCCAAGTCAGTCTTCGTGAGTGCCGCTCGGGTGACTGGAATGTTTCGCGATTATTTCAGCGGCTGCGGATGGTTTAACTGCGTTGTTGTTTCAGGCTTTTAAGTTCGGTTGAAGTGAAAGAGTTGGAAGAACTTGTGACTTTCTGAGTTTGAGATTTGCTGTTGGCCGGCGAGGTGCTCAGCCCCCCAAAAGTCATTAATTAGCTGTCTGTCTGTCTGTCTGTCTGTCTGTCTGTCTGTCTCTCTGGCGTGACTCGCACGGCACACACACACACCTCAGTCACACACACACACATACACACACCTCTCTCTTCCTCTACTTTTCTTTTTGTTGACGCTCACCCCCACACACACACACACACCCCACCACACACACACACACACACACACACACACACACCTTTGCCCACACACACCTCTCTCTCTCTCTCTCCCTCTCTCTCTCTCTCTCTCTCACCACCCCACACCACACACACACACACACCCCAAAACACACACACCACACACACACACACACACACAACACACACACTAACACACATCTCTCTCTCTCTCTCCTCTCCTCTCTCTCTCTCTCTCTCTCTCTCTCTCTTCTCTCTTCTCTCTCTCTCTCCCACACACACACACACACACACACACACACGAAACACACACAACACCACACACACACACACACACACACACACACACACACACACACACACACACACACACACACACACGCGATAGCATGGAGAAGAGGTAAGCACACGACTGGCCGCAGCAAAACACGTGCAGCCACGAACAGCCGCATTCACTGGCAGTGCACAGACTGACACAGACAGACTGACACAGACAGACACAGACAGACAAAATGAAGCTGTCAGAGCGAGGTAGAGAAACTTTGATCTTGACACCCAGTCTGTCAAATTATTGGCGGTAATACGTTGCCCAAACTCGCAATATACGCGTGGATTTTTAACCATGTTTATTAAAATGACCATCGTAACCGTCACCTCGATACCCCAGGAGAATTACCGGTCAAACCAACCGGAACCAATATTTAGGTTAAGGGCAATAACTCCTCTAAAACCTTTGATTTAATATTTCTTGAGGAGTATTGCCGCTTGAATAAATTTTCCTCACACTATCTCTGTCGAAGTCCGTTATTTCTCTCTCTCTCTTTCTCTCTCTCTCTCTCTCTCTCTCTCTCTCTCTCTCTCTCTCTCTCTCTCTCTCTCTCTCTCTTAATGCAAGTGTTCGCTGTATAAGATACTGGTTAAAATTGACACGTATGGATGAGCACAGACTGCCTTTGAGAGCATATAAAATGTTATTGAATTTGGACCAAAGGGAAAAAACTAACTGGGTGACTAATGTTCGTAAAACTTATGTGTAAACGGATTTTCTTATGTTTGGGATAATCAGGGTGTGGGATGTTTGAATGCATTTATTAGGGAGTTCAGACAACGACTTATTGACATGCGATGGCAAGCTTGGGATGACCATGTAAACACCAGAGACAGATTTTCGTTATACAGACAATTTAAAACATTAGCTTGTGTTGAACCTACATAATGTTAAATTTAAAATTATATATAAGGTATACATTGACCAGATTTAGATTTTGGGTGTCAGATATTAAAGTACATAGATCAAGATTTAAACTTTATAATGTGGATGAATTGAAATGTCCATTGTGTCTTTCGGCTGTGGAAAATGAAGTCCATTTTGTTCTGTGTTGCCCTGCATTTGAGGATTTAAGATACGAGTTTATAGAGTCAAAATATTTCAATAACCCATGTGAATTTCGGTTGGCACTGCTCTTAGCTACTCAAAACGAACGCGCCTGAAAAATCTTGCTTTGTTTCTGTATAAAGCATTCAGCAGAAGGAAAACCCTGCTTTGTGAAGAATTTAAATGTACATCACGAATTAATATTCAAGAACGTTATTATAATATCCTTTGCATATACTTTCGCTCCCGCCTTGTGCATTTGTTACATTCCAACATCAGTAATTTGTTTACTGTGTGTGTGTATTATGTATTGTCTTATAAGATTTATTGTGCTTACACCCCTTGAAATGGGGCTATGGCCTTATTGAATAAAATTTCCGTATTCCGTATTCTCTCTCTCTCTCTCTCTCTCTCTCTCTCTCTCTCTCTCTCTCTCTCTCTCTCTCTCTCTCTCATGAAGATTGCACGAGTAAAATGTTAGAGTTTGCGTACGGGCTGTACGTGTGTTTGCTTCGTTTCATTGATCGTCCACTAGATGCCCTGTGTGGAATTTTAGAAGGTCATGGAGGTGACCCAGAAGACCAGTCAACCAGTACGGTTGTCGACTCTAAAGCAGAGCGAAGGCAAAGATCCCAGTGGAGGTGAGCAGCAGGTGACCCAGATGGCCATGAAGGTGACCCAGAAGGTCATGAAGGTGACCCAGAAGACCAATCAACCAGTACGGTTATATCAGAGCGACATCGACTCTAAAGCAGAGCGAAGGCAAAGATCCCAATGGAGGTGAGGAGCAGGGACGTGAAGGTGACCCAGAAGGTCATGAAGGTGACCCAGAAGACCAATCAACCAGTACGGTTATATCAGGGCGACATCGACTCTAAAGCAGAACGAAGGCAAAGATCCCAATGGAGGTGAGGAGCAGGGACACGAAGGTGACCAGTCAACCAGTACGGTTGTCGACTCTAAAACAGAGCGAAGGCAAAGATCCCAACGGAGGTGAGGAGCAGGGACACGAAGGTGACCTAGAAGAAGAAGCGTCATAAAGGTGACCCAGAAGTCCAGTCAACCAGTACGGTTGTCGACTCTAAAACAGAGCGAAGGCAAAGATCCCAATGGAGGTGAGGAGTAGGGACACGAAGGTGACCTAGAAGGTCATAAAGGTGACCCAGAAGTCCAGTCAACCAGTACGGTTGTCGACTCTAAAACAGAGCGAAGGCAAAGATCCCAACGGAGGTGAGGAGCAGGGACACGAAGGTGACCCAGAAGAAGAAGCGATCCACGACGCGTGCGATGAGCTTCCACTCGTTGACCAGCGCGTGCTCCCGTTCACCGGCGTGGCGCGAGGTCTGCAGCTCGTGATACACGTCCTGCACAGCGCTGATGAACTCCTGGTGACACTGGTCCTGGTTCCTCTCGCCGCTGGCTCGGTTCAGGTTGTTGATGGACTGGATCAAGCGAACCGTGGACCTGCAGCATTGAGGAAACAGAGCAGATGGTTCGTGGAGCAGGGCGAGAGGTACACTCGTTCTCGAAGGCCAAAGTTTAACTCGATCGAGCGTGGCCACCACGTGGCGGATGGGTTGCCGTTACGTGCTAGGCAATACGCCCGCCCCGAGACTTCTCCAGAGCCTAATTCTGTGCAGATTGTACAAAAGTCTTTCGGATAAGGCAATAAATCGAGATCCTTCCTGTGTCTGCACATGCAAAAAGAACGCAATATGCACGTTCAAGAACCTGTGGTCCATGTCAGAGTTCGATTGATTATTGAAACACCAAAATGATGGCCCAGCATTCATTAAAGTCTCTCTCTCTCTCTCTCTCTCTCTCTCTCTCTCTCTCTCTCTCTCTCTCTTCCTCTCTCTCTCTCTCTCTCTCTCTCTCTCTCTCTCATATGAGTATACTGTCTCACTAGATCTAAGAGGCATTGAGGTGTGAGCAGCTCAGCTTAGATTCAAGAGGTAGTTGCTAATAGTAGCTAGTGTGTGAAACAGACTTTCTAACTTAGACCCACGAGGTAGCAAAATATGAGCAGACTGCCTCACTTAGACCCAAGAGGTAGCAAAATATGAGCAGATTGTCTTAGACCCAAGAGGTAGCAAAGTATGAGCAGACTGTCTGACTTAGACCCAAGAGGTAGCAAAGTTTGAGCAGACTGTCTGACTTAGACCCAAGAGGTAGCAAAGTATGAGCAGACTGTCTGACTTAGACCCAAGAGGAATTAAGGTGTGAGCAGATTATCTTACTTAGACCCAAGAGGTATCAAGGTGTGACCAGATTCTGGGTTAAGCGTCGCAGACCTGTAACTGGTCAGCTCTCTCTCACAGCTCATTGTTTGCCTCAACTCGCCCGTGTGAAGCCCCATGGTGTCTCTCAGTGACTGCTTCTCACTGCCTGAAACACATACATACTTGTCTCTCACTGCCTGAAACACACACACACACACACCTGTCTCTCACTGCCTGAAACACACACACACACCTGTCTCTCAGCGAAACCACACACACACACACACACACACACACACACACACACACACACACACACACACACACACACACACACAACCCACACAAAAACACACTCACTCCGCACGCACGCACACACCACACACACACACACACACACACACACACACACACCCCACACACACACACACACACACACACACCACACACACACACACACACACACCCCGTCTCTCACTGCCAAGCACACCCCCACCCCCACCCCACCCCACCACCCACACACACCCCCACACTGACCACTGCCCAAAACAACACACACACACACACACCACACACACACACACACACCCCACACACACACACACACACACACACACACACACACACACACCTGTCTCACAATGCCTAAAACACATACCTGTATCTCAATGCCTGAAACACACACCTGTGTCCCATTGCCTCAAACACACTCCTGTTTCTCAGTGCCGGAAACGTACACCTGTCTCTCACTGCCTCAAACACGCACCTGTCTCCCGCCGCCTCAAACACACACCTGTTTTTCATCGCCTCAAACACACAGCTGTCTCTCACTGGCTAAATCACACAGCTGTTTCTCACTGGCTAAATCACACAGCTGTCTCTCACTGGCTAAATCACACAGCTGTCTCTCACTGGCTAAATCACACAGCTGTCTCTCACTGGCTAAAACACACAGCTGTCTCTCACTGCCTGAAACACACACATGTCTCTCTGTGTCTGAAACACACATCTGTCTCTGTGTGTGCTTAAAACGCACTTTTTTTTCTCTCACTACCTGAAGCACACACCTGTTTCTGGCTGCCTCAAACGCACACCTGTCTCTCACTGTATCTAACACACATCTGTCTCTCACTGCCTCAAACACACACCTGTCTCTCACTGCCTAAAACACACACCTGTCTCTCACAGCCTTTAAACACACACCTGGCTCTCACTGCCTGAAACACACGCCTGTCTCACACTGCCTGAAACACACACCTGTCTCTCTGTGCCTAAAACACACTTTTTTCTCTCACTGAAACACACACCGGTCTCTCGCTGCCTCAAACACATGCCTGTCTCTCACTGCCTGAAGCACACACCTGTCTCTCACTGCCTGAAGCACACACCTGTCTCTCACTGCCTGAAGCACACACCTGTCTCTCACTGCCTGAAGCACACACCTGTCTCTCACTGCCTCAAAGACACACATGTCTCTCACTGCCTGAAACACACACTCGTCTCTCACTGCCTCAAATACACACCTTTCTCTCAGTGCCTCAAAGACACACATGTCTCTCACTGCCTGAAACACCCCCCCGTCTCTCACTGCCTGAAACACACCCCCGTCTCTCACTGCCTGAAACACACACCTGTCTCTCACTGCCTGAAACACACACCTGTCTCTCACTGCCTCAAAGACACACATGTCTCTCACTGAAACACACACACACCTGTCTCTCACTGCCTCAAAGACACACATGTCTGTCACTGAAACACACACCCGTCTCTCACTGCCTCAAATACACACCTTTCTCTCACTGCTTCAAACACATGCCTGTCTCTCACTGCCTGAAGCACACAACTGTCTCTCACTGCCTGAAGCACACACCTGTCTCTCACTGCCTGAAGCACACACCTGTCTCTCACTGCCTGAAGCACACACCTGTCTCTCACTGCCTGAAGCACACACCTGTCTCTCACTGCCTCAAAGACACACATGTCTCTCACTGCCTGAAACACACCCGTCTCTCACTGCCTCAGATACACACCTTTCTCTCACTGCCTTTAAACACACCTGTCTCTCACTGCCTAAAAAAAAACCCCCCCCCTCTTACTGCCTGAAACACCACCCCCCTCTACTGCCTGAAACACACACCTGTCTCTCACTGCCTGAAACACACACCTGTCTCTCACTGCCTCAAAGACACACATGTCTCTCACTGAAACACACACACACCTGTCTCTCACTGCCTCAAAGACACACATTCTGTCACTGAAACACACACCCGTCTCTCACTGCCTCAAATACACACCTTTCTCTCACTGCTTCAAACACATGCCTGTCTCTCACTGCCTGAAGCACACAACTGTCTCTCACTGCCTGAAGCACACACCTGTCTCTCACTGCCTGAAGCACACACCTGTCTCTCACTGCCTCAAAGACACACATGTCTCTCACTGCCTCAAAGACACCCGTCTCTCACTGCCTCAGATACACACCTTTCTCTCACTGCTTCAAACACATGTCTGTCTCTCACTGCCTCAAAAAAAAAACACCTGTCTCTTACTGCCTGAAACACGCAGCAGTCTCTGACTGCTTGAAACACACACTAGCTGTATCTCATCGCTTGAAACGCACAGTCAACCGTCGATGCCTCATACACACAGACACCTGTCTTAGGTTCCTCAAACACAGCCATATCACTCAATTCCTCAAACACACAGCCACATATTGCAATGCCTCATACACACAGACACCTGTCTTAGGTTCCTCAAACACAGCCATATCACTCAATTCCTCAAACACACAGCCACATATTGCAATGCCTCAGACACACAGACACATGTTTAGAGCCTCAAACACAGCCATATTTCAGTGCCTCAAACACACAGCCACATGTTTAGTGCCGCAAACACACAGCCATAATTATTTGTCAGTGCCTCAAACACACAGCCATAATTTTCAGTGCTTCAAACACAGCCACATTTGTCAGTGCCTCAAACACACGGCCATAATTTTCAGTGCTTCAAACACAGCCACATTTGTCAGTGCCTCAAACACACGGCCTTAATTTTCAGTGCTTCAAACACAGCCACATTTGTCAGTGCCTCAAACACACGGCTACATTTGTCAGTGCCTCAGACACACAACATCTTTCAGTGCCTCAAACACACATCCACACTTTTCAGTGCCTCAAACACACATCCACACTTTTCAGTGCCTCAAACACACATCCACACTTTTCAGTGCCTCAAACACACGGCTACATTTGTCAGTGCCTCAGACACAACATCTTTCAGTGCCTCAAACACACATCCACACTTTTCAGTGCCTCAAACACACATCCACACTTTTCAGTGCCTCAAACACACATCCACACTTTTCAGTGCCTCAAACACACATCTTTCAGTGCCTCAAACACACATCCACACTTTTCAGTGCCTCAAACACACATCTTTCAGTGCCTCAAACACACAGCCACATTTTCCGGTGCCTCAAACGCAGATCACCTGCGTCAAAGGTGTGGAGACAGTCCGAGTCGCATTGCCTGGCGTGGTGGTTGGACAGTCGGTGGTCAGACACTGCGATCTTGGGGAAGGCCCCGCTGTCCTCCTCCTCCTGAACTGTCAGCCTGTCAACACGTGCGGTCCGTGGCTGTCAACGCCTTCAGTCTCAGCGTGTGAATACATTCAGTCTGTGAACACGGTCTGTGTCTGGACGCATTCTATCTATCTATCTATCTATCTATCTATCTATCTATCTATCTATCTATCTATTCTATCTATCTATCTATCTATCTATCTATCTATCTATCTATCTATCTATCTATCTATCTATCTATCTATCTATCTGTCGGTCTGTCTGTCTGTCTATCTATTTACCTATCTATCTACCTATCTATCTATCTATCTATCTATCTATCTATCTATCTATCTATCTATCTATCTATCTATCTATCTATCTATCTATCTATCTATCTATCTATCTATCTATCTATCTATCTATCTATCTATCTTTCGGTCTGTCTGTCTGTCTATCCGCATGTCTGTTTGTCTTTCTATCTATCTACCTATCTATATATCTATCTATCTATCTATCTATTTAGCTAGCTAGCTAGCTAGCTAGCTATCCATATATTTATAAATTTTCTGTACAGACAACAACAAACACGAAGACTCAGCATTTTACTACATTACATTACGCATAAGTATACAGAAGAAAACCGATGAAAAATAACAAAACAATGCGAACAGCAAGACAGAGGGAGAAAGGCTGAGGGGGGGGGGGGGGGGGGGGGGGGGGGGAGGAGGAGAGAGAGAGAGAGAGAGAGAGAGAGAGAGAGAGAGAGAGAGAGAGAGAGAGAGACAGACAGACAGACAGACAGACAGACACAGACAGAGCAGACAGGCAGACAGGCAGGCAGGCAGGCAGGCAGAGACAGACAGACAGACAGACACAGATATAGACAGAGACCAGACACAGACAGATAGGCAGGCAGGCAGGCAGGCAGGCAGGCCGACAGACAGACCACAGACACAGAAAAAAGAGCTACCTTCTAACTATAAAAAAAAAGACACTTTAGAACAAATCGCCACGTTCTCTTTTCTGTCCTCTACGTTAGTTTTGCCTTACTCAACCCGAATTTGACAGGGGACGCCACTGCAGTCGAAAATCAAAGTTGTCCCCCAGCATAAGTGATGCTTAGCTTTCAAAGCTGTATGCAGCTATAATCATGGTACCTAGATTTTAATATAGTTTGAAACACAGTCAGCAGAGGTACCTACATAATCTTGTTACCGTCGGTATGTGTGCAGTCTTTCCCGTCTCCCATTGGCCGGACCCTTCGTGTCACGTGACCGCAGTTCATCCTCATAGCGCGCGCGAGATGGTAGAGCACGAGATGCTGCAGCCAGCGAGGAGGGTGCGAATACACCCCGCGATAGTGGAGGTTGAGAACAAACACCGACATGATGACGGAGGAGGTAGACAGCGCCATTATGCAAATGAGGTAGGAGGCTGAAACATTCAGGTGAACACTCAGCAACAAAAACAAAACAAAAACGAATTCAGATTCGGAGATTTTCCACTTCCTATTGCTGCTCCACCCCCCTCCCCCCCCCCCCCCCGCCCCCCCAACCACCCACCGACCCACCCACTACCCCCCTCCCCCCCCCCACACACACCCCCTCCTCTCCCCCTCCCATCCCGTTCGTGCTTACTTCCCAGTATGTTCATGCCCACAGCAATATGACCAGGGCGTTGAGGTTGGAGAGACGTACCCAGGATGGGCGTACCCACAGCAGTACGATACAACAGAGACGTACCCTGGATGGGCGTGCCCACAGCAGTACGATACAACAGAGACGTACCCTGGATGGGCGTGCCCATAGCAGTACGATACAACAGAGACGTACCCAGGATGGCCGTGCCCACAGCAGTACGATACAACAGAGACGTACCTAGGATGGGCGTGCCCACAGCAGTACGATACGAGAGAGACGTACCCAGGATGGGCGTGCCCACAGCAGTACCATACAACAGAGACGTACCCAGGATGGCCGTGCCCACAGCAGTACGATACAGGAGAGACGTACCCAGGATGGGCGTGCCCACAGCAGTACGATACAACAGAGACGTACCCAGGATGGCCGTGCCCACAGCAGTACGATACAACAGAGACGTACCCAGGATGGCCGTGCCCACAGCAGTACGATACAACAGAGACGTACCGGCAATGTCCACTTTTAGCCCCATCGGTTCGCCGCCCTCAAATGGTATGAGAATAATGTGTGTGGGGGGCGTGGGGGGCAGTGTGTGCTGTGTGTGTGTGTGTGTGTGTGTGTGTGTGTGTGGTGTGTGGTGGTGTGTGTGGCGTGCGCGTGAGTGTGTGTGCGTGTGTGTGTGTGTGTGTGCGCGTGCGTGTGGCGTGTGCGTGTGCGTGTGTGCGTGTGTGTGTGTGTGTGGGGTTGTGTGTGTGTGTGTGTGTGTGTGTGTGTGTGTGCGTGCGTGTGTGCGGCGCGTGTGTGTGTATGTATGTGTGTGTGGTGTGTGTGTGTGTGTGTGTGTGTGTGTGTGTGTGTGTGTGTGTGTGTGTGCATGTGCGTGTGTGTATGTGCATGTGCGTGCGTGTGTGCGTGCGTGCGTGCGTGCGTGCATGCGTACGTGTGTGTGTATGTGTGTGTGTGTACGGAATGAACCTGAAGTATGCATTACGTTGGCATATCCACATATCAGTTCATTCCGTACTACGCCAGTGCTATACACAAGCACACGCACACACGCGCATCCTGAAACCACTTCAGGACAGCGAACGACGGCGCTAAAAGTGGATACTGCCGACGTACCCAGGATGGGCGTGCCCACAGCAATACGATACAACAGACACGTACCCAGGATGGGCGTGCCCACAGCAGTACGATACAACAGACACGTACCCAGGATGGGCGTGCCCACAGCAGTACGATACAGGAGAGACGTACCCAGGATGGGCGTGCCCACAGCAGTACGATACAACAGAGACGTACCCAGGATGGGCGTGCCCACAGCAGTACGATACAACAGAGACGTACCCAGGATGGGCATGCCCACAGCAGTACGATACAACAGAGACGTACCCAGGATGGGCGTGCCCACAGCAATACGATACAACAGACACGTACCCAGGATGGGCGTGCCCACAGCAGTACAATACAACAGACACGTACCCAGGATGGGCGTGCCCACAGCAGTACGATACAGGAGAGACGTACCCAGGATGGGCGTGCCCACAGCAGTACGATACAACAGAGACGTACCCAGGATGGGCGTGCCCACAGCAGTACGATACAACAGAGACGTACCCAGGATGGGCATGCCCACAGCAGTACGATACAACAGAGACGTACCCAGGATGGGCGTGCCCACAGCAGTACGATACAACAGAGACGTACCCAGGATGGGCGTGCCCACAGCAGTACGATACAACAGAGACGTACCCAGGATCGGCGTGCCCACAGCAGTACGATACAACAGAAACGTACCCAGGATGGGCGTGCCCACAGCAGTACGATACAACAGAGACGTACCCAGGATGGGCGTGCCCACAGCAGTACGATACAACAGAGACGTACCCAGGATGAGCGTGCCCACAGCAGTACGATACAACAGAGACGTACCCAGGATGGGCGTGCCGACGGCGGAGGTAGGGATGAGCTCCGCAATGAGCAGCTGGAAGACGGTGAAGGCGAGCAGCACGGTGATGCCCAGAGACACCTTCTCTCCGGAGTCGGGCGGCAGGAAGAAGTTGCAGAGGACGAGCACGCACAGCATCAGGCACGGGAGGAGCACGTTGATGATGTAGTAGGTCGGCCGTCGTACCACCGTCAGGCTGACCGTTGGTAGGTCGTACAGACACACAGACAGACAGATGCACACACACACACACACACACGCACGCACACACGAACACACGCACACACACACACACCACCACACACACACACACACACACACACACACACACACACACCACACACACACACACACACACACACGCACGCACCACACACACACACGCACGCACACACACACACACACACCACACACACACACACACACACACACACACCACACACACCACACAACACCACAGCACGCGCACGCACATGCGCGCGCGCAACACACACACACGCACGCACTCACAGCACGCACGCACGCACACACACACACACACACGCACACACGCACGCACGTACGCACGCACATGCGCGCGCGCACACACACACGCACGCACGCACGCACGCACACACGCACGCACGCATACACGCACGCACGCACGCACGCACGCACGCACGCACGCACACACACACACACACTATTGCTTGAAAACGTGTGTCAATGCCAGTTAAAACATCATACAGGGTGACCAGATACATAACAACTGCCTCTGCGCAGGCCGACATCGTATTAATTATTTTTTTCCTTTCTTCCTGCTAGCATCGGTCCTACTTCTGTCGTCTCCCTTTGGCCGTCGCCTTGTGCGCCTTCACCCGTACACACGCATCAGTGTCCCTCCTCCAGATGAAAACCCCCCAACCAGCCAGAGCCCCACCCCCCCTTCCATACTAAAGCCCTCCCACACCCCAGAACCCCCCCCCCTCCATATTAGAGCCTCCCCCACACCAGAACCTCCCCCCCCCCCCCCCTTCCATACTAGAGCACTCCCCCATACCAGAACCTCCCCCCCCCCCCCTTCCATACTAGAGCCTCCCCAACAACAGAACCCCTCCCTCACCATACTAGAGCCCTTCCCCACACCAGAACCCACCCCCACCCCCGCCCCCCATACTAGAGCCCTCCCCCACACCAGAACCCCCCCCCCCCCCCCACTACTAGAGCCCTCCCCCACACCAGAATCCCCCCCTTTCATACTAGAGCTCCCCAACAACAGAACCCCCCCCCCCCCCATACTAGAGCCCTCCCCCACACCAGAACCCCTCACCCATATCTAGAGCCCTCCCCCACACCAGAACCTCCCCCCCATACTAGAGCCCCCCCCCCCACCAGAACCTCCCCGTACCCCTTCCATACTAGAGCCTCCCCAACAACAGAACCCCCCCCCCCCCCCCCCCCCATACTAGAGCTCTCGCAACACCAAACCCCCCCCCCCCCCTACTAGAGCTCTCGCCCACACCAGAACCCCTCCCCCCCATACTAGAGCCCTCCCCCACACCAGAACCCCACCCCCCACACCAGAACTCTCTCCCCATGCTAGAGCCATCCCCCTCCCCCCTCCCCCCGCCCCCCCCCCCCCCCTCCCCCCCCCCAATCACACACACACACACACACACAACACACGCACGCACGCACACACACACACCAGTGCTTCCCCCCCCCCCCCCCACCAGACTCCCCACACCAGAACCCCCATACCACCCCCCCACCCCCCACACCAGAACTCTCTTCCCCATGCTGAGCCATCCCCCCCCACCCCCCCCACCCCCACCCCCCCGATCACACACACACACACACGCACGCACGCACGCACCACACAACACCAGTGCTCCCCCCCCCCCCACCAGACTCCCCGCACCAGAACCCCCATACCACCCCCCCACCCCCCACCGCCACCACCACCAGAGCCCTCCATCCCACCCAACAGTCACCAGAGTCCCCAACCACCCACCCCCGAGGACGCCCCCCACCTCAGAGACTCTTCCCCCACCCCCCACCCCCCACCCCACCCCACCGAAGGAGTGGCGGAGGTAGAGAGTAGATGTGTATCCAAATTCCAGCGAACAACTCACGAAAATGAAACCTCTGAGAAGTTGACCGCATTCTCCTTGAAAGGGTTGACCAAGTAGGTGTGTGACGTCACGATGACGTCAGTGCTCTGCAGTTCCCACTCGCCATCCTCCTCATACTGACTCTGGTCCATGTCCGCCTTCCCTGACGTCAGCAGCAGCTGGCTGACGGGGTGGTACCAGCTTGAAAACCGCAGAGCGCACGTCTGGAGAAGACCGACAGAGCGATACCGAGTTGTGGGCCGCCATACCAGAACCCCTTCCACCCCACCCACCCCACCCCTACTACTAGAGCCCTCCCCCACATCAGAGCCCTCCAACCCCACAAGAGCCCCCTCCCTCTCTCCCCATTAGAGCCCCCCCCCCCCCCCCCTACACACACACACACCAGAGCAGATTCAGCCAATGAAAACGTCACAAATTATATATATATATATATGTAAGTGCGTGTGTGTGTGGGGGGGGGGGGGGGGGCGTGTTGTGTGTGGGAGGGGGGTGTGTGTTGCGTTGCGTTGTGGTGTGTGTTTGTGTGCGAGCGCGTGCGTGCGTGTGTGCGTGCGTGCGTGCGTGCGTCGGTGCGCGCGTGTGTATGTGTGTGGAGCGATGTACAAATGTCAGTGTGCTGATGTATTCTGTTGATAACATATTTCCTGTTGTTCGCGCCTAGCGCTGTCGTAATCCACGACACGTCAGGCGCGTCATAAGTGTCCTTTATGACGACAACGATGATTATCAGTGTCACTAGACGTGACAGTGGAGGTGGAGGGTGCTGACGTCAAAGAGAGGTCAAAATGAAATCGTGAACGTGAACGTGATACCGCTAGATTTGACACACAGAAAAAATCGTGGATATGATGTCATTAGACGTGACAGAAAACAGTGGCGGGTGCTGACGCCACCAGACGTCACAGGGGATGGTGTACGCTGAAGTAACGTTACAAGACGTCACAAGCTAACCAGTGCAGGTGGATCCGGAAGTCACTATCGGAATTTCAGTGGAAGTAAGAGACGTTAACTGGAAGTAAGAGACGTTATATATTTAACATAGCTCAACCAAATGCAGATAAGCGTCCTAGTTCTACATCTCATTTTTCACCGTTTAACTGTTGTTTAAGTGTCGTTTTGTAGCTTGACAAAAGTGGATTACCCCGAAAATGTGCATGTTGTATTTTGTCCTAATAAATAGCCTTCTTTTCAACTTTTTACTTTTAGGTGTTTGGATCTAAGATGAGTTAGCCTAACCTGCTGCCTGTTTGGATCTAAGACGAGTTGGCCTGACCTGCCTGTTTGGATCTAAGATCCGTTGGCCTGACCTGCCTGTTTGGATCTAAGACGAGTTGGCCTGACCTGCTGCTCGATTGGATCTAAGATCCGTTGGCCTAACCTGCCTGTTTAGATCGAAGATCCGCTGGCCTAACCTGCCTGTTTGGATCTAAGATCCGTTGGCCTAACCTGTCTGTTTGGATCTAAGATGAGTTGGCCTGACCTGCTGTCTGTTTGGATCTAAGACTAGTTGGCCTGACCTGCTTGTCGAAGGGGAAGCACTGGATGTCGACGTCACAGGACAGGGCGAAGTTGTCGGGGAGAACGTAGCGAGAGGCCCCGGTGTACGCCACGTGCACCTTGGTGGAGTAAAACTGCTCGCGGGAAGGAAAGGTGCCCCTCAAGCTGGGACACAGGCAAGGGAGATCACCAAGGGAGATCACCAAGGGAGTTCACCAAGCGCGCAGCACATGTCTTGCGGACACTCATTCGCACACATCCGCGCAAACGCAAAAAAAACCCCCCCCAAAACCCCCCCCCAAAAAACCCCGCGCAAAAAAAAAAAACCCACCCCCAAACCCTTTTCCCCAAACAAACCACTCCACCCCAAAACCCACCTCAAACCAGAAACCATCGGAATTTTTTCTTTTTTTTTTTTTTTTTTTTCCCTTTTTTTTCCCCCCGGGAAAAAAAACCGTTTTTTTGGGTTTGGGGCCCCATTCTTCCCTTTGAAAAATTTCCCGCCCTTTTTTTCCCGTTTCCCCCCGAAAAATTTCTTCCTTTGACGGAAGGGGGGGGAAAGGGGGGCTGGGGGGGGGCGGGGGGGGGGGGGCGGTGGGGTAGGGGAAACCCGAAATTCGTCAAATCAAAATTCTTTTCAAGGTTTTAGTTTAGGTTCAGTCAAAAACCTGTCTAACAACTAGCTCTTGCCAAGCTACTGATGAGTAAATATAAAATTACGGGCATCATTTATATACCTATAGGCATGAATGAGTCAATGAAATTGTATACATGGAAATTTCCACACAAAATATAGCCTGTTCACAGCGCCAGATGCACACACGCATAAATCACTCAGTTATACATTATGAGCATACAGCCAGCACATAATGCAGTACTGAAAACAGGTGATCAGTTCATATGTCTAGTACTGGAAAAGAAAATAGCAGTCCATGCTGATCTTATAAAGAACTCGAACTCGAAAACTTTATTTTACAAGGGTTGTAGTCAAAAACCTGTCTAAAATTAACAGCTAGGCCTTGCTGCTCCCGATGAAAAGATATCAAATTACAGGCATCATTTGTATAATATGGCATAATGGTGGTGAGACGTTTCTGAAAAATTCCACCAAAAAAAAAAAGCAAAACGTATGGGAGGGTAAAACAGTAAAGAACAGTAAGTGAGAAAAAATAGGGGGGGGGGGGGATTTTGGGAAACCCCAAAACCCATGGGAAAATCCGTTTAAATTCTTTTAAAACCCCTCAAAAAACAGGGAAAATCCCAAGTTTGTCAAATCCTTTAAATTTAAAAACCCTTCACTATCACCATGCACAGTAACACTGTTTTGGTATCTATTAACAATGTTAACCACAACCCTCTGTCTTCTATCTACCCATCCAATAACACATGTTTTGGTATCTATTAACAAGGTTAACCACAACCCTCTGTCTATCTATCTACCTATGCCCGTAACACATGTTTTGGTATCTATTAACAATGTTAACCACAACCCTCTGTCTATCTACCTATGCACAATAACACATGTTTTGGTATCTATTAACAATGTTAACCACAACCCTCTGTCTATCTATCTACCTATGCACAATAACACATGTTTGGGTATCTATTAACAATGTTAACCACAACCCTCTGTCTATCTATCTCCTTGCACAATAAACTGTTTTGGTATCTATTAACAATGTTAACCACAACCCTCTGTCTATCTATCCCTATCCCTCACATGTTTTGGTATCTATTAACAATGTTAACCACACCCCTGTCTATCTATCTACCTATGCACAATAAAATGTTTTTGGTATCTATTAACAATGTTAACCACAACCCTCTGTCTATCTATCTACCTTTGCACAGTACACATGTTTTGGTATCTATTAAAAATGTTAACCACAACCCTCTGTCTATCTACCTTTTGCACAGTAACACATGTTTGGGTATCTTTAACAATGTTAACCACAACCCTCTGTCTATCTACCTTTGCCATACTGTTTTGGTATCTATTAACAATGTTAACCACAACCCTCTGTCTACTACCTAGCTAATCCATGTTTTGGTATCTATTAAAAATGTTAACCACAACCCTCTGTCTATCTTTCTACCTTTTTTGCACTAACACTGTTTTATCTATTAACAATGTTAACCCAACCCTCTGTCTATCTATCCCTAATGCAATAACCATGTTTTGGTACTTTAATTTCCATGGCACTGGAGACCACGACAACAGGGTGACCTGTTCTATTCTGTGGCCCCACCGAGAATCTATTCAGGCAAAACTAACGCGTTAAAGGTTTGGGGGATTGGAGAGAGAGAGAGAGAGAGGAAGAGAGAGAGAGAGAGAGGCAGGCAGGCGCGGC
>JABMCL010000343.1:77500-85879 GCA_018857735.1 Alviniconcha marisindica
GTGTGCTGGGCTGGCCATACAGCAGACGACGGGCGATTCCAGCCGTCCATGAATGTCTCAGCCAGGTAGAGGGGTTCTGGTGTGCCACTGTGGAAGCTAGTTCCACTCTCGGAGGGTCCTTGGGAAGAAGGAATTTCAAGTCTTCTTCTTTGGATCTGGCAGCCACCTTCTTCTTCTTCTTCTTCTCCTCCTTCTTCTTCTTCCTGTGAAGCGACCGCAATCGTGTTGATTATTTTGTCACTTTACGAAGGCTCAGCCGCGCAAACAACAACAACAACAACAACAACCAACAAAAAAAATTGTTTTCGATTACTGCCGTCTGGAGGCCCTTGACACAAATGTGTCGATGGTCTTGGCCTCAATCATGTCAGTGACTTCCTTCGGCGGGTCATTCCAGTCTGCGATGGTTCTCGGCAGGAATGAGTACTTTCCAATGAGCAGAAAACTGCTCGAAGATTATGCCGTACTTTTGAAGGAGGCGGGGGAGGGGGGAGGGGAGGGGGGCAGGAAGGGGAGGGGAGAGGGGGGGGGGGGGGGGTCAGTGCAGAGTCCTGAAGAGTAAAGTGGTATGAGAAAGTACAAAAGAAAATTTAGACAGTGGAAAGAGTGCAGTGTATTAACTACTTTGGAGTATCCGGCTAAACCAGCCGGCTACATCAGCTCTAGTCTGAGAGCTGGATGATTATTATAATTTATTTATGTGCCGGGTATCAGCAATAGAAACGCCGCTACTTACATGGAATTACGGCAGCACAAGGGTGGAATAACAGTAGAAAGAAGAGAAACCACAGCATTAGCATGCTCTTCACTTTCTGTGGGCTCTGTCCTCTAGAATCATACACATTACTGACGTCATCTTCAATGACGCTCATAGAAAATTGTGACGTATTTGTGTGTCCACAGCTTGTACATGACCCTATAACCTTTAACTTGTCGCAGTAAATGGACGCCATTTTCTTCCGCCATTTTAATGCTAGAGGTATAGGTAATAATAATAATGGATCATTCTTATAAAGCGCTGTTCTCGAACACAAGTTAAATTCAGTGCGCTGTACAAACAACTTGACAAAAACCATATTTACAACAAGATCCAAACACATAAAAGATTCAAAAGAACGTTTCAGATTGTGTGTTTTTTCAGTTAGTTTTTTTTTCTTCTGTTTTTTTTCTTTCTCTTTTTGTTGTTGTTGTTTGTTGTTGTTGTTGTTTGTTGTTGTTGTTTTTTGGGTGGGGTTTTGGGGGGTGGTGGTTCACATTTACAACATTTCAACAAACTTCAGCATTCACGCCATAAATACACGCCAGCATGCGACGTCCATTGCTACAGGAATGCATGGTGTGCCAAGGTCTGTGACAAGGCCTGTCCACAGAGGAAAGTCTTGAGCCGGGCCCCGAACCCAGACAGAGTGGGTACACCTCGCAGACTGGCAGACAGCCATTCATCGAAGGTTTACCACATATACAGACTGTACAACACGGAGACCGAGATCATGTCAACCTTGATCAAGTGCCAAGTACTTGGGTGTTACCATCAGCAAGGACATGAACTGGCCGGAGCGAGCATAACAACAACGTGTGCACAAAGGCCAACAAAACCCTCGGCTTCCTGAAGAGAAACCTGAATATCAGCTCCGGGAAGACTAAGGAGATGGCCAACAAGTCATATGTTCGCCCAGCTCTTCAGTATGCGAGTACTGTGTGGGACCCATACACCCAGCAACATATCGACCACACTGAGGCCATCCAGCGTCGAGCAGCGTGTTTCGTCATGCGACGATATAGAAGAACATCCAGCGCCTCCGCGATGATTGACGACCTAAAGTGGACCTCCCTTCAAGACCGAAGAAAGACAGCTCGGTTGGCAATGCTGTACAGAATCCACAGCAACATCACTGCCACTGATGGAATTAAGAACAAGCTCCAAACACCACCCCCACGTCAACGACGGAGACACAACCAGCAGTTCTTGCAGCCACACTGCAGAACCCAGTACCAGCAGTATCATTCCTGCCGAGAACCATCAGAGACTGGAATGACCTGCCCCAGGAAGTCATTGAGGCCAAGACCATCGACACATTTGTGTCAAGAGCCTCCAGACTGCAGTAATCAACAAAAACAAAAACAAAAATAGTATTATTTATTTATTTTGCGCCGCTGACCCTCCGTAAAGTAACAAAATAATCAACACGATGATTGCGGTCGCTTCGCAGGAAGAAGAAGAAAAAGAAGAAAAAGAAGAAGAAGAAGAAGAAGAAGGGGGACATCTTGACGTCATGACGAAGATGTAATTTTGTCACCAGACACTTTGACACTTGACACTTTCATTCTTTATTGCTTCAGACAAAGTCCATACCAATATGGTGAAAGTCTAACTGATGCAGTTAACAAACTTTTCTACCGCATTAACATACTCGGAGGTTTGGATGATTAAGAAGGAAAGAAACACTCGATTCCTCGTCTGTGTGTAGCGGGTAGACTTTTAATACGGGGACAGCCCCGCACGCCGTGACGTCACACGCACGCTGGCTGAGCCACGACCTTCTGCACAGAAAGCGCTTTAGATGTTCGAATTTCGTGGTCATTTACTTCTGGGGTGATAACTTTTCCAGTGAGAATAGCCTCACTAATTAAAGGTGTTTTGTTTTCTTTCTTTGTACACACACATAAAGCACTCACGCACGCACGCACGCACGCACTGACTCACGCATGCACAGACTCACGCAGGCACGGGCCCCACACGCACGCACACACTGGCAGCCGCCCCACGGGCACGCACGCACGCACACACTTGAGACGGAGAGAGAGAGAGAGGGGAACTCGAACTCGAATCGAAAACTTTTTTTTCCAAGGATTGTAGTTTAGGTTCATTTAGACTGCTAAAAAAGTCCTGCAAAATACTGAGGAGAGAGAGAGAGAGAGGGGGAAAGAGAGAGAGGGGGAAAGGAGAGAGAGGAGAGAGAGAGGAGAGGGGGAAGAGAGGGAGAGGACAGACAGACAACAGGGGGGGGGGACGACAGACAGGGACGGGAAGCAACAGACACGACAGGGACAGACAGAAGGACTCGAACTCGCAACTCGAAAACTTTTTTTTTACTGAAAATGATTGTGTTTAGGTTCTGCCCAAAACCTGTCAGTCTAAAAACTAGCCCTTACTGCTATGATGAGTAAAATAAAATTACGGGCATATTTCAGTATATTATTACATATACTGATTAGGCTAAAATGAGTGAGCCGTGAACGTTATACATGAAAATTTTCCACACAAAACCGGCGTGCGAGTTCAAGTTGTGTCGTGTCGGCCGAATCAAGTCAGTGGGAGTCAGTGTGTGTCGTCACAGTGTGTCACAGGCAACTCGAGCATCGCTTTCCGGCACCTTCCTTGAAGGAAGGATGTCATAAACCGTGCTTGGAGTTTTCACTGAGTGTGTGGTGTGGTGTGTGTGTGTGTGTGTTTTGTGTTTGTGTGTGTTGTGTGTGTGTGTGTGTGTGTGTGGTGGTGTGTGTGTGGTTTTTTGGGGTGTGTGGTGGGTTTGGGGTGTGTGTGTGTGTGGGTGTGGTGTGTGGGGGTGGGGTGTGTGTGTGTGTGTGTATTGTGTTTGGTGTGTTGTGTTTTTGTGTTTTTGTGTGTGTGTGTGTGTGTTGGGGGTTTTGTGGTGTGTTTGGGGTTTTGGGGGTGTGTGTGGGGTTGTGTGTGTGTGTGGTGTTGTGTCGTTGGTGTTGGTGGTGTGTGTGTGGGGTGTGTGTGTGTGGTTGTGTGTGTGTGTGTGTGTGTGTGTTGTGTGTGTGTGTGTGTGTGTGTGGGTGTGTGGGTGTGTGTTTTGTTTTTGTGTGTGGTGGTGTATTTGTTTTTGTGTGGGTGTGTGTGTGTGTGTGTGTTTTGTGTGTTTGTGGTGGGGGTGTGTGTTTTTGTGTTGTGTGTTGTGTTTGGGTCTTGTGTGTGGGGTGTGGTGTGTTTTTTATGTGGTGTGGTGTGTGTGTTTTTAAAATAGCAAAAAATTGAGTTCTTCTCCGTTCATGGTTTGAGTTAATTTTCCGACTGATTTTACTCAGGGCACAGCACTGTCCATTCACTGAGTGTGACAGCTTCGATCGTTACTGCTGGGCGTGAGAGTTCTCATCTTTTCAGTCTGCCGATTCACTGGCCGGGTTCAATACTTTGAGTACGGGACAGGGCGGAATCCACTGTTACGGGTTTTTAACACAGTTCAATGTGAACATTATTAAGTCCCAAGTTCCCCGGCAAGCATAAAGTGAGGGCCCTCCGTCAAGGCGAAGTTCAGAACAAGACTGATACTTAGTATCTGAACCATCTTTCCGTGTCCCTCTTCCGTGTCAGTCCCCGCCGCCGCATTCCCCCCTAAGGGGCCAATGGCCGGTAGGGGGCCTTTCCCCCCACAGTTTTCCGGTTTTGTCACAGTCGTAGGACTTGGTTTTCTCTGCATTCACTCAGTCTCACGGTCCGTTTTTCTGCTGGCGATTAGGCCCATACCTGACTCTTTCTTCTTTTTTATGCCAACGTATTAAAATTTTATCAAGTTAAATTCCAAGCCGCATCGGCCCTGACCACATCCGTCAGAAAAACGGGTTTGGACTGTGACCGCGATCAAGTTTTTATGCGGAAGATTCCACCAGTTTTGAGTAACCCTGCAGCCTTTCTGTGTGTGTGTGTGTGGGGTGTGGGTGTGGTTTTTTTTTGTGTGTGGGGGGGGGGGGGGGTGTGTGTGTGGGGGTTTTTTCTCTCTCTCTCTCTCTCCTCTCCTCTCTCTCCTCCTCTCTCTCTCTCTCCTCTCTTTTCTCTCTCTCCCATCTCTCCCCCTCTCCTCCTCTCTCTCCTCTCTATCGAGTATATTTCAGTAATTGAATCCATTGTATATATCTATAGTTGTATGTCAATGTGTGTGTTTATACATGTGCTGCTCTAGAGTAAAGCTATCACAGGCTAGACAAGAGTTTGGAGCACTACCACAACGTAACGCCATATCCAGTCAAATCAGCACCGAATTGAAGCAAGACTGAAATAAAGTCTGTGCTAAAGGTTTAGAATTTGTTTTCCCTGTTATAAACAGAAAAAAGCAATTAGACACTCTTTACAGTAGGTAAAGAAGGGGTTATTATTTTTAAACTTGCATAGAGCTGATCTACCAGGAGTGGTATTTTGTGTATGTAAATGCCCCATCCCCCCCCCCCACCCAACCCACCCATTTTGGGGGGTTTTTTGGGGGGGTTTCCTTTTGTTTTTTTTTTTATTTCTGGTCAGTTGTCAAGACTGCTACTCCTCGCTAAAACGATCATCATCAGGGATGTAATGAAAATCTTCAAAACTAGCAGGAGGAGTCTTAAGAGAAACTCCTCCAGGCTAAAAATAGCAAAAATTCCAAAACCAATTAAAAAAGGACCAGTGTCCTTTACAAAACAAAATAAAACATTAAAAGGGGGAAAAAGGGGTTTTCTTTAAGGAAGTTTTAAAAACCACCCAATTATGAAAGTTAGTGCAAAGACCTTTTAAAACAAAAAAAATGTCAATGCCCTGAAAATAATAGTTCGAAAAGGGAAGAAATGCATGCGATCAGGCCCCCAATTTTTGCTGTTGTTTTTTAAACTCGAAATACGGCGAGATCCCTGACGAGGTTTTGACGTCACAAAAAACCTTTGGGGAAGGCGAAAGCGGCGCTTTTCACCATCAATCGGTCCACAAAAAAATGCCACCGAATTGCGGCCGTGGGATGCGCAAGCTGCAGACCAAAGGGTCTTGTTTTCCTTTTACACCTTCCCGAAAAAAGCGGGCGAAGGAAGCTTATCCCTTTGGGGATTCGAAATGGAAATTGTTTCCCAAATCGGGTTACCCTTGGACACCCAACAGAATGAATTTTTTTCTAAAGGGGATCTCACCAAACGCCCGGTTTCGCTGGTTATCCTTGGTAGATGGAAGGGAAAGGTCTCTTTGGATAAAACCTCCGTCCTTGCCAATTTTACAAGGAAAATACCAGACCGACCAAAGGACTCAGAAAAACATTTTTCACCTTGGGACCCAGTGCAAAGTTAAAATTAAAAAAGGGGAAAAAACCTTTTCCAAGAAACCCTCCAGAAAAAAAGGGAAAAAAACAAAAGAGGCAAATGTCACACAAAACCTCAGCAAGAATGAACTCGTAAAAAGCAGAAGAAGAAGAAAAAGAAAGAAAACAAACAAAAAAAAAAAATAAGGAAAAAAGGAAAAAAAGGAAGGAAAAACAGGGGGTACAACTATTGGAAAATACCCCCGCCTTTTTTTTAAGAAAAAAAACAAAAGCGAGGCCAAAAATCAATGAAAACAACCGGAGAAAAGTAAAAAACGAAAAGGGAAACAGAAAATCGGTGGCCCGTGCACCACGAATAGTACAGGGCTTGGGAAAATAGCGGCACTCTCATGGGGCCGCGCCGAAGCCACGGCACCATTCGGTCGACATCCAGTTTGTCCCTAATATGCTCTTACATCTGAGACATTAAGAAAAAAGAAGGCAAAGACAGTAAGTCTACACGAATGCCTACAGCAGAAAAGACCGTGTAAGAAAGAAACTGTACACAAATGCCTGTGACAAAAACAAACAAACAAACAAAAAAGAAAAAAGAAAAAAGAACAGACCACAAATGCCTATGGCAAAGAAAGAAAGACCAAACCACAAATGTTGATGAAAACGAAAAATGGCTGCCCTAATCAGGCAAGCAAACAGCTGACACCAAATGAAACAAACAAAACAGCTGAAACCACCTCAAAACCGCAAACGGTGGCCTACCTGCAAACATAGGTGGAAAAAACCCCACCAAATCAAAAACAGTCTAATAGACTACTGTCTGCAACAAATGAGTGGACGACTACATTGACTACATTTGTTGCAGCCATAAGAGCACAGAGCAAAAATAACTGTGCCGACAAACAGATGGAAAGCCAAACAAACCAAAAACTAACATTAATCTTAATTAATTTTAAACTAACCCCTCACTAACCGGCTTCCATCTAGAAAAATAAAGGCTGCAGACTGATAAAGCAAATCGCTAATCAGGAATACCGATGACAAAGCATCGGGATGTAAACAAATGCAGATGAAAAGAGAAATGCAAAATGTCTGCCCTAATCAGGCAAGCTAACAAGCGGGTACGAAACGGCCAATAAGCCAGAGATAAAATAAAAATAAAAAAAGATTTAAAAAAAAAAGATTAAAAAAAAGAAAGAACGCATGGTGGAAAAGAATAGGAAAAAAGAGAAGAAAAAACAACAACAACACTTTCTGAATAGAAAGAGGAGGCAAGAAATGTCAGCGAGCAACGAGACAAAGCCTGGATACACGTAATCTGTGTACACGATACAATCCATTCAGCCGACAACAACACGGCAGGGCAACAGACGCTCACGAACTACCCCACACATAGAAAGAATGAGCGGTTCGCTAAACATCGAGACTACCCCCCCTCAGTCGCACATCGTAAATGAAAGATATAACTCGAGAAACAAAAGGGAAAGCCAAGAGAAAAAACAGTGAATGGCAAGAACCGGTAACTAGCCCAACCCCAAACCCTAACCCAGGGAGGCCACGAAAAACGCTAGTCTATTGAAAATAGAACGAACAAACCTTTTTTATCGTTACCTATGATGAAAAAAAAACAAGGCTAAACTGGGAAAAAAAGTAAAACACCCAAAAAAGGCAGGCTCCTGAATGAGGGGGCTAGCTTAGTGAAAGCTAGAGTAAACACAACGAAAAAGACCAAAACGCCACGCACCTAACAAGGCTCGAGAAAGATGAAATAACAAGGGGAAATAAACAAAGGCCCAACTACTGAAAAGGGTTTCATCCCTATATGTTGTTTTGAAATCCTCTTTATATTATTTGAACTGGACATTTTCCCAAATCGGTTGCCCTGTGGACACTCACACAGACCCGAAATTCCACGTTTGGTTGCTTGTCTTTTGTGACGTCACTGCCAGACCGTTGACCATTAGCTTAAAATAAATCTCGCGGAATCTCGCATTCAAAATGGCGCGGGTTTTGAAACGTTCATTGACCGTATTTTCCGACCTTTTTGCCAAAATAAACGCATTACAACCTAGTCGAGGCCTGAAAAAGTTGGTACGGACCTATATGTTGTTTTATGTTGTTTTGAAACGATGTGGAGCGATTTTGTGGCCCGAAACTGCCTTTATAGGCCCTTTAAACTCAGTCAGCATTAGGACTGTAAGAGAGAGTCCTCACTAAAACCACTGAACACGAAGAGTGTAAGTGAAACTCATCAAAATTTGACTAGCATCAGGAGTGTCAGAGAAACCCCAAACTAAAACTACAGGAAAAGTGTAGACTCACTAAAACTAGCATCAGGAATGTAACTAAAACTCCTATAAACTCAATGAGG
>JABMCL010001151.1:0-7500 GCA_018857735.1 Alviniconcha marisindica
TTTTTCCTCTCTCCCCCCCTTTTCTCCTTTCTTGTCCTTAATATTGAAGTTTCAGCGAGTTCGAGATCTCTCTCTCTCTCTCTCTCTCTCTCTCTCTCTCTCTCTCTCTCTCTCTCTCTCTCTCTCTCTCTCTCTCTCAGATCGACTGTGTTTGATGTGTATACTAGATGTGTATGTATTTCCAATGACTGTCAAGTGGTGTGACAGAGCGAGTGAAGAGACCGGGAGCGAGTGTTGATTTGCAAGCGTACATCCATCACCCACTGGCGCAAGTATCTATGGGCTAGAGTATGTATTAGTGGCGGCCACGACGACTGAAGTCAGCCATGGTTCATCTTGAGGGCAATGACCTTGTTCAGTGGGCACTTACACCATCTACGCGCCGTTATTTCGTCTGTAGACCCCCCCCCCCCCCCTCCCTTTGTGTGTGTTGCTTTACGTCCACATAAACCATAAGGCTTATTAGGGAAAATACCCCTCCCCCCTCCCCTCCTTTCTCTGCCTCTGTCTCTCTGCCTCTGTCTCTGTCTCTCTGTTTCTGTCTGTCTCACTGTCTCTGTCTGTCTCTGTCTGTCTGTCTGTCTGTCTGTCTGTCTCTCTCTCTCTCTCTCTCTCTCTCTCTCTCTCTCTCTCTCTCTCTCTCTCTCTCTCTCTCTCTCTCTCTCTCCATTTTTTCATGTTGCTTTACGTCCACATAAGCCATAAGGCTTATTAGGGACGATACCCCCCTCCCTCGATCCCCCCCTTCCCCCTTGGTTTTTTGTAGCACAAGTGTCACATGACGCTGCCCGACCTATTCCAGGAGTCAAGGACATGTCAAGAGGGATGCGTCAAAGACTTCAAAACACAGCGATCAATAGCCGG
Source organism: Alviniconcha marisindica (assembly GCA_018857735.1). Classification (NCBI taxonomy): domain Eukaryota; kingdom Metazoa; phylum Mollusca; class Gastropoda; family Provannidae; genus Alviniconcha; species Alviniconcha marisindica. The sequence goes on from JABMCL010001151.1 coordinate 865, forward strand.
CTTTGTTAGCTCCGCTGTGTAAATGTCTGTGCAGCGCTTTCTGGACAATGCACTGCTCGCGCGTCTAATTGGGTGTACAGGTACAGGCCCAAGATGCTGCCTTTTTTTTTTTTAAATATCGCGTGTTACTGTTGTACCAGTTGGTTTTGGTTTTGGTACTATTACCGGATGGCATTTGGACAATGCACTGCTCGCGCGTCTAATTGGGTGTACAGGTACAGGCCCAAGATGCCGACTTTTTTTGTTTTTGTTTTATATCGCGTGTTACTGTTGTACCAGTTTGTTTTGGTATTGACGTGTAACTATTACCGGATGGCGTTTTTGTTACTGTTAATAGAGTTGTTATTATTAATGACGTAATCACTTATGATGATTAATATTTTGCGATAATGTCTTTTCCTTGTTAGCGTCTCTTATAACGTCAGAAAATCGACCTAGTATGTTTCTGCCTGTCTGTGTATTTATATCGGTCACCCCCCCACCCCCCACCCCTCTACCGCACCCCCATCTCTCTCTTTCCATCTGTCTCTCTCTCTCTCTCTTTCCATCTGTCTCTCTCTCTCTGTCTCTCTGTCTCTGTCTCTCTCTCTCTCTCTTCTCTCTCTCTCTCTCTCTCTCTCTCTCTCTTTGTCTGTCTGTCTGTCTGTCTGTCTGTCTGTCTGTCTCTCTCTCTCTCTCTCTCTCTCTCTCTCTCTCTCTCTCTCTCTCTCTCTCTCTCTCTCTCTCTCTCTCTCTCTCTCTCGCTCGCTCGCTCGCTCGCTCTCTGTCTTTGTCTGTCTGTCTCTCTGTCTCTCTGTGTGTGTCTGTGTCTGTGTCTCTCTCTGTCTGTGTCTCTCTCTGTCTCTCTGTCTCTGTCTCTGTCTCTGTCTCTGTCTCTCTCTGTCTCTCTTCTCTCTCTCTCTCTCTCTCTCTCTCTCTCTCTCTCTCTCTCTCTCTCTCTCTCCAAAATGCCACTGAATGTACCTGTACCCGAACCGCGTACACTTCGTGGCGGGTTCAGACACTTGTGTTTTGTCTCCGGAGGTTCGCCGGTATGTTGGCCTACTTGATTAAATATGGGTCTGGGAAATTTTAATGGCGACAGTTTGTTTGGGGTTGTTTATTATTATTATTATTATTATTATTAGTTTGATGGTAAAGGACTGCCTTCCTTATACATGTTTTCAAGTGTGTAAGTAGGCTTACAATCATTCGGGGACGAGACAGAATTCAACAAGTGTTTGTGTCCCATGACGCATTTTGAATGGCAATTATACTGTGATCATGAAGGTGGATTTCAGTCGCCTGTGGTCCATCCACATTGCGTGTGGTGGTGAAATAGACCTAATTTGTGTTTTAGTCACGTGTGGTCGACGTTGCGTGTGGTTGTGAACTACACATGATTTACATTGTGAACTAGACATGATTTGCATTTGCGTGCACTGACTCGGTCTCCAAGTTCGTTTCTCTCTCTACACTACAATCCTTGTAAAATAAAGTTTTCGAGTTCTCTCTCTCTCTCTCTCTCTCTCTCTCTCTCTCTCTCTCTCTCTCTCTCTCTCTCTCTCTCTCTCTCTCAGGACGGCCACCTCGACTTTCACACAGTTTCTCAGCTCTGTCTCTCTCGCCATCGCCTCTGTGACATCGCTCTTTAGGACAGCCAATCGTTCAACGTCTGCTCTACGTCCACAGAGACCGCACGGACTATTAGGAACGGGGAGCCCAGGACTTTCACACAGCTCCTGATCTCTGAAAGACAGTCATGTCGATCCCCTTCGCTGATGATGACGTGGAGCTTATGCCGGGTTGACGTATTAAGCCCGTTCTTAATTGGGCGAATGTTTCTTCGCGAACCTAGTTGGAAGTATTCGGCGAAGCTAGCTGGTTCTTAATTGGGCCAACTTTTCTTCGCGAACCTAGTTGGAAGTATTCGTCGAAGCTATATTCGGGGTAAAAAAAAAGCTTCGCTCAACAATGTTCTGGGCACACATTCGCCCTATTCGACGATCATTGCCTCTGATTGGCTGAGAGCAGAGCTCTCCTGTGGATGAAGAAAAAATAAAAATAAAATGGATGACGGTGTCGCTAGGTTCTTCACTCGCTTCGGAGGGAATTTGTTTATTTGTTGACTTGTGGGAGGCGCAGTCTTGTCTCGGAGACCCAGAATGAGATAGTAGTTAGTTGAAGTACACTGTGAGAGATGATGAAAGTATACTGACTTGACTTGACTTGACTTTAGCCTACATTTTCGATCATGCTGTCTGCTGCGCGTCTGCCGCAAGTTCGGGCCGAAGCTTGCATCTCATTACAAGCCAGTTGAGAAGAAGTAAAGTTTGGACTGTCCGAACCATATTCGGCGAACTAAAAGTTCAATTAAGAAACGAATCATAGTTCGTCGAAGTATCCGAAGTATGTTCGGCGAACAAACATTCGCCCAGTTAAGAACGGGCTTTAGGGACAAACTGTGACCAATGCGTGTGCATGGTTCAGTGTTGCTTTACGTCCACAGAAACCATAAGGCTCATCAGGACGGAAAGCCCAGGACGGCCACCTCGACTTCCACACAGCTCCTGGACTCTGATCCGCTTGCAAAGTTGTTGTTGTTGTTTTGTGGGGCTTAGAGTCCTCAGGTGTCCTATGACACATTAGGAACAAGAAAGGATAAAGTCTAAAGAAGTTCTGCGAACAAAGACTTTGGGGGGCTTACTGCTACGAGCTTCAGAAGGAGAACAGGTGGCGGGGGGGGGGGGGGGGGGGGGGGGGGGGGGGGGGGGGGCACTGCACAAAGTAGTCCCTTTCCCCGACCCATCCCTAGCCTCAGGTGAAGGCGAACTGTCCCCCTGGCGATGTCAAGTCGCACACTCCAAGCAGCGGTTTACGACAGCCTTCCTGTCATACGTTACGCCATAGGTCCCTGAAAACTGTCCGTTACGCCACAGGTCCCTGAAAACTGTCCGTTACGCCATAGGTCCCTGAAAACTAGTTGTCCGTTACGCCACAGGTCACTGAAAACTGTCCGTTACGCCATAGGTCCCTGAAAACTGTCCGTTACGCCATAGGGCCCAGAAAACTGTCCTTTACGCCATAGGGCCCAGAAAACTGTCCGTTACGCCATAGGTCCCTGAAAACTTCCGTTACGCCATAGGTCCCTGAAAACTGTCCGTTACGCCATAGGGCCCAGAAAACTGTCCGTTACGCCATAGGTCCCTGAAAACTGTCCGTTACGCCATAGGGCCCAGAAAACTGTCCTTTACGCCATAGGGCCCAGAAAACTGTCCGTTACGCCATAGGTCCCTGAAAACTGTCCGTTACGCCATAGGTCCCTGAAAACTGTCCGTTACTCCATAGGTCCCTGAAAACTGTCCGTTACGCCATAGGGCCCAGAAAACTGTCCGTTACGCTACAGGTCCCTGAAAACTGTCCGTTACGCTGTAGGGCCCAGAAAACTGTCCAGTTCACTGTTGCTCTACGTCCACAGAGACCACAAGGACTACTAGGACCATGGCCCTATATCTATAGGTTCATGACTAGGACGGCCACTTCGACTTTCACACAGCTCCTAAACTCTGAGAGAGAAAAAAATGTCAGCTTGGTAACTGAAATTATATTAGGCCGCGTTTTTGATATAACCGCTTACAATGTTTACGCCGTCACACACACACACACACACACACACACACACACAGACACACACACACACACACACACACACACACCACACACAAATCGTTCAAATCGAGACCGAAACTTTTTTCTTCCTTTTTCGACCCGGGGCGGACGCACCCGATGTTTGCCTGGGTGCCTCGACGCTTTTTTTGTTGCGTCTTAGAACTCAGACATTTCACGGTGAGGACGATGATGATGATGATGATGAAGTGATGCTTAATGTCCTCAGATGTCAGTTGACACATTATGGACAAGTTGTGACCAATGCCGAAGCACGGTTCAATAATTCTTTACGTCCACGGAAACCAGAAGGCTCGTTAGGACGGCCAGCTCAGGACGGCCACCTCGACTCTCACACAGCTCCTGAAGTATGAGGTGAGGACGATGATGATGATGATGTTGAAGTGTTGCTTAATATCCTCAGATGTCAGTTGACATATTAGGGACAAGCTGAGACCAGCGCCGAAGCATGGTTCAATATAGCTTTATGTCCACGGAAACCAGAAGGCTCGTTAGGACGGCCAGCCCAGGACGGCCACCTCGACTCTCACACAGCTCCTGAACTATGAGGTGAGGACTGACAGCGCGAGACTCGTATAGAGACGATTTTGGTAGAGAGATGCGCGGAGACGAGTAGTGAGTGTCCCTTCAGCGGTGTAACCAACTGCGGAGGGAGGGAGGGAAGGTGCCGGAAAACCTTGCTTGGAGTCGTCTCCCCTGGCGATGTCACTGTCAGGCCATTGGAGACTGGAGCAGTCTGGGACTGTAGTTTGGGGTGAGCCTTCAAACTGGGACTACAGGTTGGGGTGGGCCTTCAAACTGGGACTACAGGTTGGGGTGGGGCTTCAAACTGGGACTACAGGTTGGGGTGGGGCTTCAAACTGGGACTACAGGTTGGGGTGGAGCTTCAAACTGGGACTACAGTTTGGGATGGGGCTTCAAACTGGGACTACAATTTGGGGTGGGGCTTCAAACTGGGACTACAGTTTGGGGTGGGGCTTCAAACTGGCAGACTGGGGCTGTAGTTTGGGGTGGGGCTTTAGGCTGGGACTACAGTTTGGGGTGGGGCTTTAGGCTGGGACTACAGTTTGGGGTGGGGCTTTAGGCTGGGACTACAGTTTGGGGTGGGGCTCCGGAGCTGGTTCCAGATTTGGGGTGGGGCTCCAGACTGGCGGGGTGGGCAGATGCAGCGGTCTACGACAAGATGCCAGACGACACGATTACACAAGAGGGAAAAGCCAGATGCCAAGCTGACACCAGTTTCTGCTTTTTCTGCCCCTCGCGGGCCTTCCTGACGTCACTGTGGCGGTCTCCGTGACGTAATAGCGCGCTGAATGACGTCATTGAGATGCCGATTGCGGGGGATGTCAGACTTAATGACTTCGCGATGGCCGCGCGTGGGAGCGTGTGCCGGTTTGGCCCAGTGGTAAGCGTTAGGCTGGTAAGCAGAAGGGCCGTCCTCGGTTCGATTCCGCTTCGGCTGTCCTTGATCAAAATGTGTGGTCTGTGGACACCGGGTTTGTGACTCAACCTCACAATTAATGGTGCATTAAAATGGCTTTCACCGCCGCCCAACCTTCATGTACCCGACAGCCGAGGACATGAAGCCCCACATCATCAGCCAATCTTATTGCAAAAATCAGTCTGGCGGTGACAGTGCAGCGTTACGCACAGTCTCCCTCTTCCCCCACCTCCTGGGATCTCGGTCCCCGCCAGTACCTCTTTGGAGACAACAGGGCGTTATTTTTCGTTTGTTTGGGGTTAAACAAGTTTGTCTGGGTTAAGCAAGTTTAACCCAAACAAACAAAGGCGTGTTGGAATCAGCACTCCTCCATCTTCTTGATTTTCTCACTCATCAGTAGCTTAGCAAGGACTAGTTCAGTTGTTGACTGAACCTCAACTACAAACCTTGTAGATGTAAAATAAAGTTGCCGAGTTCGAGTTCAGTCCACGCTTTGTGGGATGACTTCTAGCGCGTGGTTGCCATGGAGCCAGCCCCGGTCAATCACCCCTCTGTCTCACCGATCAGGTTCACCCGTGGGTTTCACGGAGTGTTAATTCAAGTCTGGCGTCGTTTACCCCGTCCCTAATAAGTCTTATGGCTTCTGTGGACGTAAAGCAAGAGTTGAAGAAGAAGCAGGCGTCGCGGTTTACGAGGCCATCATGGAGCCTGTACATGCTCTGGGAGCAGCTGCCGTCCGAGAAACTTGGCCTCTGACGCTGAAAGCGAAACGAGCGGAGCAACCCGAGATTCTACAGCAAGTGTAGCCGGTGTAGCCGGGTCTCTGGAGCAACTAACCACGATCAGTGGAGCTGCAAACAGTGTTCAGTTAGACACTGTAAGCTAAGTAGATAGTGTTGCTTAATGTCACAACTTGTCCCTAATATGTCAGCTGACATCTGAGGACATAAAGCATCACTTCATCATCATCACCAATGCCGAAGCTTGGTTCAATATAGCTTTACGTCCACGGAAACCAGAAGGCTCGTTAGGACGGACAGCCCAGGACGGCCACCTCGACTCTCACACAGCTCCTGAACTGACACACACACTGTAAGCAGCAACATATTTTGTTTTGAGTGTTCCCCCATCTTCCCCCTCTCTCGCTCTCTTGATCTCCCCTTGCGTACTAAAGTTCAGTCTCTCTTTCAGTCTCTGTCTCTGCCCCTTAGTGTGTGTGTGTGTGTGTGTGTGTGTGTGTGTGTGCTCTCTCTCTCTCTCTCTCTCTCTCTCTCTCTCTCTCTCTCTCTCTCTCTCTCTCTCTCTCTCTCTCTCTTTGCGTAATAAAGTTCAGTCTCTCCTTTCTTTCACTCTCTCTCTGTGTCTATCTCCCTGTCTGTGTGTGTGTGTGTGTGTCTCTCTCTCTCTTTGCCTAATGAAGTTCAGTCTCTCTCTCTCTCTCTCTCTCTCTCTCTCTCTCTCTCTCTCTCTCTCTCTCTCTCTCTCTCTCTCTCTCTCTCAGAGCCAGGGTATTGCTCCTGTTCACAGCT
>JABMCL010001151.1:12500-35000 GCA_018857735.1 Alviniconcha marisindica
ATAGTCCCATGGTTTAAACAACAACCTATTCAAACACAAAATAAAGGTGCAATGCACAGTATTGTATAGTCCCATGGTTTAAACAACAATCTATTCAAATGCAAAATAAAGATGCAATGCACAGTATTGTATCATTCCATGGTTTAAACAACAATCTATTCAAACACAAAATAAAGACACAATGCACAGTATTGTATCATCCCATGGTTTAAACAACAATCTATTCAAACACAAAATAAAGACGCAATGCACAGTATCATATCGTCCCTTGGTTTAAACAACAATCTATTCAAACACAAAATAAAGATGCAACGCACAGTTTCGCCTCATCCTTTCAGTGAAGATCGTCGAGCGCTTCTTCTGTCTACACCTGCGGGCACAAAGCCAAGGACGTCACACCATCGATCGCCCGAAGCCAGTGAAGGAGACTCAGGCGATCGATGGTGTGACGTCCTTGGCTTTGTGCCCGCAGGTAGTGTCTCAAGCTCCTCAACACTTTCAGCTTTGATTTCGATCTCGAATGGCGGGGCTGTCTGACTCGAGTCCCGCAGAAAGGTTAAGGCGTAGGGGGCGGGACGGACCTGGGATTATCAGCGTTTGCCGGGCAACAGAGCCGGTGAACGTTGTTGGAGATCTGTGAAAGGCCCAAAGAGTGAAAGTGGTATCAGCTCGCCAGTCCCAAATCACCTCTCCATTCTTAACACCTGATTACGGGGATAGCTTTCACAAGCCGGGTAATAGATGAACTCACGGGGCAGAATAGATATCGAACTCACGGGGCAGAATAGATATCTCTTTGATTAGCTCATTTACAAATCCCTCTAAGAGTGTTTTTAATGGCGGACACCGATCGGCTTTTGGACTTTTTGGAGGGACGGGAGCACTGGGCTTGTAGCTCGGTGGACGGGAGCCGTGTGGTGGAGGGGGGTATTTGTGGGGGAGGGGGGTATTTGTGGGGGAGGGGGGGGGGAGTATTACGGGGTCTACCGGAAGTAGCGATTTTTCTCCGTGCGAGCATAGTTTCGCCCACCGCCCGCCCGTGTTTCGCAGGTTTACAAAGTTAGTCAATGGATTTTAACGCCCTGTCAACCACACACGGCCACCTCAGCATGAAGGTTCTTCAGAGTGTTCTGGGTGAATTAGCAGCACCGTTGCACGGTTGGCTGGAACATTATCAACACAGACAATCGCTGCAAAGGCCCCGCCCTAGTTTGGGCTGTCAAGTCACAAAAACACTCAGCGTGCAACTAACTGCCTCGGAACGTATAGTGTAGTTCACAGAAATATCTTCAGCAGGCAACTGTAGTTCACAGAAATACCTTCAGCATGCAACTGTAGTTCACAGAAATACCTTCAGCATGCAACTGTAGTTCACAGAAATGCTTTCAGCATGCAACTGTACTTCACAGAAATGCCTTCAGCATGCAACTGTACTTCACAGAAATACCTTCGGCATGCAACTGTACTTCACAGAAATACCTTCAGCATGCAACTGTAGTTCACAGAAATACCATCAGCATGCAACTATAGTTCACAGAAATACCTTCAGCATGCAACTGTAGTTCACAGAAATACCTTCAGCATGCAACTGTAGTTCACAGAAATACATTCAGCATGCAACTGTAGTATGCAACTGTAGTTCACAGAAATACATTCAGTATGCAACTGTAGTTCACAGAAATACATTCAGTATGCAACTGTAGTTCACAGAAATTCAGTATGCAACTGCAGTTCACAGAAATACCTTCAGCATGCAACTGCAGTTCACAGAAATACATTCAGCATGCAACTGCAGTTCACAGAAATACATTCAGCTTCCAACTGCAGTTCACAGAAATACATTCAGCATGCAACTGCAGTTCACAGGTCACAGTGACCAAGCTTCCCCTCCCCTCCCCCCCCCCCCCCCCCCCCCCCCCCCCCCCCCTTTCATCCATCCTGCCCACATCCCCTGCCTTGAAATGTCTTCTTGTCACCGTCAGCTGCAGACTGTCCAAACGGCGTTCACGTTGCGGGAACCCCAGACAGGTGGATTAGTCCATTGCAGGCCGCAGCGCCGAATTAAAGCGGCGTGTCTCCGGGACAAAGTCAGAGTGACTTCACGTCATAATTCCCTCCCCTTGTGGCTTCACGTCATAATTCCCTCCCTTCGTGGCTTCACGGCTCGGCGGGACACGGAACAAGCGGGTCACAGCGTGGGTCCCGTGTTCCCGGTGAAGGAACAGAAAGCTAACCCGAAGAGAGTGGGGCGGGTGCCACAGTGCTGTATGCAGCATAGCGTCAGATTTTCTCAGACGGGCTCAAGGTTTTTAAAGGGAGCGACAGGGGGCCTCTTCACAGTTTACGAGACTGTAATGATTTCTTCCTGCAGAAGACGATTACGCACGCGGAGAGGCCAAACGAAGGTAATAAGTTGTCAGTATTGTGTGTTTTCCTTCTCCGTTTCTGTTCTGCACTGGGAGTCCCTTGCCCCCCTCCCCCCCCCCCCCCCCCCCCCCCCCCCGCCGTAAGCTCTCTCTGTCTCTGTCTGTCTGTCTGTCTGTCTGTCTGTCTGTCTGTCTGTCTGTCTGTCTCTCTCTCTCTCTCTCTCTCTCTCTCTCTCTCTCTCTCTCTCTCTCTGTCTGTCTGTCTGTCTGTCTGCTGCTCTCTCTCTCTCTCTCTCTCTCTCTTTTCTCTCTCTCTCTCTCTCTCTCTCTCTCTTTTCTCTGTCTGTCTGTCTTCTGTCCCGTCTGTCTGTCTGTCCTGTCTTCTCTCTCTCTCTCTCTCTCTCTCTCTCTCTTCTCTCTCTCTCTCTCCCTTCGCTCTCTCTCTCTCTCTCTCTCTCTCTCTCTTCTGTCTGTCTGCTCTCTCTCTCTCTCTGGTCCCACCCCCCCCCCCACCACTAATCCACTGAGAGACCGTAAAAAAACAAAAATCTGCTGCAAATCCATGACTGCACATTCATGAGGTAGGCCACAAATCTTAAAGACCTACGCCCCCGCCCCCCCCCCCCCCCCCCCCCCCCCCCCCCCCATGTCTTTGGGGTTCGTGGAGGCGGGCCCATGATGTTGTATAATTTAATATTCTTCAGATCAGTGTGCTAGTAGCCTAGTGGCTGTGGTCCGGGCGAAAGCCATCAGGACATCCGACATCTCCGACATCCGACATCTCCGATGTCATCACACTCCGCAGACAGAGAACAGGATACGACAGCAGCAGCCTACTACTACTGCTACTACTACTACTACTACTACTACTACTACTAATAATAATAATAATAATAATAATAATAATAATAATAACTCGTATATAGCGCTACACACCGTAAAAGTTTACGAGCTCGCGACGCTGTACATTATCGACATCAAAATCAAATTGACAATCAAAAAACAAACAAAAAGCACAAATACTATTAATGCATACATCAATATCAACATGACAAAGTAAGTAAGTTGGTGTTTTACGCCCAGTCAACCGGTACGGTTATATCAGGGCGAATATGACAAAGAGCCAGGATGAAACAAAAAGAAGAAGAAGAAGAAGAAGAAGAAAAGAAGAAGAAGAAGCACAAGTATTGTAAATGCGTACATCAATACTAAAGCATTTCACACACACTCAAATAAGCACAAGTGTTATAAATGCATACATCAATATCAACATGACGGTCAGCAAAGCACACATACTGAACAATCAGACAGAAAAGCACAAGTACTGTCATGACAATCCAAAAAGCACAAATACTGTAAAGGCATACATCAGCACTAAAGCGTTTCACACTCAGCCACCTACTATATGATTACACGCAAACACATGCGCACTCACACTCTCACCTCCTCCGCCTACACTTGCCCCCCCCCCCCCCCCCCAAACCCCCCTCCACCCCCTTCCACACCTCTCCCAACAACGACGGACGACGTTGTTCTCACACTCGCTGCTCCGTTCTTTGATTTGTCTGTACGGCCCTTACCGTCCTGTGTAACCATTGCATGTTTCAGTATTTCTCACCGAGAGGTCACTATCGCTGTCACGAGCATTAGCATGTGATTCCCCCCCCCCCCCCCCCCCGCCCACTCCATCCCCCCACACCCACCCCTCTACCCCCACCCCAGCCCATCCGGCACCCCGTTTGACTGCATCATTTACTGGTACACTTCTGTCAAGTAACGTGAGAGACATGAACAGGAGAAATTTGATTCCGTATTGGATTAAGCGCGACTGAAGCCGAATGGAGAGCAGCCAGACAGACAAGGCTGTCAACGTCCCTTTGGTGGCTGTGCTGTGGGCACACTGAGCTGGAAAGTGTGTGAGGGACACCGTGGTAGATATAGGTCCCTGAGGAACACCGTGGTAGATATAGGTCCATGAGGGACACCGTGGTAGATATAGGTCCATGAGGGACACAGTGGTAGATATAGGTCCATGAGGACACCGTGGTAGATATAGGTCCTGAGGAACACCGTGGTAGATATAGGTCCGTGAGGAACACCGTGGTAGATATAGGTCCATGAGGGAACACCGTGGTAGATATAGGTCCATGAGGGACACCGTGGTAGATATAGGTCCATGAGGAACACCGTGGTAGATATAGGTCCATGAGGAACACCGTGGTAGATATAGGTCCGTGAGGAACACAGTGGTAGATATAGGTCCATGAGGAACACCGTGGTAGATATAGGTCCGTGAAAAACACAGTGGTAGATATAGGTCCGTGAGGGACACCGTGGTAGATATAGGTCCATGAAGGACACCGTGGTAGATATAGGTCCGTGAGGGACACCGTGGTAGATATAGGTCCGTGAGGAACACCGTGGTAGATATAGGTCCGTGAGGGACACCGTGGTAGATATAGGTCCGTGAGGAACACCGTGGTAGATATAGGTCCGTGAGGGACACCGTGGTAGATATAGGTCCGTGAGGGACACCGTGGTAGATATAGGTCCGTGAGGAACACCGTGGTAGATATAGGTCCGTGAGGGACACCGTGGTAGATATAGGTCCGTGAGGAACACCGTGGTAGATATAGGTCCGTGAGGGACACCGTGGTAGATATAGGTCCGTGAGGAACACCGTGGTAGATATAGGTCCATGAGGGACACCGTGGTAGATATAGGTCCATGAGGGACACAGTGGTAGATATAGGTCCATGAGGGACACAGTGGTAGATATAGGTCCGTGAGGGACACAGTGGTAGATATAGGTCCATGAGGGACACAGTGGTAGATATAGGTCCATGAAGAACACCGTGGTAGATATAGGTCCATGAGGGACACCGTGGTAGATATAGGTCCATGAAGAACACCGTGGTAGATATAGGTCCATGAGGAACACAGTGGACATGTACGTCTCTACCGTCTCTGCCCGCGTTGGCAGCACTGCTGATCACCGCACAGTGGCGACTTGTGATTTCACATGCTGATCACCGCACAGTGGCGACTTGTGATTTCACATGCTGATCACTGCACTGTGGCGACTGGTCGTGATTTCACATGCTGATCACCGCACAGTGGCGACTGGTTGTGATTTCACATGCTTATTATCACCTGTCGCGTCTCCTTGACGGGTTCGCCAGTTACCAGTATAGCGCCTTCCGTGACAGTTTTTTGTTTTTACAGTGACGAACACTCGCCTGGCCTGACCTGAACAGACAGCAACGTGACAGTGACTTGATTGAAAGAAATTAGACATTTCACACACACACACACACACACACACACACACACACGCACGCACACACACACGCACACGCACCACACACCCCCCACACACAACACACACACACACACACACACCACACACGACACACACACACACACACACACACACACACGACACACACACACACACACACACACACACACACACACACACACACACCGACACACACACACACACACACACGCACACACACACACACACACACACACACACACACACACACACCATTTTGAACTTGTTAAGGCAAGGATCATTTTTATACACTCAACAAATCGGAAAATTCCCAAAACTAAAATGAGCATGAGAGAGACAGACAGACAGACAGAGACAAAGACAGAGACGGAGAGAGAGCGGGTCGTATCTGTGTTATATATAATATATTAATAGTTCCACTGCTGGATTGAACCCGAACTCTACGGGGTCACACCTTTGACTTCCGTGCATTGAACTCTCCGCCTCGGTCCCGAACCTTGCGTCCACTCCCCCCCACCCCCCCCCCCCCCCAGCCCCGCGCCCGTCCCGTCCCCCCCTTCCCCACAGCACATCACATTCCGACTCACACCTTGCCCCTCCCACCTGCCGTCGCCACGTTGAGAAATCCCCCGGCTCCTCTTCCCTGCCCACTGGGTCATTATGCCTGTCTGGGCAAAGGTTGCGCGTCGGTGTCAAGGGTCAAGAGGTGAGGGTTCATTCACCAGGGACAGTCGCCACTGACAGGTCTTTATGTGCTTCGCGCTTGTGCTTGGGGCCAAAGATTCTGCACCAAGATCGCGCGGCCCTGCTTAGGGCCTATAATTTCTTCATAATTATTTAATTTTTCATTTTTAATAGGATAAATTTCAGTTACTTGCTTTGGATCGAACGAGCTTTTTATGATCGACTGAATCGAACAGCATTAGCAGCAACAGCAAGAACATCACATGATAGACCATAGAATGTCGTCATACAGAAGACGCGTCATAACTACGCCACACGTCATTGCCTCAGTCCCACTCAAAGCAGAGACCGTCATGTAATAGGCATGTTCTCTTCATCCGATCAGCCGTAACTTAGCAAGGAATATCAAATATTAGCCTTTGCACTTAGCCACTAAGCAAGGAAAATTTAATATTAGCCTTTGCAGTTAGCCACTAAGCAAGGAATATTAAATATTAGCCTTTGCAGTTAGCCACTAAGCAACGAATATTAAATATTAGCCTTTGCAGTTAGCCACTAAGCAAGGAATATTAAATATTAGCCTTTGCACTTAGCCACTAAGCAACGAATATTAAATATTAGCCTTTGCACTTAGCCACTAAGCAAGGAATATTAAATATTAGCCTTTGCAGTTAGCCACTAAGCAAGGAATATTAAATATTAGCCTTTGCACTTAGCCACTAAGCAAGAAATATTAAATATTAGCCTTTGCACTTAGCCACTAAGCAACGAATATTAAATATTAGCCTTTGCACTTAGCCACTAAGCAAGAAATATGAAATATTAGACAGGCATTAGGAGCGGTAACTCGCCGTTCCCGTCCTCGTGTTAGGATGTGGACTGCGCTATCTTGGTGTTGAATATCTTCGGTGAGGGGTGCAACACAGACGTGCGGCAGTGGATTTCGGAGAGCTGGGAGAATGGCCAGTGGCGACTTCAGGGTGTAGGTAGGTTTGCACGGGCAGCATGTTGCGGGCTGTGGCTGTTCGGTTGGTGGGTCGATGACCGCGAAGTGATGGACCTTTCTGGGCCCTCGGGCTCCTTCGTTAAACTTGCTGACCGATCACCGAGCTGCCAAGTCGTGGGGCCAGTGTGTGCGTGCGTGGGTGCGTGTGTGTGCCGGTGCGTGCGTTCGTGCGGCGTCAGTGAGCGCGTGTGTGTGCGTGTGTGTGTGCGTGTGTGTGTGTGTGTGTGTGTGTGTGTGTGTGTGTGTCCGTGCGTGTCTCTCTGTGTGTGTGTGTGTGTGTGTGTGTGTGTGTGTGTGCCGTGGTGCGTGCGCGTGGTGTGTGTGCGCGCGCGTGCATGCGTGCCCGGCGTGTATGTGTGTGTGTGTGTGTGTGTGTGTGTGTGTGTGTGTGTGTGTTTGTCTCTTTGTGTGCCGTGGTGTGTGCGTGTGTGTAAGTCAGTGTGTGTGTGTGTGTGTGTGTGCGTGTGTGAGGGGTGGGGGTGGTGGTGGTGCGTGCGTGTGTGAGAGAGAGAGAGAGAGAGAGATGCGTATCTGTCAGTGTATCTGTTAGGGCGCGCGCGTGCGTGTCAGTGTTCAAATGGTACATTTGTCATGTACTGGCGTTAGCTTATGTATCAAACAATGACCGGGGCATCTCTCAAGCAGAGTCCGAGTCTCCAGCTGACAACGCTCCGCACTCAGCAGCAGCAGCAGCTGTCGAGGACTAGGGACACCCTAAAGTTCCCAGCAGCTGTCGAGGACTAGGGACACCCTAAAGTTCCCAGCAGCTGTCGAGGACTAGGGACACCCTAAAGTTCCCAGCAGCTGTCGAGGACCAGGGACACCCTAAAGTTCCCAGCAGCTGTCGAGGACTAGGGGCACCCTAGAGTTCCCAGCTGCTGGCCGCTGCCGTGGAATAAACCTCTCGTTGTCTCTGAGGAATGCACAAGGAACGGCCAGCCGTGGAAAGAGAGCAGACGTGGTGCTTTACGCCCACAGAGCGGGGATAGTTCAGTGGTTAGAGCGCCGGACTCGTGATGGAAAAGGTCGCGGGTTCGAATCCCCGCAGGAGCGGCGGGAGAATTTTCTTCTCCAGGGTCAACTTTCTGTGCGGACCGACTCTTATTTCGGTATCCGTTCCACCCCCGTGTTACCGCAGTAATCGGTATCGGTGGATTTTTATATATTTTTAAATCGCTATAAAAAGCTAGTCTCTCATGTAGAATCACATGCGAGCGCAGTGAGTCTGTTCGAGAGCGGAGAATAGTGCTATATAAAAGTGATTAATAACAACAAGAGAAACCACATCATAGTTCAGGAGCTGTGTGAGAGTCGAGGTGGCCGTCCTGGGCTGTCCGTCCTAACGAGCCTTCTGGTTTCCGTGGACGTGAAGCTATATTGAACCATGCTTCGGCATTGGTCTCAGCTTGTCCCTAATATGTCAGCCGACATCCGAGGACATTAAGCAACTCAACCGAACCCACAGAAACCATAAGGCTTATTAGGGACGGGGGAAAGGGGGGAAGGGAAGGGGAAGACATGAATAGCTCGTCCGCGCGCTTTTGGCGGTGGTGGTGGTGAAGTGTTGCTTAATGTCCTCAGATGTCAGTTGACATATTAGGGACAAGTTGTGACCAACGCGCAAAGCACGGTTCAATAATTCTTTACGTCCACGGAAACCAGAAAGCTCGTTAGGACGGACAGCTCAGGACGGCCACCTCGACTCTCACACAGCTCCTGAACTATGATCAGATCGTGATGAAGTGTTGCTTAATGTCCTCAGATGTCAGTTGACATATTAGGGACAAGTTGTGACCAACGCGCAAAGCACGGTTCAATAATTCTTCACGTCCACGGAAACCAGAAGGCTCGTTAGGACGGACAGCCCAGGACGTCCACCTCGACTCTCACACAGCTCCTGAACCATGAAGCTATTGGCTTTGCGGCCCGTTAAGACGGCAGCGCTGTCAGCAGCTGCAAAGTTTCGTTAATTGTGAGGACACAGTCACAAGACAGTGATGATGATGATGATGATGATGATGATGATGATGATGATGATGATGATGATGACGTTATGGGGCTTAATGTCCTCCTATGTCGTATGACAGTGTCCCTAAACCACAACTTTTAAAGAGAGAGGAGAGCCGAAGCGGACTTGAACCGAGGTCCTTCTGTTAACAGCCTAACGCCTAACCGTTAGGCCAAGCCGGTTCACAAGCGGCAGACACGGACTGGGGTTTGACTTCAGTACTTTCAGAGACACCGCGTTTCAGAGACACCGTGTTTCAGAGACACCGCGTTTCAGAGACACCGTGTTTCAGAGACACCGTGTTTCAGAGACACCGCGTTTCAGAGACACCGTGTTTCAGAGACACCGCGTTTCAGAGACACCGCGTTTCAGAGACACCGTGTTTCAGAGACACCGTGTTTCAGAGACCCACCGTGTTTCAGAGACACCGCGTTTCAGAGACACCGTGTTTCAGAGACACCACGCGCGGCCTAACATAAAATGCAGAAATTCTCTTGGTTTCCTGTTGCTAAGAAACGGAGCGCAGCCCGGTATATTTCCGCTGTTGCCCGTCCAGTCGCGCCGTGACCGCCCCGTTCCGGTCAGCAGCGACTGACAGTTGTACTGCTCTCTCTGTGGCTCGCCCTGACCGGAATCGGCTGCCCCAGACCCGGACGCGACTGAGTAGAGTGGGAATTAAAGTAAAAGTCCAAGGTTTTTAAGTATGCAACATGACCATCGAAATGATTGACAAATGAGTCACTAGTTTCAGATTTAATGAAATAAAGATATAAAAAAAATGTTTAATTGGGTTTTTAATCGATTTTATTTTCTGTAGGCTGGCCGAGACTACAGTCTCGGGCTCTCCATCAGTCACGTGACTTTCCCGGAAGTGACGTCAGTCTGGGGAGTCAGTGCGGTTGCCATCTTAGATTCTTCAGTAAACTGTGTATGCGTGTGGTCGACATTTTTTTTTAACTATACGGGCCTACTGTGTTGCTGCGAACTGTAACAATTCGCAGACGACCCCAGGTATAACAATGCACGAGTTCCCGCGCAATCGACCCGCAGTGAGGCGAAAGTGGATTAAATTTATACAATTCAAACGAGCTGACTTTCTTGCTGCGCCGCATCACGCCCATTTTGTAGCGAGCACTTCAGTGAGTGCGATTTCGCAAACCCCATGGAATACCGCGTGGGGTTTGCTTCGAAGCTGACACGATGTTCCGGTACTCTTTCAAAATCCTGCCTGACAGGCTCAGACTGATACGGCTGTATCCTTGTGGGTCTCTCGGGCAAAGTATCAGTTTCGTCTTCGGAGCTCGAGTTGGCCATTTTGCAGCGACTCCCCAGAGTGACGTAGTAGGCATATGGTCACGTGATTTGGGCGTCATGGCGACGCTTTCGGTACGACAGAAAATGCCTTTTTTCGTGCATTTATAACCCTCAGATCACAGTTTCATCTACATCATCGTTCTCAGCGAGCTTTAACGGAAATCGTGTCTAAAAAAACATCCCTAACCTTGCACTTGTCCTTTAAGTCTTCCCGGTGAACTGTTCCTAGCTTTTTCTCTCTGATCTGGGACTTGGACAACGAGTAGAGTAGAAAGCATTCGCAGTGAAGCTCTTCCTAGTTTTTTCTCTCTGATTTGGACAACGAGTTGAATGGAAAGTCTTCGCAGTGGAACTGTATCTAGTTCTTTTGTCTCTGACCTAGGACTTGGACACGAGCAAAAGCGGAGGGTCTTCCTAGTGAACTGTTCCTAGCTCTTTCTCTCTGATCTGGGACTTGGACACGAGTAGAATAAGAAGTCTTCCCACTGAACTGTTCCTCTCTCCTCTCTCTCTCCTCTCTCTCTCTCTCTCTCTCTCTCTCTCTCTCTCTGTGACCTGGGACCTGGACACGAGTAGAGTAGGAAGTCTTCCCATTGAACTGTTCCTCTCTCTCTCTCTCTCTCTCCTCTCTCTCTCTCTCTCTCTCTCTCTCTCTCTCTCTGACCTGGGACCTGGACACGAGTAGAGTAGGAAGTCTTCCCATTGAACTGTTCCTAGCTCTTTTCTCTCTGATCTGGGACTTGGACACGAGCAAAAGCGGAGAGTCTTACTAGTGAACTGTTCCTAGCTCTTCTCTCTCTCTCTCTCTCTCTCTCTCTCTCTCTCTCTCTCTCTCTCTCTCTCTCTGATCTGGGACCTGCACACGAGCAAGAGCGGAGGGTCTTCCCCGCAAACCCTCCAGCTCTCCTCCCTCTGACTGGCGCAGTCGCCGGAGACAGGGGAGACAGGGAGACAGGGGAGACAGGGGAAATCAGCATGAAGAGATTTATTGTCACAAAGCCTAGCGCCCGCCCCACCTGTCTCGGGACTGTGACTGAGGGGGTTGTCCTCCCTTGAGCGGAACGGAGTGAGCCGTGTGGCGGCGGCAATGTCAGTCGTAATTCTGGCAACGTCAGGGGGCTGTGGCCCCAGAGGTCAGGAACTGGGTCAGAATCAAAGGCAGGGTCACGGGGTCAAGTTGACTTCCCGCCCCGCCCCCCTCCCCCTTCTCTCTTTCAGCTCTTGGAGCAGAGAGCTTTGGCTGACCAGCAGACGGATGTGGGGCTTCACAGCTGTGGCTGCATAATGAAGTGGACGGGTGGGCCCATGGACCTGTATAAAATATATATCGGTCCAGGGGTGGGCCACACCGGTGACCGCCGAACAGCGAAAGTGGGTGTTGGGGTGTGCGAGTCAGCTGGAATCTGGAAGCCGGAAGGTCAGAGCCAAAGTTTGCTGAAGTTTTAGGTTTCACGATTGCCGAGTGGTCGGTCGGTCGCTGGCTGCTTCAATGATCAGCACTGCTGGTGGCCGGAATTTAAAGAAAGTCTTTGCGTCCGCTGTTTGAAGTCCGCCTTTTTAACCCTTTGGTCTTGATCTGGCTGAGGTGGAGGTGGGGAGTTATACCTCAGTAACGCTACACTGTCCCCACCACAATGATTTCCGCAGCGATGAGAGCCATTTTAATGCTTCGTTAATTATGAGAGGCACAAGACCCGTGTCCATAAACCACATTTGAAGATCGAAACGGGGGGGGGGGGGGGGGGGGGGGGGGGGGGGGGGGGGGGGGGGGGGGGGGGGGGGCGAGAGGGAGGGGGGGGGCGGGGAGGAAGCATCGAACCAACGTCCCCCACTTACAAGCCTATCGCCTTCCCGCTAGGCCAAACCGGCTTTTTGCTGTTATGCGTTTTAATGCGAGCGAAGGGCCGGAAGAAGCCTCCATTTTACTTCTCCCTTTAAACGTCTCCTAAATCCCCTGTCATGAAGTTCCGCCTCTGACACTGAGCTCCAGGGATCAGCGCTTACGTCACCACCTGCAACCTCTGACCCCGGGCCACACTGTCACGTGACCGCAAGGGCAGCGGAGGACGTCGTGGTCATTGGTGGTGATTGATGCCCTTCACGGGAGGGACAGCGGTCGGCTGTGTTGTCCCAAGTAACTGTCCGCCAGGCTTCTGAGGACATTAAGCACCACGTCGTCGTCGCTGGTGGGCAGATAGGCCGTCTTATCCGTGGAGCTATATCTACATGATCTTATCGCAGATGGGCAGATAGGCCGTCTTATCCGTGGAGCTATATCTACATGATCTTATCGCAGATGGGCAGATAGGCCGTCTTATCCGTGGAGCTATATCTACATGATCTTATCGCAGATGGGCAGATAGGCCGTCTTATCCGTGGAGCTATATCTACATGATCTTATCGCTGGAAGGTGCAACACTGGTTCCAGTGTCAAGCCAGACGCGTTTCAGTAGGGATCTGCTAATACAGTGCCGGGTAATAATGTTTATGAGGTTGCTTTTTAACTGAGATTTCAAGTATCTATAGGCAGAGGTCTTCTGCGATTGCGTCTGCCGTTTGTTTTAGTTTGTTGTTTTTGTTTTGATTCGAGTTTTCTCATGTGTAGGACAATTTCGACACAGGCATAGACACATGCACGCGCATGCGCATTCACAATCAAACGTACAGGCATGCATGCACACACACACACACACACACACACACACACACACACACACACACACACACACACACACACACACACAATGATGCATTCGTGCATAACGCTCAGTTTTAATGAACACGCCCCATTCAGTCCCATAATAATGTATAATCCCAGCTTCTCCGGCAAATCAACGACAACGTCTCTGGCGGTCGGTGCTGTATATGCAGGTGTTCGCGTTGTGAGACATTCCCGCCGGCACGGGAAGGGGCGGGGTGCGGGTCATTCGGCAGGCACCCCGTGTACACTCCGCCATCGGGGAAGGGGCGGGGTGCGGGTCGTTCGGCAGGCACCCCGTGTACACTCCGCCATGGGGGAAGGAGCGGGGTGCGGGTCGTTCGGCAGGCACCCCGTGTACACCCCCCCTGGCCCCCCCGCAGCTGTCCAGACAAACTAACGACGTGCTGTCGTCTGCTCGGTCTGCCCAGGGACTCGGGACATGTCGTCGTCGTCTGACCGCCGGTTTCCCTGTCGTCTGACCGCCGGTTTCCCTGTCGTCTGACCGCCGGTTTTATGTCGTCTGACCGCCGGTTTCTCTGTCGTCTGACCGCCGGTTTTAACACCGTCTGACCGCCGGTTTCTCTGTCGTCTGACCGCCGGTTTCTCTGTCGTCAGACCGCCGGTTTTAACATCGTCTGACCGCCGGTTTCTCTGTCGTCTGGCCGCCGGTTTTATGTTGTCTGACCGTCGGTTTCTCTGTCGTCAGACCGCCGGTTTCTTTTATCGTCTGACCGGGCTTCTCTGTTGCCTGACCCCGGTTTCTCTGGGATGTTGTCGTCTGGCCGTAAGCGTGTAAAGATTGCACGGGTCGGCTGTCTGTCATTGCCGGTTTTCTGTAGTGTGAAACAATGTGCCTTTCCATGTAAGAGAGTGTGTGCACAAAACACGGTGAACTGTAACGCGGCTTTGACTCGAAACATTCATTAGAACCAACAGCTGTGTAAACTTTCTAGCATATTGTGGGACTTCCCATGTTCCAAACTGTGTTTGAAGTCAGTTTGTAGGCTGATATAACCGTACTGGTTGACTGGGCGTAAAACACCAAGGTATTTATTCAGTTTGTAGGCTGATATAACCGTACTGGTTGACTGGGCGTAAAACACCAAGTTATTTATTCATTTTGTAGGTCCGACATGGGGCAGCTTTACGTATGAGAAGTTCTAAATTGCGCAACGACTTATGACAGTTTAACTGTTGTTTAAGTGTCGTTTTGTAGCTTGACAAAGGGGATTACCCCGAAAATTTGCAGATTGTGTTTTTGTCCTAATAAAATAGGCGTTCTTTTGAACCTTTTATGTGTTTGGATCTTACGAGAGTTGGATCGTCTTGACGTGATCCTGTGCGACTGACAGGACGTAATGATCCAGTTACTAAGTTTTAGTAAATCTGGGGACCGATTTAAAAAGCTGGCAGAATATAGTAAGTAAACATGGTGCTTAACGTCCACAGAAACCGTACGGCTTATTAGGGACGGGGAGAAGGGTAGGTAGGTAGGTAGGTAGTGTTGCTTAATGTCCTCGGATGTCGGTTGACATATTAGGGACAAGCTGAGACTAATGCCGAAGCATGGTTCAATATAGCTTTACGTCCACCAGAAGGCTCGTTAGGACGGACAGCCCAGGACGGCCACGGGGGGAAGAGGGAGATTATATACCTATCGCTACACTGTCACCACCAGAATGACTTCTGCATGAAGATGGGCAGCGATGAGAGCTATTTTAATGTTTCAGTAGGAAGTGATGGACAAAGTCACAAGACAGTGTCCGCAAACCACAACCTTTTTGAAGGTAAGGGAGAGCCGAAGCGGTATCGAACCGAGGTCCTTCCGCTTACCAGCCTAACGCCATACCGCTGGGCCAAACCGGCTGACGCTAGCAGAATACAGCCATTAATGCTGGTTATCTGAAAGATCGCTCGTCTGCTTGACTCTCAACAGGCCGTCGCCTCTTATCGGACCTGCTTCCCACGAGACAAGAGGAATCTCATCCCCGGACTCTTCCATCACAGTTCCAGACTGAAGGCCTGCTGAGGGCTGATTGGTCACGGCCAATATTCCACCTGCTCTGATTGGCTAATGGCAATACTTAACCTGATCGCATTGTCCACGGTAATAAGACGCCCGCTCTGATTGGCTGAGCGCTGTAGTTGACCCGCTGCGATTGGTCACGAGTCATAAAGGTCTGATGCTCGCCCTCAAAGAGCTCAGCGAATTAGTTCCTGGGGAGTCTGCTAGAACGCTGGCAGAGAGTCTCTGTTGTCGTGGTGACTGGGACTCTGTGAGTTATGGCCAGTCGCACTTGGCGCCGGAACATTACGTTCTTGTTTCCTGGACCAAGGTTGCCGAGAAAAAAAGACGTTTTTGTTTGTCTTTGTTTTAACGGACGATAGCAGTCAACCTTTTTTTCTTCTGATTTTTGTTTGCTTGTTTTGTTTGTTTTCCTTTGAAAGGTTACATTTTTATGTTCTAGATCAAGGTTAAAGAGAAGAAGAAGAAAAAAAAAAGGGCGTTTAGTTTGACTTTGCTTTGAAACACGCTAGCGGTCGCAGTCAAGTTTGTTTCAGGTTTTGGTTTGGTTTGCTTTTTGGTTGTTGCTTTTTTGTTGTTGTTGTTGTTGTTGTTGTTGTTGTTGTTGTTGTTGTTGTTGTTGTTGTTGTTGTTGAAACATTGGTTGGGGATCAAGGTTCTAGAGAAAAACAGCATTTAGCTGTTGTTGTTGTTGTTGTGGTTAGCTTTCTGCAGAACCAGACTGTGGCCTTATTGCCGGACTGTTGAGTAAGACTACTCGGAAGGCACTACCCCGAGAGAGAGAGAGAGAGAGGGGGGGGGACAGACAGATAGACAGAAACAGAGAGAGAGACAGGCAGAAACAGAAACACAGGGAGACAGACAGACAGACAGACAGAAACAGAGAGAGACAGAAACAGAGAAAGAGATAGACAGACAGACAGAACAGAACAGACAGACAGAGAGAGAGAGGGAAAGCGACAAGCCAAAGTCGACGGAGCCACGTTTGACGGTGAATTTCTTCCGCTTTAAATGTCTTTAGATATTTAGTTTTACAAATACCTACCTCGTGTTCTTGAGTACGGATCATCAGTGTCCAGTCGTACCTTTGTTCGTATGCGGTTTAAACGCGAGTTTATTCCAAATACAGAAAAAGAAACGCAATGGATACGGCCACCAAGAAGCCAGCGGTTTATGAAGGATGTGCTCATAACACGATATGCGCTGAAAGCAAAAAAAAAAGGTTACAGCGGACCGACGCATTTCTTTGTGTTTTACCTTCAAACTGTTTTACATTATTAGGCCGAAGAAAGATAATCATTTTGCCAAATGAAACTAAATGGAGAGTAAAAAAAATAGCGTAAAGGACCTCAGTTTCGTGACGTGTACATTTCTTCCCGTTCATTTGTGAATGGGTTTGTATGTTGTGTTTCACTCATACAAGAGAGAGAGAGAGAGAGAGACGTTTTATGAAGTAGAGAACACGTTTTCTTTCATGAGACATAAAAGATAATACGTATTATATATATATATATATTATATATATATATATATATATATATATATATATATATATATATATATATGTGTGTGTGTGTGCGTCGCTGTACTTCAACAGGTGGGAATTATAGTTGTCAAGCACGCCTTTTCACTTTCGCTTGACTTTGATTGCATCTCTGTGCTAAACGATTGATCCCCACACTTCATCTTGTGAACAGTTGACAGTTGTACCCTGGGGCCAGTGAAGTTTCCTTCCATCTGTGTGGGGTCCACACGCTGTATGAATATTTTGTGCGGAGTTAACACCCCCTCCCCCCCCCCACCCCCACCCCCCCACTCTCCCCCCACCCTCTCCCCACTCTCCCCCACCCCCTCCATCCCAACTCCCTCTGTACCCTACGCCCCCCCCCCCCCTCACTCCACACACCACTACCTCCCCCCCCTCCTCCCACCACCCCCTCCCATCCCCCCTCCCCCCCTCCCACTCCCCCCCCCCCCCCCCCACTCCACATCCCCTCCCCTTCCCCCTATCACTCCCTCTGCCCCCCCCCTCCCACCCCACCCCCATTACCCCTCCTCCCTCCCTCCCCCCTGGCCCCCTCCCCTCCCCCACCACCCCCTACCCCCCGAATCACCCTCACCCCCCCTCCCCCCCCCCCCACGCACACACACACCACACCCCATTTTCGCCATCCCTCCTTGAGAAGTCAGGTAGGGACACACACACCAACGGCGGGTCCCGGGTCCCGGGTCCCAGTCTTGGGGTTTACGACGAGGACAATAAATCTGGGGTTTGATCGCCTGGCGTCCACCTCCCGCCCGCCTCACTCAACAGACGGCGCGGTGGCCAGAGGTGTGTGGGCCCTCTCCGCCTCCCTCCCCGCCATGAATAATGCATGCGCCATCAGCGACGCCGAGCTGCAAGTGATGTTTGTGAGAAAGGGCTTCAGAGTTGGCCTTCCGCTGCTTAAAGGGGACACGAAGGGATGCAGCATGACGACTGGAGTGGGCATTGAAAAAAAATGCCTTGTCGACAGGAGTGGACATTGAAAAAAAATGCCTTGTCGACAGGAGTGGACACTGAAAAAAAAAAATGCCTTGTCGACAGGAGTGGACACTGAAAAAAAATGCCTTGTCGACAGGAGTGGACATTTAAAAAAAATGCACGCACGGTCGTTTTTCACTCCACACAAACACACACACACACACACACACACACACACACACACACACACACACACACACACACACACGCGCACACGCACGCATGCACACACACACACACACCACACACACACACACACACACACACACACACACACACACACACACACACACACACACAGAGATCAGATGTGTTAGATCAACCAAAGGAATCGTGCAAATGCAGGATCTTGCACATTTTTCTACGCTATCAGGTATAAATCTGCGTCTTTAGCAAATAACTTTTTTTTAAATATCCAGTCAACCAGAACACGGTAATATCAGGGTGAGACATGTTTTCGATGTCCAGTCAACCAGAACACGCTAATATCAGGGCGAGGCTTTTTTGTCCAGTCAACCAAAACACGCTAATATCAGGGTGAGGCTTTTTTATGTCCAGTCAACCAAAACACGCTAATATCAGGGTGATGCTTTTTTATGTCCAGTCAACCAAAACACGCTAATATCAGGGCGAGGCTTTTTTATGCCCAGTCAACCAAAACACGGTAATATCAGGGTGAGGCTTTTTTATGTCCAGTCAACCAAAACACGGTAATATCAGGGTGAGGCTTTTTTGATGTCCAGTCAACCAAAACACGGTAATATCAGTGTGAGGCTTTTTTGATGTCCAGTCAACCAGAGCACGATAATATCAGGGTGAGTCTTGTTTTTGAAGCCCAGTCAACTAGAACACGGTAATATCAGGGTGAGTCTTGTTTTTTGAAGCCCAGTCAACCAGAACACGGTAATATCATGGTGAGTCTTCTTTTTGTAGCCCAGTCAACCAGAGCACGATATCAGGGTGAGTCTTGTTTTTGAAGCCCAGTCAACCAGAACACGGTAATATCAGTGCGAGTCTTCTTTTTTATGTCCAGTCAACCAGAACACGATAATATCAGGGTAAGTCTTGTTTTTCGTGTCCATTCAAACAGAACACGGTAATATCAGGGCGAGGCTTTTTCATGCTCAGTCAACCAGAACATGGTAATATCAGTGAGAGTCATTTTTGTTGCCCAGTCAACCAGAACACGGTAATATCAGGGCGAGGCTTTTTTATGCCCAGTCAACCAGAACACGGTAATATCAGGGCGAGTTTTGTTTTTTATGTTCAGTCAACCAGAACACGGTAATATCAGGGCGAGGTTTAAATAAGTAAACATGGTACTTAACGTCCACAGACACAATAAGGCTTATTAGGGACGGGGAGAAGGGGGGAGGTGGGGGTAGAGGGAGATCATACACCTGTCGCTACACCACCAGAATGACTCCTGCATTAAGATGGGCAGCGATGAGAGCCATTTAGTGTTTCATAATTGTGAGGGACAAAGTCACAAGACGATGTCCACAGACCACAACTTGTAAAGAGAAAGGAGAGCCGAAGCGGATTCGAACCGAGGTCGGGCGAGGATTATGCAGGGTATCCTTTAAGCAGTTGGTGTCCACTGGTGATAGCGATGGTCCCGACGCTTAGCCCTCGGCACGTATATCTGTTTTTAAAGGCTGTGGCTGTTGGCGTTCCCTTTCGCCGTGTAGGCCATCGTTTTCCCGTACGCCACACCCTTCCAGTGCAGTCACCAGACTTCCGCTACGTACGGAGGATGGCCTTCATCAGTACGTTCGAGCGTGTGTGTGTGTGTGGTGTGTGTGTGTGTGTGTGTGTGTGTGTGTGTGTGTGTGTGGCTGTGTATGTGGTGTGTGTTGCTGTGTGTGTGTGTGTGTGCGTGCAGCAGGCCCGTGCGTGCGTGCGTGCGGCGTGCGTGTGTGTGTGTGTGTTTGTGTGTGTGTGTGTGTGTGGTGTGTGTGTGTGTGTGCTGGTGTGTGTGTGGTGTGTGTATGTGTGTGTGTGCGTGCGAGCGTGTGCGTGCGTGCGTGCGTGCGTGCGTGCGTGCGTGTGTGTGTTTGTGTGTGTGTGTGTGTGGTGTGTGTGTGTGTGTGCTTGTGTGTGCGTGCGAGCGTGCGTGCGTGTGTGTGTGTGTGTGTGTGTGTGTGTGTGTGTGTGGCCAAACACACAAACAACTTCAAAAACATATGTCAAAAGGACAAGAAAGAAGAAGAAAGAAGTGAGCAATGTGCTATTGGTAGTCTTTTTTTTTTCTTTTTTCTTTTTAAGAGAGAGATCGGGGGTGGGGGGGGGGGGGAGGGGGGGTGGGGGCGAGGAGAGGGGTGGGGGGGGGGGCGGGCGAGAGGGAGAAACATTCGTACTCCAGATAACGTCAGCTGCAACGCAGTATATGTCTGACTCATCCACATCTTTCACAAAGCTGTGACGGCAATATAAAATCAATCAATCAAGTAGATATATATAATAAAATTAAAAAAATTCACAGGTCAGGGCACGCACTATTCTACGTTTGTGGAGTTCGAAGAGTGAAAAAGAGAATTTACTGAATGAACCCGGAAAGGAAAAAAAATCCCGGCAGCAGGTAAAGCACGTAAAGCTATGCTCCGACCGAAAGTTAGCTCTGACTTCTCAGAGGACGGGATCTACATTTCTGTGTCCGCAATACTTTTTGAAGGGCACGAACGAACGAATTGTTTTGTTAACGAGGGTTATGGAATAAGTACAATGCCTTTTTTACATCCAGCCCTCGGGGAGATAGAGAGAGAGAAACAGAGAGAGGGAGAGAGAGAGACGGGGGGAACAGATAGAGAGAGAGACGGGGGGAACAGATAGAGAGAGAGAGATCGCGGAGAGAGAGAGAGAGATCGCGGAGAGAGACAGACAGACAGACAGACTGACAGAAAGACAGACAGACACAGAGAGAGGCTTACTCATTACAGCAGGAATGAAAAAAAGTAATTAACATTTAATTTTTAGAGATGCAGAGTGTGGCGGAATGTGTAAAGACATCATCAGAAAGAGCAACTGAAGAGGTCATGAGATTATCCTAATAGTTACGTTCATGTGGTTTTAGCAAACCTTTACGAGTCATCGCTTCATATTCAGCATGCCTGTCATGGGTAAGTAAGTAAGTAAGTAATTTGCTGGTTTAGGCCCAGCAAGTATGTCAAGTGAGACAAGACGCTCTCTCTCTACAAGCGAAGAAGTACACGTTTTAATCCTCTCCCTCTCTCTCTCAGATCAATAATTATGACAACATCACTAGACCATTCGGTTAGTTATTTGCTTTTTTAACCCCCACCTCCCGTTTTGTTGTTGTTGTTTTGCTTTTTGTTTTGTTTGCTTGTTTGTTTGTTTTTGTTGTCATTTTGGTCTTTGTTGGTTTTGTTGCCTCTGACGTTTTGACAACAATTTGCCATCTTGCCATCGTAAATGTCTGTGTGATTATCATTTTATCAATAGGTAACACTCAAATAAGCATACTGCTTTTGTGTTTCCTGTACTTATTTGTTGAGCCTATGATTACGATGAATGAATAACATTTGGTTTAAACCAAGACGTCTCTTCAGGACCTCTCTGCACTGTGCATTACTCTTTTCGCTCTTTTTTCGAAGTGATTTTTGTTAGTGCAGCCGAGTAATCTCTCTCAAATCTTCCCAAGGCTTTAAAAAAACTTGTCATATTCAATCATGATTCATTCTGTCGGAGCGGTTCTGTGACCTTATTATGAGTATACACACACGCACGCACGCACGCACGCACACACGCACACACACACACACACACACACGCACACGCACACGCACACGCACACATACACACACGCACGAACACACGCATGCATGCACACGCACGCACGCACGCACGCACACACAGACACGCGCGTACACGCGCGCATGCACAAACACGTACACACGCACACAACACACACACACACACACACACACACACACACACACACACACACACACACACACACACACACACACACACACGCCCGCACACACACGGAAGGTGACCTCTGAAAGGTAGCAGAACGGGGCCATGTACTGACTGGTGTCAAGCTCCTCTGGTTTCATTATGTGTGTCACGCTCCGCTTGTGAACACCGTGTGCACTCAGTAAATCACTCACGTCCACCAGCTAGCCAGGCTGGCTTTTTCCTTCATGTTGCTTTACGTCCACGGAGGCGAGATGGCTTATTAGGGACGGGGACAGAGTGGGAAGGGGACGAAAGAGTGAAGGCTCGACCGCGGAAACCGCCCGAAAAAGACCGGAGAGACCGCGGACCGCCGCCAGAACGATGGAAGTGTTAAGGCGGTGTCCCCTCGCCATTGCCCAGCGACTTGTGCGCCGCGCAATTGCTGTTTCAACTGCTGTGCTTGGACAGAGTCACAAAGACAATGTCCGTTGCATGCTGTTGACGAACAACTTGGACAACTCAAGCAAAGGAAGTCCAGCTTTCTCAGCCCAGCTCCACCTCCCTACTCATGATCTCTTCTGGGCTAACTTGAGGGTCCAGCTCCACCTCCCTCCTCTAAGATCTCTTGATCTTTTGATCTCGCCTGGAA
>JABMCL010001151.1:52500-56458 GCA_018857735.1 Alviniconcha marisindica
CGGTGGTTACGTCCGTGCATGACTCTAGGTTCGGCCTTTGCTTTACGATGAGCTAATTGAGCTAATTGAGCTACTTTCTCAGTTCCCGCCGCTCTCTCTTCTCGGGAGTCACAATGATTTCTTTGTTTGGTGTGTGTCACAGTGTGTTGAGCGTTGAGTGTGCGTGCGTCGTGCGTGCGTGCGTGCGTGGGGGTGTGGTTGTGTGTGTGTGGTGTGTGTGTGTGTGTGTGTGTGTGTTGTGTGTTTGTGTTGTGTGTGTGTGTGTGCCTTTGTGTGTGTGTGTGTGTGTGTGTGTGTGGGGTGGTGTGTGTGTGGTGGTGTGTGGGGGTGTGTGGGGTGGTGTGTGTGTGTGTGTGTGTGGTGTGTGTGTGTGGTGTGTGTGTGGGGGTGTGGTGTGTGTGGTGTGGGGGGGGGGGGGGGGGGGTGGGTGGTGAGGGTGTGCTGCGCGCGCGGGCGTGTGTGTGTGTTGGTTGTTCGTGCGTGCGTGCGTGCGTGCGTGCGTGGTGTGTGTGTGGGGTGTGTGTGTGTGTGTGTGTGTTGTGTGTGTGTGGTGTGTGTGTGTGTGTGTGTGTGGTTGTGCGCGCCCGCGCGCGCGGGCGCGCCACGCGTGAATTTAGAGTTACACACAAACTACTCCTAGAACTGAAAGAAATTCCCACTGATGAACTAAGACGAGAGGAGTGGGGGAAGGGTGGGGTGGGGTGGGGGGTGGGGGTGGACCAGGCCACTTGGTCTATTGCTGACTGCACGTGCTCCTGATCAGTGTCTGTCAGTGAAACTTGACAAACTCGCCTTTCCTTCACTTTGTGTGCTGGACGTCCCGCGGGAAATTCCACAAGTTCCAGGAACGTCTACAGTCTTCCTGGTTCTCTGGATACAGAGTCAGTGGATTCAGTCAATAATGATGGACATTTGTACGGCGCTCAGCACGATGATCTTCACAGACTATACTGTGGGTATGCTAAAGAAATAAGGTAACAAGTAAAGTAGGAAAAAGACAAATCACTCGCGGCTATCTGGTTACAGATTGTGGAGGATTATTACAATGTGTAATTATGTATCGTCCGGGATACGCTCAAAATTCGTACGGCGACATATCATAGGTGCACATGCATTCATAACAGCATTACACACACACACACACACACACACACACACACACACACACACACACACACACACACACACACCACACACTCCACTCTCCTCTCTCTCCTCTCTCCTCCTCTCTCTCCCTCTCTCTTCTTCCATCTCCTCTCTCTCTCTCTCATCATCTCTCCACCACACACACACACACCCACACACCGCTCTCTCTCTCCTCTCTCTCTCTCTCTCTCTCTCTCTCTCTCTTCTCTCTCTCTCTCTCTCTCTCTCTCTCACACACACACACAACACACACACACCACACACACACACACACACACACACACACACACACACACACACACTCACACACACACACACACACAACACACGCACGCACGCAGCACCAGCACACACACTCACACACAACACCACAACACACACACACACACACACACACACCACACACACACACACACTTTGGTTCAACACACGCAACCAATGCCCACAATGTACGTCAGTTATGTCAGTCCGGCTTTGAGCTGTCAATCAAAGCCAGCTGCGCCTTTTAGTGCGGCCAGAGTCAAGCTGGCAGAACCTGGCAACTGGACATCTGACCGGACCTCCGCAATTCCACACATTGCTCGCTGATGACCTGCACCTGACCAAAGGGGGAGGGGGAGGGGGGGGGGAGTGGGGGGTTTTGGGGGGGGGGGAGATGGGTCACAAAGAGGGGTTGCGTGGTGGGAAGAGGGGGGGGGTGGGGGGGACTCAAAAACAAACGGGGGTAAGTGGGAAAACGGGGAAGGGGGGGGGGTGACTCAAAGACAAAAGGGTGTGTAAATGATGGAAGATGGGGAAAGGGGGTGGGGTGACTCAAAGACAAACGGGTGTGAATGATGGAAGATGGGAAGGGGGTGGGGGACTCAAAGACAACGGGTGTGGTGGAAGGGTGAAGGGGGTGGGGGACTCAAAGACAACGGGTGTGTAAATGATGGAAGACGGGGAAGGGGGTGGGGTGACTCAAAGACAAACGGGTGTGTAAATGATGGAAGATGGGGAAGGGGGTGGGGTGACTCAAAGACAAACGGGTGTGTAAATGATGGAAGACGGGGAAGGGGGTGGGGTGACTCAAAGACAAACGGGTGTGTAAATGATGGAAGATGGGAAGGGGGTGGACTCAAAGACAACGGTGTGAATGATGGAAGATGGGGAAGGGGGTGGGGTGACTCAAAGACAGACTGATGTGTAAATGATGGAAGACGGGAAGGGGTGTGACTCAAAGACAGACGGAACTGTGTGAATGGTGCAACAGGGGTGTGACTCAAAGACAGACGATGTGTGAATGGTGGAAGATGGGGGGGGTGTGACTCAAAGACAGACTGATGTGTGAATGGTGCAACAGGGGTGTGACTCAAAGACAGACCGATGTGTGAATGGTGGAAGATGGAGAAGAGGGGTGTGACTCAAAGACAGACTGATGTGTGAATGGTGCAACAGGGGTGTGACTCAAAGACAGACGGATGTGTGAATGGTGCAACATGGGTGTGACTCAAAGACAGACGGATGTGTGAATGGTGGAAGATGGAGAAGAGGGGTGTGACTCAAAGACAGACGGATGTGTGAATGGTGCAACAGGGGTGTGACTCAAAGACAGACTGGTGTGTGAATGGTGGAATGGCTGTGGGAGGTAGGGGGGGAGGAGGAGGGGGGCGGCGTTACCATGGAAGTAAAAAGTGCCTGGTAACGATATTGTCGTGTCAGTTTCAAGGTCAAGTGGCAGGGTGAAAGGTCGACAATTTCGGATCGCTCTACACGCGCACCAGCTGACAGAACCGACTGAGGTCGCGCACAGGACTCCCAGCGCTTTGTTTGTGTGTGTTGGTGTTAATAAAACGTAAACCCTGTTCCGCCAAGTCGCTTCCGGCCGTACGGATACCTGTGAAGAAAAAGCAGCATGTCGTCCGTCTGAGATCTAAACGATGATCTGTACCATGGTGCCAGTGGTGGGGGGGGGGGGGGGGGGGGGGGGGGGGGGAGTAGGGGGTTGGGGGGGAAGGGGGGGGGGGAAACCCTGATGCCCGTGGTGGAGGGGGGGTCGAGGGGGGAGGAAGGACCGGATGGAATGGGGAGGAAGGACCCGATGGGGAGAAAGGACCCGATGGAATGGGGAGAAAGGACCCGATGGAATGGGGAGGAAGGACCCGATGGAATGCGGAGGAAGGACCCGATGGAATGCGGAGGAAGGACCCGGTGGAATGAGGGCTCTGACTGTGTACCAGCATGTTGTTTGTGATGTTTTGTGTGTCCCCCCCCCCCCCCCCCCCCCCCCCCCCCCCCACACACACACACACCCGTCATAACTTAAATAGGTCACCCTTCTTATAGCCACAAGCCCTTAAGCAGGTCCCCGTGGTGAGTGCCTGCGGAATATAAACAAGTACCAAAACATGTGTGCATTCATACAGGGATGGTTGGTTGGTTTTTAACGCTGTAACAGTGAATTAGACAAGCTCGTGATTCAGTGACTTGTGTTTGGAACTGGTGTAAAGGAACTGTGAATGTGGGTGTCCTGAGGTGTCCTGAGGTGTCCTGGGGTGTCCTGAGGTGTCCTGAGGTAACCCGCCTATGCGGTTGACAGGACGTTAAAAATCCAAAAACTAATTACTTCCTTAAACACCCGGGCAAAAACTAAAAAGCTTTTTAAAAAAAGGGCGTTTAAAAAACCCAAAATACTTTCTTATACACAGGACGTTAAAATCCAAACACTAACTGACTTCCTTATACGTAGGACGTTAAATCCAAAACACTGACATCCTTACACAGGAACGTTAAAATCCAAAAACTAACTGACTTACTTTACAAGGATGAAAAA